>CM026560.1:37744426-38321926 GCA_015143295.1 Tetracentron sinense
GTTGAGAGCGGCCCGAAAAGCAATCATAGACTTGCCTAAACTGCAGTTCCGAAAAGGGTGTTCAAATATACCCCAAAGTCTCAAAGAAAAGGACAACCGACCCTGGCTTTTGGTCGAATCTCCCCAGAATCTTGAGGACAAATTGGCCGACCCTTTCTAGATTTGCGAGGTTAAACAAGTTAACCCTCTTTAAGTTCTAAAAGGTGATCATCTAGTCCCTTTGGGAAAAATGGACTGTACAATGGTAGAACTACCTCCAGTTGCACTGTTCCGGTCATGAGAAGAGGATAGAAGCCCATACTTTATAATTCTTTCGGTAAATATGAAAGAATTAATCCTGCGTAATTGATGAAAGGTACAAGGTGATCAATCCTTATAGGAAGAAGTCAAGTTATAGAAAATAGACCCTCATAGTCCTAAAAAATCATGGAGTGAATCCTGAAGAAGGAGAGCAGGTCAAAGGAACTCTTCTACCTGCTTATGAAGTTGTACTCAAAATGGAGCAACATAAGGCCCTGGATACTGGTAATTATGTTGATACAGATACGCCAGGACTAGGATATGAGCCCCCGATCTTCGTATTTAGAGGAAACCACCATCGGACTGTAAATATAATCACGATTAAAGTAAATTACTCATTGGACGAAGAAAACTTCATACGATTGTCCTCAGAAGAAGCAGAGCCTCCACAAGAGCCTCTATGGGATGAAGTAGTTCGCCAATAAATGACTGATAATTTGACAAGAGTCAGTCCTAACATGTGGCGAAGATTGTCAGTGGTGGGAAATAGCCCTACCTTTATACTTCCACCAAGAAAGAAGGGAAAAAGTCCATTGTTTTTGGTCATACAAAGCAAACAAGTGAGGCCACTACTTCCCATGGCTCTGATCAGAACTGGAAAATAAACCTATATCGGAAAAAGTTTGTTTATAAACCAGCAATCAAAAGACTGCTCAAGGGACTAGGGTTCAATCCCGAAGAAAAAAGAGCAGGTCGAAGGCAAACCACTGCCTGCCTATGATCAACATTCACTCCCAAACAGAGGAAGACTTTGGCAATCGGTAAGCAAATTCGGCATAACAATCACGGACCAGGGTTCCCTAATTCTGATACTTGTCAGACGAAGATAAGGTCTGCACCGTCAATATGGTCACAGCTAGAAAATACCATGTGTCAGAAGAAGTCTCCATGGAGTGGCTTCGAGAAGAAGCGGAACCTAGACAGGCATCCCCTTAGGTTGAAGCGGCACATCAAGATATGATTGATAGTCTGGCTAAAGCCAGTCTCAATGCATAGCAAAAATGGCTAACAACGGAAGTCATTTCCAGTGTCATTATCCCATCTAGAGGAACATGGGAAAAGCCCATTGTTTTTCATTTCGTAGGGCAAGCAAGCAAAGCCACCATCGGAACAGAAGGGACAGAAGAATGAACCCTTATCAGAAGAAGCCTATGTATAATCCAACAATAAAGAAAATGCTTGAGAAACATGGATTTAATATTGAAGAAAAAGAGCAGGATGAGCATGAAATTATGCCAACACTCAATACTTGGGCTACCGATAAGAGGGTTGACTCTAACTTAAGAAGATTTGAATCAGGAAATTTTGATCCTTCATCAAATAAAGATCAGGTCTGGACCGTAAATACTATTAAGGTAGATGAAGACTCCTCTTCAGGAGAAGAAATAATCATGGATGAACCACCGGAAGAAACGAAAGTCCATTTGGCTCCTCCAGAATTTGAAGCAGGAGGTCAAGCAACAGTTGATGATTTTTTCAAAGTTAACCTCAGCTCAGAACAAGACCCAAGGCCAACATTCGTCAGTCTTTCCTTTCTCAAACAGAAAAAAAAAAGGAATATCTTTGTCCTCTGAAAGAGTATAAGGATTTCTTTGTCTGGAATTACACAGAAATGTCTGGCTTAGATTCAAAAATTGCAGTCCATCATCTCACAACCCGAGAGGATGTCAGACCAATCAAGCAGGCACAAAGAAGAGCTCGCCCAGAACTAGTCGCTCAAATTGAAGTTGAGGTAGACAAACTCATCAAAGCCGGGTTCATAAGAGAGGTTCAATACCCTACTTGGCTTGCCAACGTTGTTCCCGTAAAGAACGGATAGATCCGGGTTTGTATAGACTTCCGGGATTTGAATGAAGCCTATTCCTAAGGACGACTTCCCTTTGCCCATCACAGAAATAATGGTCGATGCCACAACAGGCTTTAAAGCCCTATCCTTAATGGATGGATATTCTGGTTACAACCAAATCAAGATGGCTTCGGAAGATGAAGAACTTACAGCTTTCCGTACCCCTAAGGGAGTGTTATGCTACAAAGTCATGCAATTCGGCCTCAAAAATGCTGGAGTAACCTATCAAAGGGTTATGACTGTTATATTCGGGGATATTCTCCATGACAGTCGAGTGCTATGTTGATGATTTGGTTATCAAAACAAGGCAACGAAGTAATCATCTGGAAGACCTTCGACAGATTGCGGCAGAATCAGCTCAAAATGAACTCGCTCAAATGTGCATTCGGAGTTGCATCCGAGAAATTCCTAGGCTTTGTGGTACGCCATAGGGGAATCGAGATTGACTATACTAAAATAAAGGCCATTTGCGATATGCCCCCTCTAAGAAATCTTCGCGAGTTGAAAGGACTTCAGGGTCGACTTGCTTACATTCGGAGATTTATCTCCAATTTGGCCGGAAGGTGCCAATCGTTTTCCTGGCTTATGAAGAAGGGAATACCATTCCAATGGGATCAGGCTTGTCAAGATGCCCTCAACAGCATTAAGACTTATCTCACTAATCCACCAGTCCTTATGGGTCCTATTAGAGGAAAGCCAATTATCCTCAATTATCTTTTATATAACGGCGCTCGAAGGATCTCTCGGAGCTCTCCTTGCTCAGCATAATGACCAAGGAAAAGAAAATGCTCTGTATTATCTAAGCAGGACTCTGGTTAGAGCAGAATGCAGGTATACACCGATAGAGAAAGTCTGTTTGGCTCTCATCTTCTCTCTGAAGAAATTAAGATATTATATGTTTGAGCATTCGGTGAAACTGATATCTAGAGCCGATCCTCTCAAATACATAATGTCCCGCCCCACTCTCTCGGGCAGAATGACAAAATGGGCGGTACTCCTGTCTGAATTCGAAATCGAATTCGTGCCTCAAAAGGCAATGAAAGGGCAAGCCCTTGTTGATTTCCTTGCAGCACATCCGGTTCCCGCGGACTCGCCTTTGGTCACCGACCTCCCTGACGAAGAAGTTATGCAGGTACGGGTCAAACCAGATTGGAAGATGTACTTTGATGGAGCTTCAAGAAGCCCTGATGGAATCAAACGCATCAACCCGAAGGAGAACAAGTCAGGTGTTGGCATTGTCTTTGTCACACCAGACAACGCAATCCTACCCTATTCCTTCGCTCTAACGGAAGGATGCTCAAACAATGAAGCTGAATATGAAGCCCTGATAGTAGGTCTTGAATTGGCTCTTGAGATCCTGGTGGATGAACTAACCATCTATGGGATTCGGAACTCGTCATCAAACAAGCTCGAGGTGAATACGTCGTACGAAGAGTCAGCCTCCTTCCCTATCAGAAGAGAGTGGACCAACTGCTAGCTTAAATTCCAAGAAGCAGTCTCTTCCATGTCCGTAGAGGACTCAACAATCAAGCCGATGCTTTAGCCAGTCTTGCCGTATCTCTAACTCTACCAACAGACAGGGTGCTGACTATCACAGTGGGGGAAAGAAGAACTCTCAAACCCCTTCCGGAGTTAAATCTCCTGGAAACAGTTTGTTCTGTGACAATCAAAGAAAAAGACGAAGACTGGCGACTGCCCTTCATCGATTATCTCCAACATGGTTGATTGCTCGGATACCGTGTCAAACGCGCAAAAGTCCATTAACGCGTCATGAATACCGTATCAAACGCGCAAAAGTCCATTGACGTGTCACAAAGTTTGTGATGCTGGAAGATATACTGTGTAAATGGTCCTTGGATGATATCTTAATGAGGTGTCTCTCGGGAAATGAAATAGATCCGGCCATGGAAGAAACTCATGCCAGAATCTATGGTGTCTACCAAGCTGGCCCTTCGCGGCATGGGGATTGGATGTCATAGGTTTGTTTACCCCACCATCATCTACTGGGCATCAATACATCCTAGCTGCAATGGACTACTTCTCAAAATGGGCCAAAGCCGTCACTCTCAAGGAGGTCAAACACCACTCAGTGATAGACTTCATTCAGACCAACATCATATACCGGTTCGGAATCCCTGAAAGTATCATCACAGATAACGGGCAACTTTTTGAAGCACTCTGATACATAAGTTGTATGCCAAATTTGGCATCAAAGAGAACCATTCCACCCGCTACTATGCAGCCGCGAATGGTCTCGCCGAAGCCTTTAACAAGACTTTGTACAAAATTTTCAAGAAAGTTGTGGACAAAAGCAAACGGGACTGGCACGAACGCCTACCCGAAGCACTCTGGGCATATAGGACTACTTACCGAACTCCGACACAAGCCACGCCGTATTCCCTGGTCTTCGGCGGTGAAACAGTTCTCCCCCTAGAAATTCAAATTCCCTCCCTACGGGTGGCAATTAAGCAATTTATCACAAAAGAAGACTCAGTTAAGGTTCGTCTTGCAGAGCTCGAAACTCTTGATGAACGTTGTCTCCAAGCCCAACAGAGTTTAGAGATGTATAGATAAAGACTAACTAATGCCTTCAACAAAAGAGTAAGATTAAGGTCTTTCAAAACAGGAGATTTGGTTTTAATGGTCAGGACTCCAATCATCATCACTCGTCGAACTAAGGGAAATCTCGAACCAAAGTGGGAAGAGCCCTACGTCATCGAGAAGGTATATTCCAACGGAGCATACTTGTTGACTTCAATAGATGGAGAGCGAATTATCCCTTCAACCAATACAAGATTCCTAAAGCGATATTACTTCTAGGAATTGAAACGCTCGCTAGACCAAAACTTTAAAAGACGGTCTAGGCAAAAATTAGAGCACCTAAAATGATTCTCTAAGTTGAAAACCCTAAGGGGTGGCTTAGGCAAAAATTAGAGTCAAAATCATGCTCGCTAAGTCGAAAACCCTAAGGGGCGGCTTAGGCAAAAATTAGAACGATAATGACTCGTTAAGTTGAAAACCCTAAGGGGCGGCTTAGACAAAAAAAATTGAGTCAAAATAAAAGGCCCGCTTGACCAAAACTTCAAAAAGACGGTCTAGGCAAAAATTAGGACAACAAATAACTCGCTAGACTAACACTCTAAGAGTCAGTTTAGGAAAAAATTAGAGCAATTTGACAGGCTCTTGAATATGAGCTAAAAATTGTTCACGGTGTTTCAAAAGTCTCCAGAATACAAGACCGAAGTCCAAACCCTCTTAGGTATGAACGGAAACTGCCTATTCGCTCTCAAAATACGAATCAAAGCTTCAAAAGTCTTCAAGATACAAGACCGAAGTCAAAACCTTCTTAGGTATGAACAGAAACTGCCTATTCGCTCTCAAAATGCGAATCTAAATGCCCCTTCTGAATTATGTTTGGCTTGATCCTATCATAGGTACGTAGGCAGCCTGAGAAAATTAACTTGAGTTAAACTAGTTCTTCTAAAATAATACTATCCCCCTGGGATACAAAATCATCGTTATTGTCCCTCAATACGGATGAAATGAGGAAAACTGTTACCTGGTACACCAAGAAGAAACCAAAACTCCAAGGAAGGACTTCTTGCCATCAAGGGAACGCGCTCAAATCAAGTATATCTGCTGATTACAATGGACGGACAACGGAGTATTACCCCCGACCAATGTAAGATTCTCAAAGCCAGCTTGATCAAAATCTCAAAAAGATGGTTTAGGCAAAAGTTAGGGCACCAAAATACCTGCTAAGTTGAAAATTTGAAAGGATGGCTTAAGCAGAAATTGAGTCAAAGCAAAATACTCACTAGACTAACACTCCAAGAGTTAGTCTAGGAAAAAATTAGGGCAACAAAAGCTCGCTAAACTAACACTACAAGAGTCAGTTTAGGCAAAAATTAGAGCAATTTGACATGCTCCTGAATACGAGTTAAAAAGATTCGTCATTTCTCAAAGGCTTGCCCCTAAATTACAAGTCTATACCTTCCTGGGTATAAACGAAAACTACCTACTTGTTCTCAAATTACAAGTCTAAACCTTCTTAGATATGAACAGAAACTATCTACTCGTAAATTACGAGTCTAAAATCGTCCCTATTTGGAACTACGCATGGCTTACCTAGGCAGCCTGAAGATGGGTTCAACCTGTTCTTCTAAAAGAACATTAATTCCTCGAGATGCAAAGAGGGAGTCATGTCATAAAAAAAATGTGTATTAAGACTGAAAACAAAGTAAAGTCTTTTATTCATGAATAGCAAAATGAGGGAACTCCACATAAATTGGAGAACTCACTCGAGTGAAACAAGCAGTATCTTGAGAACATGTTATCAACTCCAACAAGCTACTAACGTAAACAAGCAGTATCTTGAGAACATGTTGTCAGCTCCAACAAGCTACTAAGTCAGACAACTAGTGCCTTGAATATAAGGTTGGAGGCCAGAACGCTATATTGGTGGATGCTATTCAGAAAAGGACTCCTCCTGTGGCTGACTTTCCACCATCATCTTTGGTGCTGATGTCATGCATCCATCTCCAGGGGAGGATTCTAGCCCATTAATAGTAGCAGAAGTGACGTCTGGAAGCAGAGCTAAGAATTGTCTTTTAGTATTGTCAGCCGCGGCAAGCTGCAAAGCTGAATAAGCAATACCTTGAAAAACATGCCCCTTAACATCAGTGATGAGGTTGTTTCAGCAGCATCATGCAACCCAGGCTAGCTTCATCGAGATAGATGGATAGAATGCACAGTATTCTCTTCAACACATGCTCAAGCTCACCGTCAAGAACTTCTGAACTTTTAACCGGCTTCAAGATATCAAGTTTGTCCTTATGACGTCATATACTTAAACTAATGATAAGGTTGTAAGAAAACACTAAGGCATTGCTATATGCTATCTGCTTTACCAAGTCATAGGTTGACAACTTCGATCTTATCAATGATGAGATCCCTCGTAGTCTCCAAATAACAAATAAAGGCAGACTTGGTTTCGTTAATCTTCAACCAACCAAGGACATCCCCTCTCGAAGCATACTGTGATAAAAGGTTCATTCTGCAAAAAGAGAAGAGTATAAAGTCAGTAAGGATATACATATATCAGTTGCTGACATCAAAAAAAAAAAAGAAAAAAAATTCAATGTCCGCGGACAACCTTTTGGACTTAACCAAAAATTGGAAAAGTCCAAGTCCGCGGACAACCTTTTGAACTTTACCAAAATTTGGAAAAGTCCAAGTCTGCGGACAAACTTTTAGACTAAACCAAAATTTTTAAAAGTCCAAGTCCATGGACAAAATGTCCGCGGGCAAGAATTAATGCCCGCAGGTATGGTACCCGTGAACACTAAGTTAAAGTCCGCGGACAAGGTCCGTGGACGAGATCAGTTCGCAGACAGGAGGTTATCTTTTTGGATGACCCTTCAGGTTTTCCTCATCGGAAAACCTTAGAACTCTAGTAATGGCACCGGAAGTCCTATCAGAAAAGAAACAGAATGTTCAGAAGGACATTCCGAAGCTTTTGGATGAGGAAAATCCTCATCCCCTTCTTTTGTAAAGCCAAGAAACCCAAAATGAAGGATTTCTTTCTTTCAAATTTAGAAAGATCATCGAACATACCTTTAACAAAGGGGATGATCGGATCAGAGAAGAAGGAAAATTCTTCTCCAAAAAGAAAGAGAGAACTCTGAGAAAGTTAGATTCCTCTCTGATTCCAAACAAGGAGAAGGCAAAATGCCTTCTCCGAGTGCTAAGGGTCCTTTATATATAGGACCCTTTGGTCATCTATTTCAATTTCCCCAGCCACTTTTGCATTGGTAATTAGAGTCCCTCATTATGGGGACTCCTTGAAACCATGAAGGTTTCTCGAAACCTACTACTATGTAGTGGGCTGTCCGTTAAGGTACAACCCGCACTGTGGGGAGACAATAAGCCTCCCCACACTGTGGGGAGACAATAAGCCTCCCCACACTCACTGTCATATGGCAAGATCTGAATGGCTGAACCATTCTCAGCCGTTTAGATCTTGAGGGGCATTTGTGCGGAGTGAAATCTCATCGTTTGTAAGGCACGCATGGTGCACCTGCCTACACAGGATCACCACCCATTGAATGGGCGGTTAAGCTTTGTGCATGCCAAAGGCATGCGCACCAGTTGGCCAAGGGCTGGCTCACCGCCAGCCCGCCTTGCATTAAATGCTGACAGCAAGGCAATAATGCCCCGCGGATACCCCTTTGTGTCAGTCCTTAGGGGACTGACATGTGGTCAGGGGTTGCCCTCGCGGACAGACCCCCACTCAAGCTTTGTGGATAGACTCTATAAGTCCATCCACGGGCCAGCCAATGACTAGCCCAATCCGTGACCATAAAAGGCCATGGTCCTAACCCAGACCAAGGGTTAGACCTATGGTTCCACCTTGTATTGGTCTGCGGACTGACTAAGGTCAGACCTTAGTCCGCAGTCCATATATGCTTTGGACCTAACCTAGACTGCGGGTGAGACCCATGGTCTCAACTCTTTAATTTGCGGACTGACCAAGGTCAGTCCTTTCCCAGATGGTAGCCAGTATCTGACCGCTATGTGGTAGAGAATCCTTAATAAAAAGGACTTTTTGCCAGCTTTGGGGGATCCTAAGATAGAGATCCCCTTTTTTTCTCCAATAATAGAGTGCCATATGACACCCTATTCGAAAGGGGAAGTAATCTCTTCCCTTTTCTGGGAAGATAAGACTCTTTCCCCTTTTGGGGGAAGTCTTATCCTCACAAGTTTCCCAGAAAGGGAAACCAATTTGGAGTCCTTTATGAAAAAGACATCCATTCGCACTAGGTTTTTTTTAAGACATGGTTTTAAAAAACGCCAAAACCGTTACGTAATGCCCGTTACGTAACGGTTTCAGTGAACACCATTACCCATTACCGTGACGCTACACCCATTTTCCCTTGCAGGTACCATAACGGTCGAAACTGTTACATAATGGTAACGGCGAGAATCTGCTTTTGCAGGTTTTGTTTTTTTCTTTTTGTAGGTTCAAAGTTGCTTTTTGCAGTTGCTTTTTGTAGGTTTTGAGTTGGTGACCCGTGAGTCCGTGACCGTGAGTCAGTCTTCTACTCTACTCTTCTCTCATTTCATTTTCTCTTCGTCTCCGAGTCTTATAAATTATAAACCCTCTCACAACATAATCCTTCATTCCCTCAAGTAAAGACTGAACAGTGAAGAATCCTGTAGATTGGTCGAAGAGGAGCTCCAGTACTCCATCCTTGCACCGTCGCCGTCTTTCTTTGTCACAGAGCAAGGCTCTTGGTCTTGGCTACCTATTTTCTCTCAATTTCTCGTATTCGCCTATTCGGTATTCCTCTTTTTTTTTTGGAATACCAAATGTTAGTATTAATTATTAAATGTTAGTATTTTTTTCGGAATATGATTAAATGTTAGAATATGTTAGTATTTTTTTCGAAATATTATTAAATGTTAGAATATGTTAGTTTATTTTGGAATATTATTAGAAAATGCTAATATTTTTTTCGGAATATTATTAAATGTTTGTATTTTTTTCAGAATATTATTAAATGTTAGAATATGTTAGTTTATTTTGGAATATTATTAAATGTTAGAAAATATTAATATTTTTTTTGGAATATTATTAAATGTTACAATATGTTAGTATTTTTTTCGGAATATTATTAAATGTTAGAATATGTTATTAAATAATTTAAATCATTAAATGTTAGAATATGTTAGTTTATGTTGGAATATTATTAAATGTTAGTATTTGTTTCGGAATATTATTAAATGTTAGTTTTTTTCGGAATATTATTAAATGTTAGAATATGTTATTAAATCAATAAATGTTAGAATATGTTGGAATATTATTAAATGTTAGTATTTTTTTCGGAATATTATTAAATGTTAGAATATGTTAGTTTATTTTGGAATATTATTAAATGTTAGTATTTTTTTCGGAATATTATTAAATGTTACAACATGTTAGTATTTTTTTCGGAATATTATTAAATGTTAGAATATATTATTAAATGTTAGAATATGTTAGTTTATTTTAAAATATTATTAAATGTTAGTATTTTTTTCGGAATATTATTAAATGTTACAATATGTTAGTATTTTTTTCGCGGAATATTATTAACTGTTAGAATATGTTAGTATTTTTTTTTGGAATATTATTAAATGTTAGTATTTTTTGCAGATTAGGGTATTCTTAGAGCACTTATTGAATACTTGACATAATGCCGAAAAATAGAAATGACACAGACATTGGTTGGGAGTTTGGGCAGAGAGTAGGGGATAATAAGCATAAGATCAAATGTAATTATTGCGCTAGATTTATTACTGGGGGGATTACAAGATTCAAGGAGCATTTGGCTCACAAAGCAGGTGATGTAGCGGGGTGTACTGCAGTTCCGAAAGGTCCGTATTATGATGAAAGATCATTTGAAGGATGCTCAAGCAGCTAAAGCTCAGAAAAGAAAAATTACTGAGAGAATAGCTAATATGGACAGAGTTTCAGATGATGAAGAAGAAGATATTGACTTAGCGGAACTGGCACTTGATGATTAAGCTATTTTAGAGGCAGGTTTGAGGGCCAGCATGGACAGCTTTCAGTCAGATGAAATTAGTCGGCGATTTACTGCTGTTACTGGGAGACGTTTTGACTCTGGAGGGTCATCATCACCGTAGCCACCAGCAAGCCGTCCATCATATTTGCCTAGGTCTTCAAGCTCACGAGTACCTGGTATGAGTTCGCGTGGTGTTAGAGGAAGACGTGGTTGAGGTTCTATTGACCCTTTCTTAATGCGACCCGAGATTGCCATTCAGCCTAATGTGAAGTCCAGTTTCGATAAAGGGATAAGGGCAAAAGTGGGCAAGACAATTACACGATTTTTTCATTGGAATCGTAATCCTCTTAATGCAACGACCTCCCCTTACTTCCAGGCTATGATAGATGCTATAGCAACGGTAGACCCAGGGGTTAAATGACCTAGTTTTTACGAGATTGGGGGACGATATTTGGATGAAGAAGTTCAAGACTTGAGGCTTTATATTCAGAAGTTTCAGAGATCTTGGGAGGAATATGGGTGCACTCTGATATGTGATGGATGGAGTGGCCCTATTGTGAACTTTATGGCATACAATGGGCAATGTACCATATTCCAAAAGTCGGTGGATGTGTTTGGAAATGTAAAAGACCATAAGTTCTTATTTAAATTAATGGATCAAGTTGTTGAAGAAGTCGGTGAGAAATACGTAATTCAAATAGTTATTGATAATGAAGCTGCTTATAAGGCAGCTGAGAAGAAATTAATAAAGAAGCGGAAACATCTATACTGGTCTCCCTGCGCAGTACATTGCATAGACTTACTTCTGAAGGATATAGGTAAGCTTCCTTCAGTAGAGGCAATAGTTAATAAAGCTAGAAAGATTAGTGGTTGTATCTACAACCACAATTGGATGATGGCGGTTATGAGGTAGTTTACTGGTGGCAGAGACTTGCTACGGCTGGACATTACTAGATTTGTCACAAACTATATTGCCCTCGAGAGTATTGTGCGATGTAAGGCACAATTACTACAGATATTTTCTTCTGAGAAATGGGTGGAATCTAGGTACGCTCGTGAAGAGGGCTTGCTTAAGCAGATAACGCAAATCGTCCTCTCCGAACAGAATACATTTTGGGCAAAGACAGAAGAGATTCTGAAGACTGTACAGCCCCTAGTAAAAGTGTTGAAATTAGTGGATGGTGATACAAAGCCTACGATAGGCTATATATACGATGCAATTGAAGGGGCAAAATTAGCAATCAAAGAGCTTAATAAAGCATCGTATAAACAATTGTGGGCTTTGATTGATAGACGTTGGGATAAGTAGCTTCACCAAGATAACCATGCTGCAGATCCGTATACACAGTTATTTAATTTATTAACTGTCAATTTTCTTATTTTTTTTATTTGGTAATTGATGTATGTGTTTTTTCTTTATACAGCATATATCCTAAATCCTGTATGCTATTATTCAAACACTTTTTCCAACCATCTAGAAGTATTTTTGGGCCTGAAAAAAACAATCCAAAGACTTGAGCCTAGTAAAGAAGGGCAAGTAAGAGCCTTGGGTCAGGTATAATTATAAATTATAAGTTTATACATTTATACATTTATGATTTATTCATTAGTTAACTTAGTTGTATACTTGTATACTAATTGAAATTCAATTTCTTTTAGCTTAAGTTGTATACGCAACAACAAGGCTCTTTTGGAAGTGATACGACACGACTGACAAGAAAGACGACTGAACCAAGTATAACCGTATAATTTGGATTATGACTTATTAGTTATAAAATTATGATAGAACTATACTTTATGATATTTTCATTTTTCAGGCGAATGGTGGGGTACATATGACGGGGATGTTCCAGATCTTAGAAAAATTGCAACGAGGATCCTAAGTTAGACTTGCTCCTCATCTGGGTGTGAAAGAAACTATAGCACATTCTCATTGATTCACACGAAGCCGCGAAATAGGCTTACTTCCGAGAAGTTGGATAAATTAGTATTTGTCCACTACAATATGAGATTGCGTGCACGCCATCTAACGAGGAGAGAGCAAGACGATGATTTTTATGATCCAATCAATTTGGATTATGTTTTTGCCGATGATCCCCTAGAGCCATGGTTGTGTGAAATAGAAAAACCGGTTCTAACCGATGTATCTTTCCTTGAAGGACATGTGGATGCAACCAATGAAGAGTTGAGGGCCACAGCAGGTGCCACCACAGGCACAGACATACAACTACATACTGTTACCCATACTTCAGAGACTACAAAGTACAAGCAGAGCCAAAAAAGGAAGAGGCAAAGGCAAGGCATCGGCACAATTACCAGCAAACATTGAGGAGGTTAGTGAAGGGTCAGTGAGAGGAGAAGGGCATGAGCTCTCATCTACTAGTAGTACTACTAGTGGTGATAAAGGTGGAGATGCAGGTGCTACACTAATTATTTATGATGTAGATGCTAGTTAGGGGAAAGAAGTCGATTGGACTGGAGCTGAGATTCAAGGGAGTCCTGATGCAAGTAGGGGGAGAGGTTCCGGAACCTGAGGTTGAAGCTGAACAATATTCGACTTCTTCGGACTACATGGAAGGGTATGCTTTGTTTCCCCAGTATCAGTATGGAGCTTATGGTTATAGATACCTTCCCACTTATCCCCAGTAGGGCCAGCAATACTATCAGCCACAGGATTTTTTCAGTGGATTCCCATATGACTATGCTCAAGCCCAAGCCCAAGCCCAAGCCTAGCACTATGAAAGTCTCTAACACCAGCCTTATGTTCAACCAAATAGAAATGATAATGATGATGATGAGCCAGACCGTAATTCTATATGGCTTTAGCACTTAGCAGATGTGTATGAGTTATGACTGTATGTATCATTATATATTTGTATCTGCCTATCAGTATCTGGACTCTGGAGTATCGAGACTCTCAACCTATCTAATTTCATTATTTTTACATTTAGAGCTTCATATTGGCTTTAGAAGTATATTTTTACTAATTTATTGCATTTTTATTAATTTTTTTTTTATTGGAATTTTTTTTGATTTTTTTAAACCAAAAAAGGGGGGAAAATAATGTAACGACCGAAACCGTTACGTAACACCCATACGTAACGGTTTCGGCCAATACCGTTACGGTGGCCGAAACCCTTTTTTTGATCCTTACTCTAAGATAAGAGAAACCAATTGTCTTGGACAGATGACCCTCTCTAAAGAGAGTTGACCTCTTTTGATTTCCTAAAAAAGAGGAAGTCAAAGGGGAGTCCAAAAAGGATTCTTCAAAATATATAAAAAGGGTGTTGAAATGACGTTGTATTAGAGTGGGCGATTGATCTCCCACCATGGGCGATCGATCGCCCAATGGTATATTGACTTTAAATTATGGGCGATCGATTGCCCAATATGGGGGATTGATCGCTGCAGCGCCGTTTTGGGTTTTTTGATTTCGTGAACTCCTTTTATGAGGTCTATGCTTGGGGCTATAAAAGGGAATTTTATAACCTAGGGTTTGTATGCTTTATTTATGCTTGAGAGAGTTTGAGATATGTAAAGAGGAGGCCATTAGACAGTGAGAGAACTCTTGTAAGTACTCCGTGTTGATTCTCATGGTGAAAAGCTCCGATCACCATCGCCCGAACCGCGTATATCTTGTCTCGTGTGATTGCATCCTCTTGTGGTTTATTTTTCTTTGCTTTGGTTTGCTATTTCTTGTTCTCACTAGATCCTTAGGGGTTATTTCCGCAACAAACTGGTATCAGAGCTTTGGGTTGTCGAGAAAAGGGATGGCTCCAAAATTGTCAAAGGTTTCAAATGCGAAGTTCGAGGTGGAGAAGTTTGACGAGAAGAATAATTTTGGGCTTTGGCAAGTCTAAGTGAAGGATGTTTTAATCCAACAAGGTTTACATAAAGCCTTGAAAGGCGTGAAGGGTAAATCGGAAGACATGACGGATGATGATTGGGAGGATTTTGATTTACAAGCATGTGGTACGATTCGGTTGTGTTTAGGGAAGGAGATAATGTACAATGTGATGTAAGAGAAGTCGGCTGCTTTGATCTGGTCAAAGCTTGAAAGTCTCTACATGACGAAGTCTCTCACCACCGCTTATATCTGAAGAAGCAATTGTATACTTTTCGGATGAAGGAAGGTATGTCAATGCATGATCATCTTAATGATTTTAGTAGAATTATCTCTGAACTACTAAATATAGATGTAGAGATTGATGAAGAAGATAAATCCCTTTTACTTTTGTGTTCTCTCCCCGATTCGTATGACCATTTAGTTACTACTTTGTTATACGGGAAGGATACCATCGACTACAATGACGCTACAACAATGCTTCTTTCCAATGAATTTAGGAAGGAGACTCCTGGTAGCGATTCTCAGGTAGATGGCCTGTTTGTTAGGGGAATGACAGAAAATAAGAAATTTAGTAAGGGAAGGGGTAGATCTAAATCAAGGAGTCAGAAAGACTCGGTATGTTACTTTTGCCACAAGAAGGGGCACTTCAAGACTGATTATCCGAAATTGAAAAATAAGGATGATAGAAATAAGGGTACAACTTCTGACACAGCAGGTGTGGCAGAAAATGAATCAGATGATGTTGCAAATGTTTTGTCAGTAACATCTCAGGGTAGGGATACTTTAAATGAATGGATTTTGGATTCAGGTTGTTCTTACCACATGTGTCCTACGAAGGACTTGTTTACGACCTATACGGGTATAAATGGTGGTACTGTTTTGATGGATAACAATATGGCCTGTAAAACAGTGGGGATAGAGACAATTAAAATCATGATGCATGATGGAATTGTAAGAGTTTTGACAGATGTCAGACATGTTCCGGATTTGAAGAACCTAATTTCTTTAGGTGCCTTAGACTCCAATGGTTGCAAAGTTGTAATGGAAGATGGGGATATGAAGGTAGTCAGGAGTGCATTGGTGGTGATGAAGGGTAACAAGTCAGGAAATCTGTATTTTGTATCAGGGAGTACAGTAACAGCAGTAACAGGTAGTGCAACAGTGTCTACTTCAGGAGATAATGATTCGGTATCCACACATTTATGACACATGCGATTGGGGCATATGGGTGAGAAGGGATTGACTGAATTGAGTAAGAGAGGCATGTTTGGTGGGGTGAAGACCGGGAAGTTGGATTTCTGTGAGCATTGTATATTTGGCAAGCAGTGCAGGGTAAAGTTCAGTACAGCTATTCAGCGCACAAAAGACACTTTGGATTACATTCATTCGGATGTATGGGGTCCCTCGCAAGTAGCCTCAAAAGGGGGATCTAGGTATTTTGTTTCCTTTATCGATGACTTCTCGCACAAGGTATGAATTTATACTTTGAGAGTAAGGATGAAGTGTTCGATACATTTAAGAAATGGAAGGCAATGGTTGAAAATCAAACTGGAAAGAAGATTAAGCGGTTGAGGACCGATAATGGGGGTGAGTACAAGTACACACCATTCTTGAAGTTTTGTGAAGATGAAGGAATTGCCAGACATTTTACAGTAAGGGAAACACCACAAGAGAATGGGGTAGCAGAAAGGATGAATTGTACCCTATTGGAGAGAGTAAGATGTATGTTATCCAACGTCGGGTTGGGTAAAGAGTTTTGGGCCGTCAACACAACTTGTTTTCTTGTGAACAGATCACCGTCTACAGCGATAGAGTGCAAGACTCCTGATGTGGTATGGTCGGGTGAATTAGTTGATTACAAGTCACTTAGAGTTTTTGGATGTCCTGTTTACTTCCATGTTAGAGAAGGTAAGATTGATCCAAGAGCTAAGAAGGTGATTTTTCTGGGTTATGCAAGTGGAGTTAAGGGATACAGATTATGGTGTCCGGAATTGCATAAATTTATAGTTAGCAGGGATGTTACCTTTGATGAATCTGCTATGCAAACTTCTAGCAAGCAGAAGGCAGTACAGGAGGAGGGTATGGATGATTTAGTTCAGGTAGAGATAGATTCTCTAGAACCATCAATGGAGGTTGATGAAGAGAATGCTCCAAGTGAGGGAGATTCTGAACAACAGCAACAACAACAGCAGCAGAAACAGTCCTTAGCAGGTGGCAGAACCAAAAGGGCACTTAAGGCACCGGTTCGAAGATCTAGTAGCCTATGCGCTTACTATCGAAGGAGATGAGCCGGATACATTCCAGGAGGCGGTGAATGATGATTATTACAAGGAATGGAAGAAGGCCATGAATGAGGAGATGAACTCTCTTCATAAGAACCAGACTTGGGAACTTGTTGAGTTTCCCAAAGGGAAGCGTGCAATTGGGTGCAAGTGGGTTTATGCTATAAAGGAAGGGTCTCCGGGATCAGGTGATGTAAGATACAAGACACGGTTGGTAGCCAAGGGCTATACACAAAGGGAAGGTGTGGACTACAATGAGGTATTTTCACCAGTTGTAAAACATACCTCAATCCGTGTTCTATTAGCTATGGTGGCGCAGTTTGATCTAGAGCTGAAGCAACTTGATGTCAAGACTGCATTTCTACATGGTGATTTAGAAGAGGAGATTTTCATGAGTCAGCCTGAGGGGTTCAAGGTTGCTGGGAAGGAAAACAGAATGTGCAAATTAAAGAAGTCCTTGTACGGGTTGAAACAGTCGCCAAGACAGTGGTACAAGAGATTTGAAACTTTTATGTTTGGACAAAGCTACATCAGGAGTGAGTATGATCATTGTGTTTATTACAGGGAGCTTTCTGATGGGTCATTAATTTACTTACTCTTGTATGTTAATGATATGCTGATTGCTGCTAAAAGCATGAAGGAGATCAACAAATTAAAAGCTCAACTCTGGAGAGATTTTGAGATGAAGGACTTGGGTGGAGTTAAGAAGATTCTTGGAATGGAGATTCAGAGAGATAGGAAGAAAGGGCGATTGTGTTTGTCACAGAGGAAGTACCTTGAGAAGGTGATTTCCAGGTTTGGGATGGAGAACTCGAAACCAGTGAGTACTCCATTAGCTGCTCACTTCAGACTCTCAGTTAATCAGTCTCCAAAGAATGATGAAGAACGTGAGTATATGTTGTATGTTCCTTATGCGAGTGTAGTTGGCAGCGTGATGTATGCGATGGTGTGCACTCGCCGAGACATCTCATAGGCAGTCAGTGTGGTTAGCAGATTTATGGCAAATCCGGGAAAAGAGCATTGGCAGGCCATGAAGTGGTTGTTGAGGTACCTACGGGGTACGTTGGATATTTGTCTGGTGTATGAAGGGATAAGTCTTTGGAGTCCCATGTCAAAGGGTATGTTGATTCAGATTATGCAAGAGATCTGGATACTCGGAAGTCTACTACTGGGTTGGTTTTCACACTAGCTCATGGGCCTATTAGTTGGAAGGTTATGTTACAATCGACGGTTGCTTTGTCTACTACTGAGGCGGAGTATATGGCGGTAACTGAGGCTGTGAAGGAGGCGTTAGGGCTCCGGGGATTATTAGGTGATTTGGGGATAACACAGAAACAGGTCGATGTGTTCTGTGATATTCAAAGCGCCATTCACTTGGCGAAGAATCAAGTTCATCATGCGAGGACCAAGCATATTGATGCGAGGTTTCATTTTATCTTGGGGATTATCAGTGATGGGGAGATTGCTTTGCAGAAAGTTGGCACCAAGGATAATCCAGCAGATATGTTGACCAAGACAGTTACAGTGATCAAGTTCGAGCATTGCTTGGGCTTGATCAATATTCTGCGAGTTTGAGCGCCGTCGGTGTGCGTTGGAGATGGTGATCAGGTGGAGCGAGTTTCAGATAGAGAGAATTCAAGTCAAGGTGGAGCCTTGTTGGAGAGGTGTAACTCTAATTCTCGTCATGGTGGAGAATTGTTGATATGGCGTCATATTAGAGTGGGCGATCGATCGCCCAATGGTATATTGACTTTAAATTATGGGCGATCGATCGCCCAACATGGGGGATTGATCGCCGCAGCGCCATTTTGGGTTTTTTGATTTCGTGAACTCCTTTTATGAGATCTATGCTTGGGGGTATAAAAGGGGATTTTATAACCTAGGGCTTGTATGCTTTGTTTATGCTTGAGAGAGTTTGAGATCTATAAAGGGGAGGCCATTAGAGAGTGAGAGAACTCTTGTAAGTACTCCGTGTTGATTCTCATAGTGAAAAGCTCTAATCACCATCGCCCGTGGAGGTAGGCATTAAGGCCGAACCACGTATATCTTGTCTTGTGTGATTGCATCCTCTTGTGGTTTATTTTTCCTTGCTTTGGTTTATTATTTCTTGTTCTCACTAGATCTTTAGGGGTTATTTCCGCAACAAAGGGAGTTTCTCACAAGAAATTCCCACGCACAAAAACAATACACGAACGGACTAAAAAAGGGAGAGCACAAAGCAGGAATATAACAGTAACCAAGGAGCAAGAAGAAGGATCTCCCACCAATGAAGAACATCAGGTGAACCCCCAATATGGCCACCTCCTTTTCTTTCTTTTGATGCAAAGACCTCTATACGGCATCTAGTAACGCCTATATGGGATCTGGGCAACCCCATTGAATAAATAAATATTTTTATTCAACATCTGTTCTTCTTGTTATTCTTCTTCTTAATCAGAGGTTCTTCCCAAATCGGGAAGATAATTGACAGTCTGAGTTTACTCAGATTGGAATGATAGTCCCCCATACAAAATAATAAACTCTATACAACAATGAAGGCAATTTGACACCGCAAAGACAAGATAAAGCTTTATACATAGCACAACACATTTTTCTTTGGGTTGCCTACAATCAGGTGTCATTTATCTGTAGTTTTCATTTTTCAGGAGGAATGTTAGAAAAAAAAATGCTTGCTAATGATGACTCCAATGATGAAGGCAGTGATGGTCTAGAAGATTCCGATAAAGCCTCGGCCCAGAGGTTAAGATATATTACCGGTGATGATCTTGGTGATTCCTTCTCTTTTGACAAAGAACCAGGCAGTAAAAAGGGCTGGGGTAATGAGATTCTTGAAAGAAAGGATGAATATGATCTTGAAAGTGAAGATGGTGAATCCTAAGTGTGAGCATGGGATTTTCCTACCCACTTTCACATTGTGTTGGTTTGACTAAGAGTCGCCACCTATTCATTCTTAGGGATAGGTCCCGGATTGATTTGGATAAGACAAATGGTCTATTAGAGTTAGGGTAAGCGGTTCGATTAAGTCCCGGGGAAGGTGTTAGGCACCCCAAGACCCCCATTTTGTAATGGTTACCTACTCCCTAAATTTAAGCCAAATTTAATCTCAATATTAATTAAAATATCTAAATGTTTAATCAAATGCTAATCCAAGAAAGAAAGAAAGCTAGATTGGCTAGGGTCGAACCCGGGTTGGGATGCCTACGTACTCACATTGGGGTGAGATCAGACCGAGCGTAGTTCTGGCACATGAGCCCGTGTCAAGGCTAAGGGTGCGTGTGTGTGTGCATAAGGTGGTCAAGGGTCTAGCCTAGGGGCTAGGGTTTAGTTGACCGGGTTGGTCAAGTGCAAGGTCTAGGTCTAACCGCAATTAGAAGGGTGTTAATCATGGTTGAGTAGGCTAAGCAAGATCTAGCAAGCATGTTTTTGGTCTTTTGGTATTTTTAGATTTTTTTGGTATTTTGAGATTTTATAATGTTTTTGGTATTTTGAGATTTTATCATTTTTTTTTTTGGATTTTCATTTAGGTGAGATTTTGGCAAACTTAACTAAAGTCAAATTTAACTCAAGAGAAAGACTAAGGAAAAGTTAGGCTAAAAGATTATATTTAGGACATAAAGAGGGGTGTGCATTGTGAATAGTAAATGGTCTATTGCCAACACCTATTTTGTTGGATTGGTGTTGATAATAAATCAAATACCATTGTCTTTGATATGAGGCATTTTGGATAAAGTCCTCTTTAAGTCCTTAGGTCCTTAAGTCATCATTTATCCATTCAAAATAGAACATGAAGAAAAAAGAAAGAAATGAAAAAGTGACAAGTGAAGAGAATGAAAACTCATCATCTCCTCTCTAATGTAATCCCTTTACACCATTATGAATGATGTAATGAGATTCAACTATGAAAATTAGAGTGATGATGAGTTTCCCAAATGATTCTAGAAGAAGGACTAGAATCAAAATGAAGAAACAAAATAAAAAGAGAGGTATAGCTTTAGCTTCCACTCTCTATGGGCCTACCCATATCCACACTAGTGGGTACATATGAAAGAAAAAAATATTTACACGAGAGAAAAAACATCTCCTTTCTTTTGAGGTGGGGTCCCTCTACACCATTAGATTGGTGTAGAGAGACCCAACTAAACTTGAGAAAAGAAAGGTCTTCCCAAATTATTCTAGAAGAGGACTACAAATAAAAAAAAAAAGATATGAACTAAAGAAGAAGATAAAGAATAAAAGGAAGAGTGCCTACTCCTCCAAGACTACTTCTCCAATGCTCCAAGAGGTGATGAGTTTTTAGAGTCCACAAAGGAAGAGAGTTAGTGAAGAATTCTAGGCTTTTACTCCTAGAATTCTCTACACACTCTAAACCTTGGCTTCTTCTAACTTTCTTCAAGGCTAAAAAGAAATAAAAGGGGTGAGAGGAGGAAGAGCTAGGGTTTCCACTTGGGATTTTGGAGGTGGAAGAAATGGCTTGTGAGGGTCTTATATTTATAGAGGTTTCAAGGGGTTGTGGCAATTTGGTGATAAATAGAGGGTTGGGTGAGAAGAAGGGAGGTGATTGGTTGGTCAAAATTGATGTGGTTGGTGATTGGGTAATCAAAAGGGTATGTACTTGATGAGAGGTGATTGGGTGGTCAAAAGGAGTATAAGAGAATTAATTGTTTTGTAAGAGGTGTAAGAATGAGTTGTAAGAGGTGTAAGGGAGTATGGGAGGTGATTGGTTAGTCAAAAAGGTGTGTACTTGGTGAGAGATGATTGGGTGGTCAAAAAGGTGTGTAAACATAAAAATGGGGCTATTTGGGGTTTGAAGAAAAAATAAAAGGTTTTTTGTAGGAAAGTGGAAAGTGGACTTGGGTTAGTGGGTCTTGGATATGGGTGGTCTTTTGTAGGAAAGTGGACTTGGGTTAGTGGGTCTTGGATATGGGTTGAATGGATGTGGGTATGTGGACTAGACCTTATGGATCATGGGTTATTAGTAGATGGGTCATGAGTTATGGTTATTGGACTTTAACTATGGCAATTGGGCTTGGGCTATGGTAATTAGGCTTTCGCTAAAGCAATTGAGTTTTGGCTAAGACAATTGGGTAATTAGGCTTGGCTACTTGGGCTCGGGTAATAGAATTAAGTAATTGAGCTTGATTGAGTTGTTTGGGTACAAGTTTGGTCAAATGGGCTTGGGCCTTGGGTAAACCTTAAAGCATTTGAAGAAGCGGGAAGAGGGATAAGGGGTGTAAAAATAGGGTGCTTACACTAAGGATTCTGAAATTGATGCAGATGATGGTGATCAAGAAGGAAGTGGCGAGGATGAATCTGGCAAGACTCCGTCCTTAAAGGACTGGGAACAGAGTGATGATGATAATCTCGGTACATATCTGGACGAGGAAGAGGAAGAGGAAGAGGAAGAAATTGAGCCAAAAGGAAAAGGACAACAACGAAGTAGCAATTAAGAATAAAAAGTAGATCCTTCAAATGGTGAGAAAACAAAAGTGCAAAACATCCTTCAAACCAACAAGAGGCCCTTCCCTTAGAAATTGAAGCTCCGAATAGCTTGGCAGAAGCCGCAGAACTATGCTCGTTGCTGGATAATCATTCTGATGCTGAAATAGTTGAGGCAATTAATCGGATACGCTCATGCAATACAATCAGGGTTGTGGGTAGAAAACTGGAAGAAAATGCAAGTATGGTTCTTTAGAGTTTAGGCTGCTTGTACTACACCAAGTATCCTCAATGTAATTTTTTTACCATTTATTTCATATAGGTCAGTGCACATCAAATTTTCTTAAAACGTAGCTGAGCCTGACAGGAGTTAGCCTGATCCCGTCATGAAAATTTAAAACTCTGAATATGTAGATGGTTTCAAAACTCACCAAATCAATTATCAAACTAGCTAGGTCCACACTTGATAACTGGAGCATGAGAAAGCAATGAGTTTTGGAAGAAGATGAATGGTTCTCTCTATATTGCTTTCTTTTGACTTATTGAATAAAGCTGACTACTTATTTGATTTGGCTTAGTTGAATTTACTATGTCTCTGTGTGACTTGTGAGTGTGTGATGAGTCCGAATTTTCGAACATTGATTCATTAGTCTTTTATGTGGGGCATGGTTTTTTTTAGGATAACAACCTATATTATTAAAATATATGAGCTGATTCATATAGCATTACAGTATATCTGAAATAAAAAGCGTACACCTTTTCAGGTTTTTTATGGTGTCCTCCTGCAATAATTTGCTGTCTTGGCAAGTAAAAAGCCATTGAACTTCAAGATATTGAATTTGCTAGTCAAGCTGATGATGGAGATGAGTGTGGAAACCCCATATTTCGCTGCTGTTTGTGCTCGTCAACAGATACTTCGGACTTGAATCAACTTTGCGAGGATATCAACAACTCAGGTATGGCAGTTGATACTTCCAACATTGGTGTCATGAATAGTGCTACCTAGGTTTCCCACTAATACATGAAGCTCTTTTTCTAATGCTCACAGATAACAGCTGTTGGTCTTCTTTGAAGACGTTTCTCTTGAGGCTGTGGCCCATGTTATTTCCATGCTCAGGCTTCTGCCGCATCATCATGACACCAGCAATCTTGTTGATGTGTGAGTATCTGATGCGGTCCCCTAGTGTTAGGTTGAGATATCGCCAGTCGATCTTTCTTATGCTCCATGGTTCTCTCGGTACTTGCCCTTGAAGTTATCTTACAATTTTCTGTTTAATTTGAGCACCGTTAGAAATTTAGAATGGGTACTATAAAGCTTGTATTATTGAATTTTTTTAAAATGTGCTGCTGTGATTACTGTATCTCTCTTGTCAAATTTTCTTTCATGTTGCATTCCATTAGTCCTCCCTCTCAAGGTTCCAAATTTCAATATCATGAGAAATATCAGAGTTTGAAAATGGGAAATATCAGTGGGGTATTCCAACCAAGATGCCTTTTTCTTGTGGACAGCAGCTTGGAACAAGATTTTGACCTGTGACCACTTAAAATTGAGATTTGAGAGGGTGGAGGATGACAGCCATATATAATACTCTAATGTCCAATTATTATTCATACATTGTTTAATTTATTCAATAAACAGATAATAAAAATAAATACTCAAATAATAAAATCAACAATTACATGAGAGGTTTCAAATATGCCATATCCCTGCAGAATTTTGGGCCACCTCAAAGTCATATCCTGACCAAACTG
Source organism: Tetracentron sinense (assembly GCA_015143295.1). Lineage (NCBI taxonomy): Eukaryota > Viridiplantae > Streptophyta > Magnoliopsida > Trochodendrales > Trochodendraceae > Tetracentron > Tetracentron sinense. The sequence goes on from CM026560.1 coordinate 37,768,457, forward strand.
GCAATAATACATCTTCACATAAATGATAATAACAGCTACTTAAATGACACTTTTATGCCTTTGCTTAACAATGAGGTCTTGTAATTCAACAAATTTTTTCATTGTTATCATCATCACTGCCTTATTCCAAATATTTGGGAAAATTAAATAATTTTTTTTAAAAATTCATTTTTTAAATACAAATTATGGCTTATAGTAATTTGAATTTAGAATAATCTTATGATTGCTAATATTTTTACAAATCACATTACCCTAATTGAATTTCTAATTAATCATTTAAAAAATTATTATTTAATACACAGAAATAAGAGCCAAATGAAATAAAAATTTCACGGTTAAACACACATACATACATACATATACTTAACAGCTAAACTTCAAAAAAAAATAAAAATCTTGATTCTCACCAAAGAAACAAGAAAGCTAAAGAAAAAAAAGGATAGAAAAATGATGTTTTGGGGGTTCTACAAAAATTCCCAGCGAAATTCGTTAAATCTATCGAAACCAAAAAAATTGATCAAAAACCAATATTTTTTCGATAAATTGTAAAACAGATACTTCTCACATGAGATATTTTGGCCCCTTGTGAGATTCCAAAATATCAGCGATATTTAAAACCATGTTCCTTATATTTATGTTCTACATTCGTACTTTTTGTCTTTAGTGGTTTACAAGTTTTGCATCATGTGCTACCATTTATTTATTTATTATTTTTGAATGAAGAACAACACAGCCAAGGCTCCAACACATAGAAAGCCATTGATCGGCATCAAATTTTGTCATGAATAAAATGCATGACGTAACTTTTAGAATGTTGTACCTTTTGAAAACCTTCTGTGAGACTTATTGAAGTCCTTTGCAAAATCTTGCATGTGATATTTGTTATTCTCCTTTGGAACCCCCTGGGCCCTGATTATTATCATTATGTTTTGGTTGCCCAATACCTTTTAGGTCACGTTAAGCTTTGTCTTCTTCCATAATAGGCCGACCTGTCAAAAGTGTTTTATAGTACAATAAGCCTAGTTTGCATGGCATTGGAATTTTCCTTATTTACTGAGAATGAATTGCTGCTTAATTTTTTCCAAATCATCTCTTAATGCCCCAGCAGAGTTTATCTTGTCTGGCTTAAAATTTCCAAATTATCTGTAAAAGCCCCTGCAAATCCTCAAGGTCCCAGGTGCCGCTGAGCTTCCATCAAAGTTAAATCTAGTGTACCTATTTCTTCTCCTTTCCATTTAGAAGTGCCTGTATGTATTTCTCGCTCTTATATGGATGTGAATATGTTTTATACTTTTATTTCACATCCTTTTGAGGTGTATCCATATAGAAACTAAAAAGTTACATGCAGTCCTTATGTTTGGATGACAGACTGGGCTGGGTTTCATTCCTTTGGTTTTTAGATAGTTCATGATTATTAAATTTGATGAACATATTAAACTGTTATACTGTTATCATTATGTTCTGTGGCACAGTATTAAGATCGCCATACATTTTAATTAATTGCAGGCGATCAATTTGGTAATGTTTTGTTTGAATCAATTTGCTTTCGCAGGTCAGTAAATAATCTCGGAAGTTCTGCCCAGAGGCTATAATATTTCTTTTAACTTGCTGATCTCAGCTTCAGAGACTAAAACAGGGCCACATCATCATTCCGAAGTAAGACTTCAATTTGTATTTTTTGACCCATAACTTTCAAATATCACAATTCTGAAGGCACTTACTGTTTCCACTTTACTTTTAGAAGGCACCTAATGTCCAAGTATGCCGGTTGAAGTTGAAGTTACATTTAATTGCATGAAGAAAAAACATGTTATATATATATATATATATATATTCTATGTTTATTCTATTACAGTTTGACTATCATACGGGACTCAGAACACTTGAACCGTTGCTTTGTTTACGTGATCATGTACCTGTGATCAGTCCTTTTGATTTCCTCATACCGATGGACATGCCTGAGGTCTCCCTATTTTTCAGCTCTGATAATTATAGGTTAGTTGTTGTTGGGAGGTCTTTTGTAGTCACTGATGATACATGATCATGTAGCATTGTGGTAGTGGCGTCTTGACCGCACATTCTCTATGCTTTTGTTGTGGGTGCGCATTCACTCATGTGTATCTGTGTGCATTTGTGTGGGTGGGTTTGTGTGTGTGAACCCCTTTTGGATGGTCCCATCCACCCCCCAAAATTGCACTGATCAGAATTGCTTTCATTGTCTGGTAGTGGTTTACATAAAGTTTATAGGTTAGATGGTTAATATTGTCCAGGCAATCCAATTCTCTGTCCGACAAGGTGGGCCTTTTGATTGAAAAACCCTGGCTGATGAGAACAGGCATGGATTACCCCCCCTGCGCAAAATAAATATCTCTATTTTGCTTTTTTTTTTTTTTTGGACAAACAATTGCTTGGCATGTCAATTGCAGTGCCAGTTTGCTTGTGTCTGTGATCAAAACACTACAAGGTTTTGTTAATGTATATGAAGGATTGAACTCCTTCCCTGAAATATTCTCACTAGTTTCCACTTTATTACAAGAAGTGGCAAAACAAGAAAACATGCCTGATGCCTTACAAGTTCATATAATTGAGGTTGCTGAGCTCATAAAGAAGAAAGCCAATGAGCATCACATGTTGCATCAACCACTTCAAATAAGGAAGCAAAAGCCAGTGCCAATCAAACAACTAAATCCGAAAATTTGAGAAGTAATTTAGTCTTTGTCAAACTCATTTCCTCCCTGACAACGCATTTCAATACGAGTGGTTTAAAATAGGCATTTAATGATGTACTTTTTGTGCCAGCTTTGTGAAGGGTAGAGACTATGATCCAGACCATGAACGGGTTGAGAGGAAAAAGTTGAAGAAACTTGTAAAACAGGAGCTAAAGGGGCCGGCTCGTTAACTGCGAAAAGACAATTATTTCTTATTTGATGTGAAGGAGAAAGATAGGGTATTACTGGATTAGGAAAAAACTTAGAATTATGGAAAGGCACGTGCTTTCCTCCAAGAACAAGAGCATGCTTTCAAGTCTGGGCAGTTGGGAAAAGGAAGAGAAGGAGATAGAAGATCTCTTTTATGTTTTGCTTTACTTGTGGCCTGTAGGTGCCCCCTTTTTATATATGTTTGTCTGCCAAGCTTAAGGTAATGTTCAATATCACTGTACCTCACTTCCTAGTTCCTACATGTTGCCACCCCTCTGGAAGAATGCTGCATGACATCTTCTATTGATTTTTAGGTCTTTTTAAAAAAAAAATCTATAGTTGTGATGCGAAGATTCTTTAGCTTAAACTCAACGGCATTAACTAGTACAAAATTCTGTTAACATTTTGAATCTTATTGCTTAATGCAATAATGTTGCATCTTAAAATGCTGTGTTTTCTACAATGTGTATGTTGTGAACAAATTAAGTTCTGAAATTGTCTTTACAGTATTTACCATTCTTGTGGTAAAACTTCTTAATGTTAAAAATTGCAGTGTTTTTGATGTAATTAATATTGGCCAAGGCATTGCAAGGCTCTTGGAAACTTAGTGATTACTTGATGCTGTTCGGATTGCCCATGAATTATTTCTTTTTTTTTTGGCTTCTGTAACTAAACAAGGTAGCTAAAGTTGACAGTTAAATATTCCTCCTCTGCCTTATAGACAACATGGACATCCTCCGACCCATTCCCCAAGTTGGATTTTAGCAAGATCTCTAGAAATTCCAAAAAGAATTATCTCGGCCGCAAGTGGTTTTCTTGATAGAGACCAAAAATAAAAGTCACAAGGTTACTCAAGTGGCTCGCTTACTTCAGTTTGATAATTCGTGCATAGTGGATCCAGATGGCTTAGCAAGAGGGTTGGCACTCCTATGGACAAAGTCTACCAACCTCAGAATTTTGTCAAATAATTCTAATTTGATCGAAGCAATCATTTTCAATCACGGAGGTGGGGAATTGGTATCTTTTGTGTATGGTCCTACAAATCCTAGTCATCGTAAGGAGCTATGGAATCATATCAGTTCTCTGGGCCATAATAGACCCCAACCTTGGCTATGCTTGAGGGATTTCAATGACCTCTTGATGGCGGATGAGAAAGTAGGAGGGCATATCCCCTCAACATTGCAAGTTCAACGTTTTGGAGACATGGTCTCTTTGGCAAACTTGTTGGACCTCCAGGGGCCTTGCTTGCTTTACCTGGACAAATAAAAGAGCTTATCCTCACCACATCGCAGCCCGATTAGATAGGGCCCTGGCTAATCCGGCATGGAGAGTGAGTTTCCCCTCTACCATAGTCTCTATCCTTCCCGCTATCGGGTCGGATCATTGTCCAATTCTTATTTCAGACGAGGCTCTTGATGGGCAGTGAAGAAAGGTATTTTGTTATGAGGAGATGTGGAACTCCCATAAGGAATGCCCAGAGGTCATCAAATCTGCTTGGAGGAGATCGAGTGATGGTTCCAAAATGTTCCAGCTTTGTCGAAAACTCCACCATTGCCGCCAAGATTTGTTACAATGGAACAAAAGATCCTTTGGTTACCTTCCCTCCAGGATTCAAAAACTTAAGAATTCTTTGGCAGAGCTCCAACTCAAACAACAATCAGAGCCCATTCAAAAAGCCCAGCAAGCTTTAACTCAGGAGTTAGACTAGGCTTTCCAACAAGAAGAGATGTTGTGGCGGCAAAAATCAAGAGCTGACTGGCTACCGCCAAGTTCTGGTGGCATCAATCTTTGAATCAAAAAATTCACTGGCTAAAGTGGGATCACCTGTGTAGTCCAAAAGACAGAGGAGGGATTAATTTGAGGGATTTAAAAGCCTGGAGACTACTCATGCAGCCGGACTCTTTGTGGAGCAAATTTATTAAGGCCTTGTATTCCCCCAGCTCATCATTCTTAGAAGCGAAAGTAGGTCTACAGAAGGGTATTCGATGGCAAATAGGCTATGGAGAGTCAGTTCAAGCTCTTTCTGATCCATGTATCCCCTCACTCCCTCAGTTCAAGCCCATTCTTCTTTCAGGCACCACTACTTCAAACTTTAGTGTTGCCTCAGTTATACACCCAACCAATAACTCATGGGATGTGGACAAGCTTTAGAGAATATTCGCGCCATCCATTGTTGTTGAAATTTGCAAAATTCCAATTAGTTCTCAAAGGGTTCCTGATAAATTGATCAAGCACTATACGAAATCTGGAAGTTTTCAGGTTAAATTGGCATCCCATTTAGCGAAATCACTGATTGTAGCTCAACATGCTTCTACAAGCTCTAATTTGGAGGGTCTCAATGACAAAATAAGGGTTAACATCTGGAAACTTCCTATACCTCCAAAGCTCCAAGTATTTCCTTGGCGTTTGTGCCACAATATCTTGCCGGTTAGTTCAAACCTCCATAGGAGACACATGGAAATAGACTCTATTTGCCCTCTTTGTAAAGCTAGTGAAGAAACTGTTATGCATATATATATTTCTTGCTCTTTTGCAAGAAGTATCTGGTATGGATCGTCCTTGGCCATAACGACGTCCCAAACCTCTGAGATATCGTTCTTACAATTGTGGACGTCATGGTGCAACGGACCAATTTTTCTTCAAAATAACTCCCGCTTGGCAACTCAGTTTACCATCATTCTATGGAGTATCTGGAAGATATGGAACGAACCAGTCTTCGAAGGATCGTTTTCGTCTCCCGCAGCAGCCATTCAGTGAGTCCAACAAGCTTTCTGGGATCTCGGGGGGATCAGCGACAAGCCTATTAGTCATCTAGCTAAACCTCTACAAGCTAAATGGGTTCCTCCTGAGGTGGATTGGATCAAGATTAATTCGGATGGGGCATGGTATTTCTGTGGCAGGGGCGGCAGTAGTAGGTCGAAATCAGTAGGGTGAAGTCCTTTTGATTAAGAAAAAAAAGTTGGTGTACGTGGGGGGGGGGGGGTCGTCTAGGTGCGCGGAAGCTGAAGATGTTCGTCTGAGTCTCCTTATGGCTATTGAAAACAATTGGCAGCAGATCATGTGTGAATCGGATGCTAAGGAAATCATTGACTTTCTCTCAGGATCCTCTACTCAACCACATTGGGAAATTTCTACTCTTTTGGAGGACATTCTATTGTTAAAGAACCAATGCAATTCTGTCAGGTTCCAACACATACCCACGGAAGCGAATGAGTTAGCTCATCAGTTTGCTCAACAAACACTTAACAATAATATTAGTGGTTTTCTTGTTTCGGCACACTTACACTTTCAGGGTGGCCATCTCCATTGTCTTCTTCTCCTTTATGATTAATACAATATCTCTTAACCAAAAAAAAAAAAAAAAGACCATAAATAAAGCTGATTTTGCTTAGCTTTTTCATTATTGTTTTTTTTTTCTTCAAAGATTTCCTACCAGACTCCTCCTATCAGATGCTGCTACCCTTTGATTTTCTTCTTCAGCAATGCATACGTTTGCACCAATTCTCACTTCTAAAAAAAACTGAAAAACTACATATCTCCAATTGTTTTAGAAGTTTTCTACTTATGAATCTCACTAATTCTCAGAACACCCATATATATAGAGAATTGGTTAAAGATATACTGACGAGGAAATTCTAGCTTTCTCCCCAAAAAACTTTGAATTCTATGCCAATAAGGTAAGAGAATAAAATACTATCATATCAAATCATAACCTTCTATAAAAGGTGGAATTATCAAATATGGTAAGAAGATAAAATAAAATTCTCATTGTTCGCTGAGAAAAGTATATCACATGATACGCCCAAGAGCTAAGGGGTAGCCTCAAGCCCAGCTTATTAATTACTGTCTGAAACTAAGGTCCGAAGCCCAGCCCATTGTAGCAATGCTACTTGTTAGGCCAGGGAACACATTCTTTCATGCCTATGTATGATATTGAAAACTATAAAGTTTTTTGTTGGTAAAGAAACTATAAAGTTAGAGGCTGGCCCAAAATATTTAGAGGGGTTGCAATGCGCACACCACCATTTGGGTAGTATTCACCAAATTAGGAAAAAAAGAGAGTTTAACTATGAAAAGAAGCTCTGTTAAAGAGGGGTGCATGGTTCTACTATTTTTTAAAAACATAATATGCAATTTTTGTGTGTGGAAACTTTTGTTTTAGAAGTCACAATGGCACACCATTGATTCTGGTATGCTTGACATGTTTCTATTATTTCATGTTAGTAATTTCTGTGATTAATTCACTTTTTGCAATTTTTAGTAATTTCTATATTTTGGTCAATTTAATATCGTATTTATAGAGTTGTAAGCCACAGGGTAAATACAGTTTATTTTTAAATAAAATTGCATAGAATTCTCTCTTTTTCCTATTGTTCTTGGTATTTCTACGAATTAACAAGACAGTGAATGCCCATTATCATTGATATTTTTTTTGAGGAAGATCAACAGATTTAGTAGAAGATTATGTGATTGGTGCAATTGAAATCATCACTATTGCTCATAATTTCTTTTATTAAAGACACATGGCAAGAAAATAGGACAAGACACTTTCTTTGTTCCACCAGCAAGGATGTGAATGTTTTCCTACTTTGAAAGTAAGAACAAACCGAGGGAACCAAATCATCTATGTTATTTGGTGTGGCCTTCTTGTGTTCTCGGTATTTAAAGGCCACGATCTCCTGCACAGTTGGTTAGAACTGTTTTAACTTACAAGTCAACAAATCTTATTTCAACCTTCACACCAAATATCGCAGAGGATATGTTCCAAACCGAGTACTTGGACTGTGGACTTCGGATCTGCATGCCGCATTGATATTATTGCTCTACCTCTCTCTCTCCGACAGAGTAGTCAATTCAAAAAGACATTATTATAAATGAGTAAGACCTTTTTGGTGGCTATCTTTACTTTCAACCAAAAACCACCCAAGCAACTAAGCAAGTAATTGAGTTGCGGTTGGGGATAGTGGACTTTTCTCCGGACGCCTCGGATTGTCTCTGGCAAAGCCAGAAAATGGTCTCGGGCAACCACACGATTAGTGATGCGGTGATAAAAGGGAGAAGTCATTCCATTTTCTTCTCATGATTTTGACTTCTCCCCAAGTAATATCTCTCCTTCTTTTTCTCACACACTTATCGCCATACGTCTCGTTGTGTGTGGAGAAGTCAAAATCATGAGCGTATGATTTTGACTTCTCCACCACTTATCCACTTATTTGTGGTTGCCCAAGACAAGGCCTTTCTGGCAAAAGCCAGAGACAATTCAAGGCCTTTCTAACCTTGCAAGTTGGTACTTTGTAATATCAATAATGTTGGCGAGGCCATATGTTGGCGAGGAGCAACGGCCACGGCCTGCCTCCTATGTTGTGGATGTCTCTTAAATGAAATTATGTTTGGATTCTCAAAAAAAAAAAAAAAAAGAAAAAAAGAAAAAGAAAAAAAAGTAATTGAGTTGATTTTTGGTTTAAAACAAGAACAAAGTGTTGATTGTTGGCAAGAGACAGTAGCGGCTCTCAAATTAACGCTTGTGGGCTCCTGCCAGTTAACAACGGACGTGGTCCAAGCCAATTAAAAAAGAAGATTACTTGGCGACATTGAAGTTGAGCTCCCTTTTTTACACTATAAAAGTGGCATGTTTGTAATTATTAATAGAGGCTGGGATAGTTTTGCAATACACTATCATTACACATTTGCCACCGGATAGTATAAAAAAAGGAGCTCCGCACAATGTGATGTAGCAAAGCTCTTCTTTATATTTAAACTGTTAAAAAAAGTCTTTGTCCTTAAAAGGAAGACTAGGGATCTTATCCGATTTTTTTTTTTTTTGGTTCGAATCTCATCCGATTGAGCACGGCCTTGATATAAAAAGGGAAATAGTTAACGGACCCATAAAACTCATTTCAAAACCTAAGGCATCACCTTATTGGTGGATGCCCCCCTCTTAAATACCCACCAAACTGGTGGGTATTTAAGAGAGGGGCATCCATCAATGAGGTGGTGCTTGTAGGTATTTAAGAGGGCGGACATCCACCAATGAGGTGGTGCCTTAGGTTTTGAAATGGATTTCATGAGTCCGCCAATCACTACTCATATTAAAAAAGAGCATTGATGCCCATGAAATCCAATCATTGGTCCAACCTTAGGTTTGCAATTGAGTTTCATGGGTACGTCAACTATTGCCCTATAAAAAAGTTGTTGTCCTTCAAAGGAAGACTAGGGAATTTAGGGGTGTCAACGAGCCGAGCCAGCTCCAGCTCGACTCGACTCAACTCGTAAACCGAGCTTGAGCTTTTACTTTGGGCTCATTGAGCCGAACCGAGCCGAGCCGAGCCTTAAAAGTGAGCTTGAAAAATAAACGAGCCGAGCTTGAACAATAGGTGGCTCAACTCAGCTCGGCTCGATTAATTTTATAATAATACTCTTTAAAAGTTAAATTTATATTATATATTTAGTATACATTTTTTTGTGTAAAATTTATTTAGTATACATTAACATAATTATTTCCGTTTAAGTTTTAACTTAAGCTTTCACGTGAGTCACATAACATCCCAAATAAAAAAAGCTCTTTTAATTTTTTTTAATAAATTTAGTGCTTATCAATGCATTTAAAAAAAAAATAAAAAATTATCGAGCTGAGCCGAGCCGAGCTCAAGCTCAACGATTTGTGGATGAGCCGAACTGAGTCTGAGCATTTGTAAAATTCTAATGAGCCGAACCTGAGCAGTGCCCAGCTCGGCTCAACTCGACTCGTTTACAAACCCTACTAGGGATCTCATCCGATTGAGCACGACACTTGATATGTAAAAAGGGGAGCTCCGCACAACGTGGTGGAGCAGAGCTCCTCTTTATATTTAAACAGTTAAAAAAAAATCGTTGTCCATGGACTAGGGATTTTTTTGGTTTGAATCTCATCCTATTGAGCACGGCACTTGATATAAAAAATTCGTTGTCCAAAGACTAGTCATTCAAAAAAACAAAAGGAAGTCTAGGGATCTTATCCGATTTTTGTTTCTTTGGTTTGAATCTCATCCGATTGAGCACCGACACTTGATATAAAAAAGTCGTTGTCCGAAGACTAGTCATTCAAAAAAACAAAAGGAAGACTGGGGATCTCATCCAATTTTTGTTTTTTTGGTTTGAATCTCATCCCATTGAACACGACACTTGATATAAAAAAGTGGTTGTCCTTAAAAGGAAGACTAGGGATCTCATCCCATTGAGCACGACACTTGATATGATCGCTTGCTAACTACACCATATACTTAGTCAAATTAATTAGGGTTAGGGATAGCTGTTACTATCATAAATAAAGAAGGGTGGTGTTACACCAATATTTGATGACTACACCCCATTTAAAAATTTTCTTATATTTTGAAGTTCTCTATATTTTTATATGTGCATCCCATTCATAATTTTTTTATTTTTCAACTTGACTTCTTCTCTATTCGTCACCACCTCTGTATGGTCTCACTTAGTCATTATTTATCCGTTAACCAAAATTTTCTCATGGTCTCAACTTTTAGTTTGACAATTTTGTTTACTTAAGATTTTATTTATTTTATTGAAAATTATTTATATAATTTCTCATATGCCTTTGATTTTCTTTGTTTAATCGATAACTATTGAAAATTCAATTATTGTTTGAAAATTGTTGATTATTTGAAATTCCCTCTATTTAAGTTATAGATATTGATTAAATCAGAGAAAAAAATAAATTAGTCCTATTGAAATTTTTTTACACCACCATAGTGTACTTGAATAGATTATTACCCATAAATATTAAATGAGAAATTCCAACCTTTAATTAAACAAGTAGTGGTTGCATTATTTATTCTTGGGTAAAATGACTCTTAAGTGAAAATGAAGCTGACATTACCCTCTATTCTTATAATTAATAAATTTTTAGTTTGGTGTGTAACTATAAATTTTATAAGTATTTTTTTAATTTTGGTGTGCATTTAAAATTTCAAGAAACTAATGGTGTGCAGTCATCAATTTTAAAAAATGAGGTGTAATCATCAAATATTGGTGTGCACCTAACACCACCCATAAAGAAAGGTGCTACGGTGCTACACGCACCCTAACATTTACTGAAAAACACCATTCTTTTAGTTAAACACCAAAAGTTAGAGAAAAGACTAAAAAGCCCTTTGAAAACCTTCTTCCAATTGAACGTCTTCAACCAAGAAGAATCTGCAACTTTCGTCATATATCCACCAGAATCACCAACCAGTGTTCTAACTTCATATTAGCATAAATCAATGGAAAAATCTGAAAAAAAAACACCATTGACATTATTCTATGGTCTTTTATCACCAACCAGTGTTCTAACTTCTCATAATTTAACAACGACGAATTGTAGACTTAAAACCACTGGATCCATCTTTAACGGAATCCTTCATTCACATAATGAACTCTCATCGCTACATACAAAGAACAAACTCATCTGCACACATCGCCGAGGCACGACCTCCAACGCCTGAAATTCAATTAACTTTCTTGTTCTTCGTTGGATTAACTTCATATTAGAAGAAATAAATAGAAAAATCTGTAAAAAAAAAAAAAAAAAAAGAGAAGAGATTAAAATCTGTGGAGGCACACCTGAAATTCTTTTGGCTTTCTTGTTCTTCGTTGGATTATAGCTTCATATTAGCATAAATCAATGGAAAAATCTGAAAAATAAAAAGATTACTATCCATGGAGGTGAGAGTAGATACATTAATAGAAACTCTAAGTGAAGAGAAGATAATGGAGAAAAAAAGAGAGAAAGCGGTAAGTTTTTGAAAATTATATGACTTAAACCTTCTTTTTGTAGGTTGTTTTTTTGTTGAACATGAAGAAGACAAAGGGATAAAAGGGTTTTTTTTTTGTAAGAGGGCTTTTATGTCTTTTTATTTTCATTCGGGTGTTTAATGATAGATTTCTCAAAAATGGTGTATTATCAGTAAATTTTGGGGTGTGCCTAGCACAATCCTAAATAAATTATCTGATTGACTTACTTTAGACTATCATAATAAATAATTTGCAGTGCTCAGCCGACCAATGGGTCCGTTTACCCCATGTCATCGTTTCCTATTAAGCTTAAGTAAATTGAAACATACATTTTGATTTTTTTTTTTTTTTTTGAAAAACCATGGTTGGATTGCTTAAACCTAGGGGTGAGTGAATATTGACCACAGTGAGTATTTAAAATTAGAGGGTGGACCGATGAGGATTGGAGTTCTCATTTTATAACGGAAGGTCCGGTCCTCATTCATCCACGCCCCAATTTTAAATACTTACCTATTGTGGTCAGTATTCACTCACCCCTAAGGTTAAGAAAACCAATCATGATTTTTCAAAAAAATGAAAGGCAAATTCTTAGTTTTAATTTACTTAACCAGGATTAAAGGGGTGTTAAAAGGGATACAAGGACACGCGATAAGATATGAAATGGACGGTCTGCCGAGCACTGCTCTAAATAATAATTATGCATGTGGACGACGGGCAGGCTATCACTGCCACACAGAAAAACGTGATTGAGAAATAAAGCCCCGCATCTTCCTTAGCATCCTTGCAACGAGATCAGATCACAGCCAATTGGGATTGATCACACACACTGGTCAACATGTGTTCCTTTTAACCCCTATTACGATTTACAAGCCCTTAAGGTTTAATAAACTTTAGTTTTTATAAACAAAAATATTAACCCTTAAGGGTTAAAAATTCTTAACCAAAGCTCACAGCCACTGGGTTCAACAATATAACCTTATTTTTTTAAATAAAATATTAATTGTTAGGATTAAAAATTCTTAACTAAAGTTAAATGTTTTTTTCTCTCTAAAAACTAAGGTTTTATTGGTGAACCCTAAGGGTTAATAAATCTTAACCACAATTAATATGAATTAAAAAGAACACGTGTTGGCCTGTGGGTGTGATTGAACTTTGCCTGAGTTCAATCGCAAATGGATGTGATTTGATTGACTTCGGATTTTCTCTGAAGGACGATTGAGGTGGATGCTCAGACGTCTACAAATCATTGGACATGTGGCGATAAAATGAGGAGGGATATCAAGTGGGAGCATTCAGTATCATGGGGAGAAAATGAAATGACGTCTCCCCTATTTTATCGCCACATTTCCAATGATGTGTAGACGCCCGAGCGCCCACCTCGGCGTCTGTAAGAGAAAATCCGAAGCCAATTTGTTCTCGCCTTAAATATAGTTAATGTGGGTTAGAACTTAGAAGGAACCCGTGTTGACATATGAGTGTGATTGAAATGGGAGAGTTTAATGGCAATTGACTGATCCCGACTCTTTTTGATAACTTCTGTTTCCAAATTTGTGCCTCCCAACATCCTATTACAATTCCTCCTTGTGCCAATCACGTCCAAATTTGAATTGTCAATGCCAGGGCTCCGTCAATCATCATCACCCTAATTGGCCATCTGAAGCCCCTAACACATATTCCCTTCCCCGCGTTAGAGCTGGCCAGCAGTTGGATCGCTAGCACGTCAACCATTGGTGGCTGTGTAAGATATTTTGGAACATTGTAAGTTACAGGGAAATATTAGTGTCATTGGATTTGCTAGCCACGCTCTCCTGTTTGTACGTGTGGCTAGCAGGACTCCTCGTTTATGAAAACCTTCTTGGTCTCATCCCGCCTCATCCCATCAAGCACTTGTTCGGCGAGTTGGTTCGGTATTTCATATTATACATATATATATATATATATATCAAAATAATTTAGAAATAATTTAAGGGTAAAACATGCATTAACATTATAAATGGGCGGGGGGCTTAAATCCATCCCTGGCTTCAACTCGGGTCAGATTTACCTATCATATGCCATCCTGCCCCTACCACATTTATGAACATACCAAACCCATCCAAGGGCAGAGCCCAATTGCCAACCCTATGAAGATTATCTCATTCATACTTGTCTCATTGCAATTTTTATTTATTTATAAAATTCAATAGAAATTGGGACGATGTTGAAATTAGGGAAAAATAGAGTCAGGCGAATGTTAAAGCTGAAGCATATACAAAATATGAAACGAATGTCAAAATTGTTTAGTTGCATATACCTACCATATTTAGTTGCATAACTATCTCTAAAAAGCATTAAACAAATATGGCAAGGCATAACCCTACAATTAGTATAGTGGGTCAAAGAAGGGATAGGCCAAACATATGTGGACAATAAGGAAGATGTTGTTTTTCAAGTGAGTTATCTCCATACGCTTCTCAATGTGAGGTGTTCCATTCAGATTCTAAAGGTCCAAACCAGACACGTGGGACCTCCAAACTTCTGCAACCAGGACTTACTTGAACGCTACATGACGATATGTCCTTGATTAGATCATGTAGGGGCAACCCCCAATGACGACACGATAACCCTCTAGACTCCTCAAATCTAATCTGATAATCGTGGACAGGATCTACCGGAGAAGAAGATATATAAAACGAGTAGAGAAAGCAAAAGGGAAAGATTACCGGAGAAGACGATGTGACAGTTGCCGAAGAAGATCTATTGCCATCAGAGCCGAGATGGTTTAGGGTTTCGATTTCATGATTTGAGAAAAAAAATATAAATTTCGCATATGAAATGAAAAAAAGGGAAAACAGTAACTTTTCGCATAAAGATAATTTTGGAAGTTTATAGAGTTTAACACGTGACATCAGCACACCTATCAGTTGATTGACCGTCAACTGATCAAAGTGGTGTAAATACCATTATTTTAAAAAATAAGGATACTTAATATATTTTCGTCAAACCTCATTCGGTGTTAAAGCTGGCTTGGGCAATTATAATTACTCTTTGTGCGAGTCACGTCAAAATTTGAATTATCAATGCCAGGTCTCCGTCCACCATCAATCATCATTACCCTAGTTGTCCATCTGAAGTAGGGATGACAATATGACCCGCCCCCATAGGGGTGGTTTTTTTTCAAATAAAACGGGGGCGGGGCAGGGTGGGGACAGTATAAAAAATCAAGCCCTGATTCGGTTTTAGGGCAGGGGTGGTTTTAGTATATCCCGCTCCAGAACCACTTTTATATATATATATAAGCGGCCGGGGTTGGGAACTTATAAGCGGGGCGGAGCTGGTATCACCATATATAAGCCCCGATTGAAGGCAGGGCGGGGTGGCTTTATAATTGGGACGGGACCGGGGAGGTAGAAAACAGGCCCACCCCACCCCACCCCACCCCACCCCACCGCATTGCCATTCCTAATCGGAAGCCCCTACACATTCCCTCCCCTGCGTTAGAGCTGGCCAGCAGTTGGAACGCTAGCACCCAACACGTTAACCATGGATCGCTGTGTAAGATATTTTGGAACCTAGTAAGTTATATTACTGTCATTGGATTTGCTAGCCATGCTCTCCTATTTGCTCGTTTGGCTAGCAACACTCCTCATTTCTCAAAACCTTTCTTAGCCTCACAATGCCTCATCCCGTTAAGCACTAGTCTGGGTAGGTCGGGTGAGTTGGTTAGGTATTTTACTACGTAACGTAAGATAATTTTAAGAATAATTGAAGGGTAAACCATTGATTAAAATTATAAACAGGTAGGGCGATTTAAATCCATGCCCGGCTTCAACCTAAATACATGCTCGACTGCAACCCGGGTCAGGTTTACCCATCATTTACAATGTTAAATTAGTTTAGGGATACTCTTAAGGTGTACTCCCAAATCGTAATCGTTTATTTCAGTTAATCAACGGTTAGGTTAGGATTAGAACTGATGTGGTATTAGAAAAGATAAAATAAATCAACTCAAATCCTAAAACTGTTAGCATTAGGGAGTAGATTTAGAAGTAGCGATTGATTGACTCGGGCGGAGCCCGATTGCCATCCGTATGAAGATTATCTCCCCCCCAATGGGGGAAAAAAAATAAATAAATAACCTAGTGGTCATGAAGGCTGCAAGGTGGGGCCACCAACCATTCCCATACTGGCGTCGATGCTGCACTGTAGCTGCAAAGCTAGCTGTAGGTCCCGTAGCACGTCACTCATTGCCGGGCGTTCGATCCCGCGACTGGCCAAGCATTTCCCGGCAACCTTGGCGAACGTCATCAAACACTCAGGCGCGATCTGTCCTCTTAGGCTCGGATCTATCATCTTATCGAGGGTCCCATTCTGATAGCAAGAAATGGCCCACTCCGCCAAGCTCACCTGCTCTTCTTCCTCTACCACTGGATTAACCGCTGGCCTCGCGAATAGCACCTCGAACAACACCACCCCAAACGAGTACACGTCTGACTTCTCCGTCAGTTTCCGACGCCGGTAGTACTCAGGGTCCAAATATCCAAAAGTACCTTTCACTACAGTGCTAACATGGGTGTGAGACTCCATTGTCGGTCCCATCTTCGATAACCCGAAATCTGAAACCTTAGCTACCCATTTCTCGTCTAACAGAATGTTGGTGGTCTTAACGTCGCGATGGATGATCGAGTGTTGCGACCCCGTGTGGAGGTAATGTAGGCCACGGGCTGCGCCGATACAGATCTTAAGCCTCTCTTTCCAATCTAGCGGGGGTTTCGGGGTCTTGTAGAGATGATCACGGAGGGTGCCGTGGATCATGTAGTCGTAGACGAGGATCATCTCTCGATCCTCACAGCAGTACCCAATCAGAGACACAACGTGGAGGTGACGCAACTTAGAGAGCATTTCGATCTCATTTCGGAACTCGTGTACCCCTTGGTGCGATCTCGGATTCCCCCGCTTGATTGCAACTGCTGTGGCTCCACCGTCCGTGTAGCCCTTATAGACCTTGCCAAATCCACCGGCGCCGATGATCAGAGACTCGTCGAAGTTGTTGGTCGCCGCTCTGATATCGGCGAATGGAAAGTTGCGGCAGAGATCTGATGGTATCGATGACATTATCCCGTTCAAGGGTCTCTTAGAATCGGATCGTGGGGCCAGGCCCAAGAATGACTTAAAATTGCGTCTCCTGTGCAGCCGGAAAACAAGGTAACATAGAAGAAAGAGTGCGACGACCCCACCCAACACCCCTCCGACGATGATGATGATTGGAGCGTGGTCTACCTGCCTTCCAATTTCCAGACGAACGTGTGCTGCGAGATTGCTATTATTATCGCTTAATTTGATGATCTCGAGCCCATTCAGGATTGCACTAGAGTACTTGGGCCTAGATTCTGTGTTGGGGCTTAGCGTGAGCCACAGATACTGTTTGTGAACCATGACAACGTAGTCTCTATACATAGGAACCGCTATACCACCACTCGAAGCAATGACATCCATATGATTTTCTGCCGTCTGATTATTGATAATTATTTTAAACACCCTCTGGTTGGCCCGTGTAATCTCCGACTGAATCTCGCAGAAATGAAGCCTAACAAGGTAATTGAACCCGGAATCAATAGGGAACCTCCACGTTAGACTGTAATTCATGCCAACGGTCTCATAGCTACCAATCGTCCGGGCAGAGCTGTAGACGCCTAACGGTGCATGGTAGTAGGGTAATGTCGGGAGGTAGTTAATTACCCAATCGGCCGAGACATTTAGGCCATATGCAGCACCGAATATGTAATTGGAGTCATCTATCCATCTCCCTAACATGTTAGTACATTCTTCGGGGAAGGAAAATGTAGGTTCGGCGACGTTGATATAGTAAAGGAACTCCAGAGCAGTGCGGTTATCAATAAAAAATGGAGAATACTGACCGATGAAAGGGAGGGGCACATCTCTACCACGAGTGTAGAGATTTGAGGGCATGGAAAAGATCTCAATTCCATTCACGAAGGCATAACCGTTCGAAGTAGAAGGAGATGGGGCGAAGGTTATGTTTAATCTGCGTCCCTCTACATGGACACAGAATTCTTTAATAAAGTAAGCTGATTTGAGAGAAATGGCGGTTAGGGAAGCGCTGAAGTTAGCTAGGAGAGTGTATCGTCCGGTGGAAACAGAGAAGTGGACTCTCGAGGTGTTGAAAGCAGAATACAGAGCTGGATAGAAGTAAAGGCGTATGAATTTGTGGCCAGGGGAGATGGGGAAGCTGTAGGTGAATTGAGAACGAAAAATACGAGCAGTCATATAAGGGATTTGGGGGACAGTGCCGACTAGTTGGTCCGAGACTGCGGAGATCGTTGATGAGCTCTGATATGCTGAGGGCAGGAACTTTGAACCGATATCGCCGGTCCAATTCTGGCCATTAAAGGATACAGTTTCTGAAGGGGAACCGCAGTTGAGCAGGATATTGTCAGCTGCTGGCACGGAAGATGAGTCACCAGGGGTTGTGGTGAGAATAAAACGGAGGAAGAAAGAGATCAGGATGAGAGTGTTGTGATTTGAGAGACAAGAAGGGGTTTTTTTGTTGGTGTTCTTCATATATGCGATGACAAAGGTGGAAGGAAGAAGAAAACTATACTGAATTAAAGACTAGAGAGGGGGAGGTGCGACGACTTGCAACACGAGTCATGAGTGTCGTTATCCTACCGTCCACAAGGATTCTTCTTAGAGTCCACCGTAATTTGCGCCACCTGGCCCACCTCTCATGATGAAAATGTTGACAGTAAAAATTTCCCTTGATGGGGGGGGGGGGGGTGTTATAGCAAACTACGCGACTTTGGAAAAAATTACTCCAAACCTCGAAATTAACCGGGGTTACGGCTAACCCTCTCACTCAATTAAAAAAAAGATAAAAAGAAATAGGAAAGGGACTTTCGCAATTATAGCAATCTACTTTCGCAATTATAGCAATCTACGCGACTTTGGAAAAAATTACTCCAAACCTCGAAACTAACCAGGGTTACGGCTAATCCTCTCACTCAATTAAAAAAAGGATAAAAAGAAATAGGAAAGGGACTTCCGCAATGGCCTCGGATTGTCTCTGGCGAAGCCAGAAACCCCTCTCGGGGTTCACATTGTGCGACAGTTGGCGTAAAAATGAGGAGAAGTCATTTTATTTTCTCCCCATGATTTTGACTTCTCCCCATTTGATATCTCTCCCTCTTACTCTCACACACTTATCGCCACATGTCTTATTATGTGTGGGGAAGTCAAAATCATGGGCCCCATGATTTTGACTTCTCCACCACTTGTCCCCTATTCTATGGAACCCCGAGACAAGCCCTTTCTGGCTTCAGAGACAATCCAAAGCCCTTCTGCAATTTATGTGACATCTACTTTTAAAAAACAAAAACAAAAACCATAATTGTCACACCACCATCGTCACCACCACCACTCCACTACCCTCCTCCACCACCCACTACCACTACAACCACTCCCAGCCACCACTCACCACCACCACCCACCACTCAACCACCATCACTATTAGGCCCCAAAATCTTCCCTAGAAAAATGTGGAATTTTGACACGTGATTTAATCTATTTAATGAGCAATAAGCATACTAAAACCTAAACTTCAAAATTTCTTCATTGAATAACATGATTTAATACCTCAATTAAATATTAATTAAAATCTGTAACTAAACTAAATATAATTAATCTAAACCAATGTTACCTGATTCGTCGGGTCGTTCGGTTCGAATTTGGATTTGCAATTCGCAATTCGTCACTCTAGAGTGAACCTGGATCGCTAGGGGTAGGATGAGATAATTCGTTTTTCGGTTCGTTTAGATTTTTTTGTTTGGTTCGCTAACTTAATTCGTTTATAGTAATTAGCGGACCCATTGGTCCACTACCTTACTTACCCCCCGTGTCCTTGTGTCCCTAGTTAGCTTAGCTAAATTGATTTAAGATTTTGTTTTTTTTTTAAAGAAAAAACTACAATTAGAGTGCTTAACTTTAGGGTTAAGTAAATATTAACCACAATTAAAAACTGCGGCGTATATCATTGCCGCCAATTTTGTTTTATAATTAAAACCAAAAAGTACACAAGTGTGATGAGAATGAGAGACAAAGTAAACATTCAAATAAAAAGTGATGTGACCTTATGCAAAAAGGAGAGAGAGAGAGTTAAGAGAAGGTACTTGTCTCTAGTAAAGAGCCGTTACTGTTTCATTTTTTAAATTAGTTTACGTGATTGGATGAAGCCCTTATACCTCGGTTTGCTCAACAACTCCGAATTAGACCGAACCGAATAGCGAACTGGTTCGCTTCGAACCAATTCGTAGTTTGTTCTAGTGCCCAACGAACTAGGTATCACTGATCTAAGCAATCCATCATGATTCTTAACCCCTAATTAAATCAAAACATAAATCCGAAATAAGTCAATTGCAATCTCTTTGAAACTTTGACCAATTCTAAAAAACTAAAGTCAGTAGTAAGGTCATTGATCAATATATATCTCATCTCCCTTCGGGATGATCACCTACAGGTTCTTCTTCAGTGTATACCACTGTTTTGACAATCGGACTGGGCATAGAACCGTTTGGGAGACCGGTTCCCGGTTTGACTGAACGGTTCAACCGGTTCTTAAACACACACTAAACTTTTTTCCTAAAAAAAAGAAGAAAGTAAAGTACACAGCAAACTAATGTTCTGTATCCAAACTCATTCATGCCCCAACGTAGGGAGGAGAAAAAGATTAGATGGCTAGGTGTAACGCGTAGATTTCGTCATGCGTGTCAAATTACCTCAATTGTAATATGAAGTTTATTGTTTTGTATGAGGGACTATCCTTTCAATCTCAGTAAACCCAGACTGTTAATTACCTTTCTGATTTGGATAAGAACCTCTGATTAAGAAGAAGAATAAAGAAGAACAAAATATTTGAATAAAATATTTATTTATTCAATTAGCTTGCTCAGATTCCATGTAGGCGTTATAGGATACCTCATAGAGGTCTTTCCAAAAAAGAAAAAAGAAAGAAAGAGAGGTAGCCATATTTGGGGTTCACCTGATATTCTCCATTGATGGGAGATCCTTCTTCTTCCTCATTGGTTGCTGTTTTCCTGCAAAATAAAAAAAAACATTTTTTTTTTCTAATTTCGTCTTTTTTTCTATGGTTCCTTCGTGTTTTTGCTTCGTTTCGTCTTGTGAGGGTTTCTTGTGAGAAACCCTCTTTTTATATTTCTTGGAGAGTCGTTTTTGGACCCCCCCTTTGACTTTCTCATTTTTAAAGAATCAAAAGAGGCTAACTCTCCTTAAAGAGGGTCAACTGTCTAAGACGGTTGATTTTCCTTATCTTGGGGAAACCTCGTACTCATGGGAGTCCTTTTTTTTTTAAGGACTCCATATTGGTTTCCTTTTTTAGAAAAACTGGGAGAATAAGGCTTTCCTTCAAAAGCGGGAAGAGTCTTATCTTTCAAGAAAATTAAAGCGAAAAATTACTCATTTTTTCGAATTGGGTGTCATATAACACTCTATTATTGGAGAAAAAGAGGGGATCTCTATCTTGGGATCCCCCAAAGCTGGCAGAGAGTCATTTTTATCAGGGATTCTCTGGCATATGGCAGTTAGTATCTAACTGCCAGCTGAGAAAAGACTGACTATGGTCAATCCGCAAGTTAGAGAGGTGAGACTATGGGTCTCACTCGCGGCCTGGGTTAGGTCCAAAGTTTATTTGGGTTGCGGACTAGGGTCTGACCTTAGTCAGTCCGTGGACCAGCATAGGGTGGGACCATGGGTCCAGCCCTTGGACTAAGTTAGGTCCATGGCTTTTTATGGTCATGGACTGGGCTAGTCATTGATTGGCCCACAGATGGACTCATAGAGTTTGTTCGTAGATCTTGAATGGGGGTTTGCCCGCAAGGGCAAACCTTAACTACGTGTTAGTCCCCTAAAGACTGACACAAAGGAGTGTCTGCGGGGCATTATTGCCCTACTGCCAGTATTTAATGGTAGGCGGGCTAGTGGGTGAGCCAGCCCTTGACCAACTGGTGTGCGTGCCTTTGGCATGCGCAAAGCCTAACCGCTCATTCTATGAGTGGTGATCCAGTGCGGCTTAATCCAATCTGGTATCGCAATTTCACTACCCACACTAGGTACTTATCTTTAGTTACACGCAACCCATCAAAAGTACAAGAAATTTCACTGGTAGTAATCCGAAGTCTCCGACAAGAAGTCTCACTGATAGGCTTGAAAGATCTCAACTTTCCAGCAAGAAATTTCACCATTAAGCTCTCGTTGGACATTTGCCCTAGAAATTTCTTCTCTTTATCTTCTTTAAATACCCATAATCTAACCTATTCTTCCTTTTTATATTAAGGAGGCAAAACTCCTAATTTTATAATTTTAAAACAAAAATTTACAGGCAAATGGCCGGCCAAAATAGCCGGAAAACATAAACGGCGGCGTAAACAGGTTCTTGCCATAGAACGGGCTGGTTTTGGTAACCGGTCACTAGTTCCATCGGTTATCGGTTCAACTGGCCGATTCTCCCGGTTTGTTAAAAATTTCACGGTTCTTAATTTGTTCCGGTTTTGGAATTTTTGATAACCGGTGAGGGGACTGGTTCCCGGTTTTCCGGTTCGACCGGCCGGTCCTGTTCGGTTCTAACAACACTGATGTATATATACTTGCTCAACCTAGGGTTCTGGTACGCATATGTCAAATCTCAAACCTGTTGACAATAAAATTATCTGCTGAGTAATAAGGTCACTCCGCATATATAATAATTTATAATAAACAATGTCATTAAATTAACATGGATACATACAGTTAACAGTTCAATTCAACTCACATACATAAATCAGACTTAACACTTGTGCACTTGACCTCCCCGGTCAATCAACCCTAGCCCCCTGGCCTAACCCCTAAGCCACCCTTATGTACACACACACACCCCCTAGACTTTGAACGAGCCCATGTGGCAGAACTACGCTCGGTCTGATCTCACCATGTGAGTACGTGGGCAACCCAACCCGGGTTCGACCCTAGCTTAGTTAGCTTTTTATTTTCTTGGGTTAATATAATTTAAACACTTAGACATTTTCATTAATCTTAATTTTAATTTGGCTTAAATCTAGAAAGTAAGGAACTATTGTAAAATGAAAGTCTCGAGATACCTAACACTTTCACCGGACTTAATCGAATCGCTTACCTAGACTCTCTTTTAGACCATAAGACCTTATCAAACCATCCGAGACCTATCCCCAAGAATGAATAGGTGGAGACTCTTAGTCAAACGGAGTGGGTACGAATCCCGTACTCACACCTAATACCTAGGCTCTGATACCACTCTATAATGCCCAAAATTTGGCTAGCACCCGAACTATAAAATAGACGGACATGTGAGCATCTTGCCTTGTTTTAACTAGTACCCGAACTATGAAATGAATGGACATACTAGCATCTTGTCTTGTTTTGACTAGTATCCAAACTATGAAATGGATGGAAATACTAGCATCTTGTTTTTCTTACCGTACTTAAAATCTTATTATTGTCTTGTTCTTGTCTTGTGGAAATCAATCTTATCTTGTCTTCGTTTAATTTCATATGATTGTATTTAGAAAAATTCAGTTTATGCATGTGTGCGTGCTTTTGCATAGGAAATGATGAACATTATAGTGACATGAAACAATTAAAAGAATATCATATAGCATTTTAAACCTTTCTATAAATATGTGAGATTTTAAGGAAACATATAGAACATGTTAGCAAAATTACTGAATTGGGGAAAATCCCTAAATGATCATATTTTCATAGTCTTAGATTTAATTCTCATACATGCATTTTATCAAGCACATGACATTCAACATTTCTATTGGCATTAAGTTTATATTTTCATAGTCAAATATTTCATCAAATACCTTGAGAGCGTGTTTTAAGTGTACATTGTCATTCCTCATTTTCCATTATACCACCAATCATCACATTCTCCATGGTATCCAATTTCACCTCAAACCATCCATACATCCCACACATCCATAACCATTTTAATTAGTATAAACATATTAAGCTACACATCTTAATATCATCTCAATATGATTTACATCTTGATTTTTACAAAAGAATCATTAAAATCGAAATACATATCAATGGATTATAGCAAGGGAGATTAGTAGAATGTATTTACCTTAAAATTTTAGGGAAGAACTTGAGAAGACTCGAGAATGTGAGATCCAAGCTTTAATGGTGAAATCCGTGCTTGAGGAAGAAAATCCAAGCTTGAATGGTGAAATCTGTGCTTGAGGAAGAAAATCTAAGCTTGAATGGTGAAATCCGTGCTTGAGGGAGAAGATCCAAGCTTGGAAAGCAAATATTTGAGCTCCTCCTTGATCTCACAAGAAAACCCTCTTTGAAACCCTAGGTTCTCTCCCCTTTTGGCCTTCACAACTCATGAACCGACACTATGCACAACACTATTCCCAGCCTAGGGAACTCGGTTCTGGGTTTCTACATACGTACTTGTATTTTATACCCTATGCTTTTAGATACTTAGAGTATTTTTATACTCTTGTTTTAAGGCTCAATACACACATGTAAAATCATCATTTCACTTCCTCAAACCAAGGACCCATGGAAGGCTTTAGGCCTTTCTATACACTATGCAAGACACTATTCACTACCCTATTCACATGAACAGTGACTGTAAGATCCGGGGTTCTATAGGGCTTCATCCCAGTGAATAAGGACTTAGCCCGGTATAACCTAGGCCCTGCTCTGGCCGATCATTTGACAACCCTCTATATAGTCATTATCTTATGGGTTTAGAGTTTCCTAACCATTCTAAAAGCTTTAGAGATCTATAGAGAGAAAAACCTATGAGTTTATATGAGCATTCAGTTGGAGATGAAGAAAAGCCATGAAGATCAAGAACAAAGAGTCATTCACAAGCTTGTGATAATGGGAAAGCGATCAAGAAAGATAGAGATATTTTCCTTGTTATAAATTCCATGATCATTAATGAAAAATAATATTAAGATTGTGATTTTTAAATACAACTAAGATTGAATATGGGGGGAAATGATGTATTCTCGATTTGTGATTAAATGATTCGGAGTTTTGATGTGAGAAATTGAAATTTCTGTGCAGATAAGGATCTCGGTTAATTATCTTTGTGTGTTTATGTGTGATGAATAATCTATGATTCTATTTTTAAATTCATGAATAGGTATTTTCACCTTATGAATTATTAGAATCATATGTCATGATGTATGATTTATGCATGTTGTGATTTATTTTTGGATAAACGTGCCCGGAATTTCAACCTTATTGCTTAGGTCATTTAACATAGTGGTATAGGACGATATGATGGATTTCCGATGTCACTCGATTAATAATCTATGGTGTAGTTTAATTGAGGGTTTATCAGATTCACTTATAATTATGATAAACGAACAAGCCTGATATATAAGATTACGAGTACAAGTAAGCCAAAAGTAAGTATGTATGTATAAATGCATATTTGAGTTTCCACAATTTACGAGTGCCATCAATCGAAGATTATAAAGGTATGTGTACTTAAGTAAGTTGTTCCAATAATCATATTGCGCATCGACGAGTGCTAAGATTGGTTATTCGGTAAGAATAATATATCATAGCCTCTTCTCGTATAATTTTAAGTTATTGTATAAACATATGTATGCTGATGATGTTAACGAGGAAAGTAAGATAAGATTGATTACAAATAAGATGTGTAAGATAAGAATGGTGATAAGTATGATAAGATGATCACAAGTAAGAGAAGATGCTCACACGTTACGCATTCTGATTTATGTATGCGTGTCATGTTATAAAGTTAAGCCATGATAAATATGTTTATGTTAATATTAATTTATGATATTGTTAGCTATAATTTTATGTTTAATGAGTTGCATGTGCTCAGCCAATATGTTTTGTGTCAGCAGGTTTAAATTTCGAAACTGTAACAGAACCTTGGGAAGATGAGGAGTATATAGAAGAACCCGAATGTGATTACATTGAAGAGGAGAAGGATTTGGATCGATATCCTATTACTAAACTCCTAATTTGTTAAGACTTTTTTTTAAGGGTTGTAATGAGATTTCTTTATGGATCACTTTTAGATTAAAATCATGGTTTTAGATGATGATGAATGATTTTCAGGTTTATAGTTCAGCTGATTTGATTTAGACAAAATGAAATAATGCTATTTAATTATGAATTTTGAAATTGTTGACATATTAATTAAAGAATTTTTAAGATCTCATTTTTGTATGCCTATGTTTTTAAGATAAGTTGTATCGAAGTGAGATATCAAGTTAATGCAGTGTCACGAGCTAAAGTTCCAATAAGAATCATGATGGTAAGCATTGGATCTAAATTTTTTAAGTGTTTGTCTGCTAATTTCAATACAGTCAAATCCATATAATTCATCCTTCAAATAATTCATTCGAACATTAAGAAGTCGAATTTGGATATTTATCAGAATTTGGTAATTTAATTAAATTCCTTGTTTGAATATCTACAGGATATTGGAGTGGAGTTGGATAGTTGGTAATATTTATATTTATGGAATCGCAAACCCTACATAACATATTAAAAATGACTTTGCTATTGAGACCCTCTTAGGGTCTAGACCACCGAATCAAGCTCTAAAAACATATAATTTCAGGTGGGGCTCATTTCATATGGTGGGCTCCACCCGAAATCCCGTGCTCTTAAAGCACGGTATCGGTGGTCTCGGCCCTAAGAGAGGCTCGAAGCTGTTGAAAATGGTCTTCTAACCTTAATAACTACTAGAAATATCAATGCTAACTTGCTTTCCTATTCAGTGGCTTGCCTTCCTATAATTCTCACCGCCCCATTGGCATCATTAGCTCGGAAAACTCAATCCCAGGTGTCACATCAGAGTTAAAATTGCCTGCCCTCTGTTCATAGTTAATTGTGACGGTCGCTTCGTCCTTCATACGGGAAAGGTGCCCACCAACGAACCCCTCCTCCGCGTCGGCGCTGTCCTGCCGCTGAAGCGCCATCTCTAGGTCCCATAGCACGTCTCCCATTTCTGGCCGCTCCATTCCTCGATCGGCCAAGCATTTCTTGGCTATCTCTGCAAAAGTCGTCAAACACTCGGGCGCGATCTTCCCTCTTAGGTACGGGTCAATCATCTGATCAAGGGTTCCGTTCCGGTGGCAACAGAGTGCCCATTCCGCCAAGGTCTCCTCCTCCTCCTCATTCACCCTTCGACTCACCGCCGGCCTAGCGCACAACACCTCCCACAACACCACCCCAAAAGAGTAGACGTCGGACTTCTCTGTCAGTTTCTGACGCCGGTAGTACTCAGGGTCCAAATACCCAAAACTACCCTTCACTACAGTGCTGACGTGGGTCTGAGACACTGTGACAGGCCCCACCTTCGACAACCCGAAATCCGAAACCTTGGCCACCCATTTATCATCTAACAGTATGTTGGTGCTCTTAACGTCGCGGTGGATGATCAACCGCTTGGCTCCCGTGTGGAGGTAGTGTAAGCCACGTGCGGCACCGATACATATCTTAAGCCTCTGCTTCCACGGGAGCGGCGGTTTCTGGGTATTGTAGAGGTGATCTCGAAGTGTCCCGTTGGCAAGATAGTCGTAGACCAGGATCATCTCTTGCTCCTCCTGGCAGTACCCAATCAGAGAGACGAGGTGGAGGTGACGCAGCTGAGTTAGTATCTCGATCTCTGTTTGAAACTCGTGGACTCCTTGGTGCGACGTCGGATTCCCGCGCTTGATCGCTACCGTGGTGGCTCCACCATCGATATAGCCCTTGTAGACCTTTCCAAAGCCGCCGACGCCGATTACCAAAGTCTCGTCAAAGTTGTTGGTTGCTGCTTTAATCTCGATGATCGAGAAGGTGCGACACTGGTTTGGTTGTAGGGACGACGTTTTGTTCTTCTTGAGCCCTAAATGGTGGAAGAGAGCGACCCAACATGACGTCCGCTTCTTTCTCATCTTGAGTAGGACAATAATTAAAGATAGGAAAAAGAGTGCTACGACCCCACCTAGCACAGCTCCAGTGATGATAATTGTCTTCTTCTTCTTCGAATTCTCCAATGGCTGTAATGGCTGTTCAGGCGGATGGCCTACCACAGATACACGTTGTGGAGGATTGAGTCCGGCAAGATTACCATCACCGTTGCTTAATTTGAAGATCTCAACCCCGTTTAAGATTGCATCACAATATTCTGACCTTGATTCTGTGTTAGGATGTAGCGCTAGCCACAGATCCTGCTTTCCTCCATTTGTTTCTGGAACCATGACAACGTAGTCAATATACATAGGAACCCCTGCACCACCACTCCAGTAAATGACATCCATTTCCTTTTCAGCAGTCAGATTATTGATGAATATCGTGAACACCCTTTGATTGACGAGGTTAAAATCAGGTAACTCGCAGAAATGGAGCCTAACAAGGTAATTAAAACCAGAATCGGCAGGAAAGATCCAAGTTAGATTGTAATTTTTGTTAATGTTCGCATAAGGACCCATCGACCGGGAGGTGCCATAGACACTTACTGGTGCAGTGTAGGCGGGCACTGTTTTTGGGTATCTGATTGTCGCGGAAAAATTGTAGGGCTTTGCGCCAACAGCCGAACCGAATATATAATCTTCGTCCTGGGACCAGGTGCGAAACATGCCGGTATCGTCTTCCGGTGAGATGTAGTTCCCGCCTACATTTAATCTGTAAAGCATCTCAAGGGCAGAAGTGTTGTCGATATAAAAGAGAGACAAAGAACCCACTAGGGAGAGCGGCACATCCCTGCCACGAACGTAGAGATTGGGGGCCACTGAAACGATTTCGATTCCGTTCACGAAAGCATAGGCGTCAGAAGCATCCGGAGATGGGGTAAACGTTAAGTTAATTAATCTCTGGTTCTCCTCTACGTTGATAGAGAACTCTCTACTGAAGTAGGCAAAGTTGAGAGCATCTGCAGTAAGAGAAGCACTGAAGTTATGGAGAAGAGTGTAGCGACCAGTGGTGACGGAGAAGAAGGCTTTAGAGGGGTCGAGACCCGAATAGGAAGCTGGATAGAAGTGGAGACGGAGGAATTTGGGTCCGGCACTGACGGGGAAGGAGTAGGTGAAGGGAGAGAAGTGAAAGATGCGAGCAGTCATGTAAGGGATTTTAGGGACCTGATCATCCTGGAATTGGAGAGTGGCTGTGGACGTTGTTGAGTTGTGGTGTTGGCCGGTTGAGGGTAAGAACTTAGATCCGATGTCTCCGGTCCATTGCCGGCCGTATGATGTGGGAGTGGGTGAAAAGGAAGAGGAGCCGCAGTTGAGGAAGATGAGGTCGGACGGAACGTAAGACGAATTATCCGCAGAGGTACTGGA
The DNA here is from genome assembly GCA_015143295.1 of Tetracentron sinense. Taxonomy (NCBI): domain Eukaryota; kingdom Viridiplantae; phylum Streptophyta; class Magnoliopsida; order Trochodendrales; family Trochodendraceae; genus Tetracentron; species Tetracentron sinense. The sequence goes on from CM026560.1 coordinate 37,797,501, forward strand.
AATGATTAAATGAAATAAGAAAGGAAGATAAGGGTAATAGAGGATAGATCTTTCCATTTGCTAGGGACAAATTTTTCACAACTCGATCCCCAAGACGATTCTCGAAATTGAAATTGAAATTGAGAGCTCTGAGGTCTGGTTTTAAGTTTAAGTTTTAACCAAAAAGAGTGCTCAGCATACTCACCATTTGAACGAGCCAAAGCTTCTCATTTTAAAAGGCAAAAAAACAAAAAAACCAAAAATGGGTGGGTGGGGCTTGGCTTGTCTCTGGCGAAGCCACAAAGAGCTTGTGTCTCGGGGTTCCATGAAGCCATGATTTTGACTTCTTGACATACAAATGGACATGTGGCGATACGTGTGTGAGAATAAGGGGGAGAGATATCAAATGGGGAAAAGTCAAAAATCATTGGGAGAAAATAAATGACTTCTCCCTATTTTTCTGCCTAGCTGCCGCACAATGTATGGAACCTGAGAGCTTTTTTTTGGCTTTGCTAGAGACAATCCGAGGCCGTACGGGAACCCTAACGATGGGTGAACCTTATCTACCGTGAAGGGGTGTCAAAGGAGACACGTTGGTGACCTCTAGGGGTCGGATTTGCCAAATCGGGTTTCACCGTAAAAGATTTGACTCCTTTCTTTTTTGATTATATTAGAGATCAACTATGAAGGAAAATAGTCACCTCCTTGGACGAGGAGGTGAGTTACCGTCTCGTCTCATCCCCTGTTTTTAAGGTCACGTGTCCTTTTTTTACTTACATTAACAGTGGTTAAGATTCAGTTCTCCTTAGGATTCACATATCTACCCTTAATTTTAGAAAAAAACATATATAAAAAAATAACCATAGAAGATGGTTAATTTTTTAATCATAGTTCAAAGGGTTTGTAGAGGTATAGCCCTCTCTTCGGCACGAGGAGGTGGCCCATCCAAAGTCTGCATTGACTGTGGTATTTCGATAATCATATTAAAGATAATGGTAGCGGCTCTTTCTTTAAAGACTACTCTCCTCTCACTAATTTTCTCTTACGGAAGAAATTGTCGGTGGAAAACACATGTCAAGGAGACGTATTCTTCTCCACTTGTAACCGGTTTTGCCAAAACCGGTTACGCCCATGAGGTGGCCGCATGTCTCTTTTGACACTTTCTAATTATGATTAGGATTCACTCTCCCCTAAGGTTAATCTATCTATTTTAGGTTTTTAGAAAAAATTAATAATTTTTTTTAACTATGGTTAAAATTTACCAACACTTACGGTTAATTTTTTTTAAATATTTTTTTTAAAACTAAAAAGAGGTGGGTGATCATTAGGGGTAAGTAAATCGTAACCACAGTTAAGGGGTGTAAAAAGATACATGTGATGACCACCACATAACCGGTTTTGCCCAAAACTGGTTTATAACTGGCGAAGAGCACCGTACATGTCAAGAGATTCTCTAAGACAGTAACACGTCTTTCCGAAAAATAAAGTGTGTTTGAAATTTAAAAGAGAATAATTTTGACCTCATGACCCCTTTTCTTATTCTTATTGAAGAAAGCTTAACAAATCTCTTTCTTTAAAGATTCACTTTCCTTGTTTTTCTTATTCTTATTGAAGAAAGTGTTAGTGGAAAACATCTTAATCTTGAATGTTTTTCTTTGATTTTGTTAGCCCAATCGCAAAACTTCCGTAGACTTAAGTTTGGGTTACAAATGTCAAACATATTCTATTTTTTATTTTTTTAATGTTTTAAAAATTCCAACATCTCCACGTGATATGGCTATTATTGCGTTTGTGAAAGTTTTTGTAGTGAGTGCGACTGGGATAGCACTCCTCTTTTTCATTTTTTAAAATAATTTCTTTATTACCCTGTCACTCTACCATCATAGAAAAAAGAGTCGGTCTTAAAAAAAAGTGATCCATTTCTACTAGACTTTACTACTGAGAGACCCTTTTAGGGCTGATACCATTAAGATCATCCTTAAGAGCACGAGATTTCTAATGGGGTCCGTTTCCGATGGTAGGTTCCACTTAAAATCCCGTGCTTTTAGAGCACGGTCTCGGTGGTCTCCGCCCCTAAGAAGGTCAAGAAGCTTTATCCTTTCCACTAAAGCTTATCAAAACAAATGATTTTTGTGTGGGGCGATAAGTGGGACAAATTATATTAGTCTTGAGAAGAGGACCAGCGTTGCTCTTCTAAGCTGACTGCACCTCTTTAACCATAGTTTAGCTTAACTAATTTAAAAATAATCATTTTAATTTTTGTTTTTCTAAAAACCATGGTTAAATTGCTTCTAAGCTGACCCCAACCTGACCCTGGGTTTGTTTTCCATTTCCCATAATAAAATTGTTTTATTATGGAAAGGGAGAGTATGAAAAGTTCGAAATTTTTTTGAATGAGGAGTGCACATTACTCCCAAAGTTTACACAAACACAAGAGTAGGCATATCACGGGGAGATGTTTGATATTTTAACACATTAAAAAAATAATAAACATAAAGAGTTTGACATTTGTAACCACAAAATTGCGTTTTTGGAGGATTTGCGACTGGGATTAGCAAAATCCTTTTTGAATGAATTGTGAGAGTATGCCTACAACGATGAGTTGTATTCCTTGCAGATTTAATGTTGAATAGTCTGTTATGTCAATGGTGACCTCTATAAGAAAAGATAAGTATTAGGATTATCTTTGAGAGATCTTTCTATATTAGGAGTCTTGGCATGAAACATCTATTTAAACCCTTTATGGGGTCATTGTAAATCATCCAAGAATTTTCAATAAATTCATTCTCTTTATGTGAAAGCGTCCAACTCAAAACCAATTGGCAATGAGTGGAGAGGCCTTACATGTATATAAGGCCACAACTATTTCTCTATTTAGTCGATGTGGGATTAATTCTCTTACACGCCCCCTTACGTGCAGTCCTAATTTTAGGTCTGTCACGTGCGCCTCTTTTTGGATCGTCAATCATGCAGCCTTTCTGTTTGGGTCTGTCATCGTGAGTGTGAGCATAATTTGGCCGTTGGGCCTTTTGGGCTCTGATACCATGTGAAAGCGTCCAACTCAAAACCAATTGGCAATGAGTGGAGAGGCCTTACATGTATATAAGGCCACAACTAGTTCTCTATTTAGTCGATGTGGGATTAATTCTCTTACAATACGATCCTTTATGCGTTAAGTAATGGTTTCTACGAGCCTGAATGGCTGTGCCTCTAAAGGATAGGGCTCAATGAACCCCTCCCCCAAAAAAAAAATAAAAAATTAGCTTGCTTTAAGTAGTCCTTCATGGGCCATAGAGGAGTGGACCTCAAACTGAGTAATTAAGCTTCAAACTAGGCAATTGAAATATGTAAAGTAGGGCTGAGAAGCAAAAGATGGGCTATTCAAGTGCAAGACAAGTAAGCATTAGAAAGCCAAAGAGAATAGGGGTTGAAACCCAATGGCTAATGCATCTTAACCATAATTAATAAGGGTTAAAAGGGTCATGTGTTGACTTGTGGCTGCGATTGAATTGAGGAAAGTTCATTCACAATTGACTGTGATCCATTATCTTCTTGATCAATAATTGTCAGTGACATCAATAAACTATGTCGGCTAATTTGCTAGAGTGGGAAATTCCCATTTTACCCCTTCATTTTATGAATTATACCCATTACACTTAGCCCCTTCTCGGTGCCTTGGACTTCGTTCGAGGTGCCGAGAATACATAATGGGTAAAATCTTTGAAAATGAAACATTGGCAGGACGGCTACTTTAACTTACAACGAGTGCAAGTGCCTCGGTCTGCTGACCCCGAAATGATGAGTGAGCTGTACGCGAATGTGGATCGCTATGGAGCTGTCACGTTTGTCCTTTGTGCTCCGCTCTCTGCTCTCTTTCGTTGTTTATGCTTTGTTGTCACTGATACGTTGTGCTATCACATGGAGATCGATGTTGTGGAGGCAGAGCTTGCTGAGGAGTTAGAGCGAATCATTGACCACGAGGCCGAGCTTGCGGACAATGAAGATGAGCTTGCGTCAGCCGCTATTCAAGTTAGAGTAGCTGCCTGTTGTGCATAGTGCCTTAGAGCACGTTAGCGAGCACGGGAATGTACATGTACCATAAAACCAAGAAAGATGAAGTCATAAAATGCTTCAAGTACATGAAGGTGCATCAACACGTGAAGATGCATGAGCATGAGATTTCACTTGATAAACACACGGATGAGTTGCAATAACAACCATCATAAATGTAGACAAATGATATCTCATGCGAGTGACTCGTAGGGGGACACCATGCTCAGATGACATTGCATTAGGATATGCCAATTGGTTGCTTCGCGGACATTGCATTTAACTGAACCTGATGATACAACATTTGACATTACATTCAAGATGTTTTTTACTTGACATTTCTTCAATGGTCGCTTCTCTTGATCATGCACTTGACAATTCACTTGATAGTGCACTGATAAGTCACTTGATAATTCACTGATAAGTCACTTGATAATTCACTGGATAATTCACTTAATAATTCACCTGACAATTCACTTTCAAGGTATAAGAATACCGTATAATGTGGCATAGATGATAGGATGGAAGAGGACCGTGGACCGAACGGCCGAGTCCCTAATGTCGTGGAGAGGATGTGTACCGCTAACCCCCAATTTCGTGAAGAGGACATTCGTTGGTTGTTTTGTTAATATTCCCATAGATGACGCCATTTTGTAAAGGGAAATTTTTGGGACTAGCAGTACCTTATAAGGGTTACATGGTTCATGTCATGCACATTCATCTGCATGTATATGTCATCCATACTCTTTGTCATATGGCACGCTCTTCGAAAGAAGTGGTGTTCCGTACATAATCGCCCAAGGTTCAGCATGGGTTCGTCCTCCACAAGGTGGGCGGTCGTTCGACCTGTCATACACTCTGACGAGCAAGTTAGTATAAGGCATAGGCATATGAGCATAATAGTGTAGAGATACTTATCGTGAGGTCATTAAGCATATGTACTTGAGGACGGGCTCTGGTGCTGTGCTCTAGAGGACGAGCGATGGAGATGTAGATGACGTAGCTCGGGAGATGTAGAGGATGTAGCTCGGGTGCTGTAGAGAACGTAGCTCGTGTGCTGTAGAGAACATAGCTCGGGTGTGCTCTGGAGGACATAGCCCGTGTGCTATAGACAATGTAGTTCGGGTACAGTTGACAGTAGAAGGCGTAGCTCGGGTACAGTTGACAGCGGAGGACGTAACTCGGACAACGTAGCTCGGGTATAGTTGACAACGGAGGATGTAGCTTGGACAACGTAGCTCGGGTATAGTTGACAGCAGAGGACGTAACTCGGACAATGTAGCTCGGACAACGTAGCTCGGGTACAGTTGACAGCGTCAGGCATGAGTTCAGGTATGAGTATACCTAGCAGATGATCAATTTCGTGATCGTGCAAGTGATAGTGTGACATTAACATATCACTAAATAGATAAACATGAAACATCAGGTATTGACAGAGTGTAAGGGTACTAATTATGGAAAACATCAAGCGGTCATGACAAATTCAAGAGAGCATCCGGTGGCCATAATTGATCGTGAGGCCGTGGAGAGCATCAAGTGGTGCGGAGAACATCAAATGAAGAGAAGTGAATCAGGTGTGTGACAATCTTCATAGTTTTTTGGGGTTGGGGTGTGAACGACCCAAGCCTCTCAATTCTCCTTCTTCTTCTGGTTTCACTTTCTTTCTCCCTTGCCTTACGCATCATCTTCCTTTCTCTGGTGATTTTTGCTTATTCATAGGCAATTGGAGTCATCATGACTTGTGTGGTTATGATGATGTCACTTGTCAAATAACACTTAAGAGAGCCAGCACATAGCTCAAGTGGGTTATGCCAACTAATTTGTTAGAGTGGAAAATTCTCATTTTACCTCTTCATTTTACGAATTTTACCCATTATAATTTTCTTTTACATTTCCTATATTATTCCGCCATAAGGAAAATTTTAAAAGCTCCAGTATTTATAGCAAAGCTAATGAAACAAATGATTGTTGTGTGGGCCACAAGTGGGACTAACAAAAATATTGCTTTACCATGAAAGTAAAGCAATATTTAATGTTGTATTCCTCTTGGATATATATTTTGTTCCTTCATAATTCCTCTTGAATTTAATGTTGAATAGTCTGCTATGTCAATAGTGATCCTTATAAGAGGAAAATAACCTTTACAGATCTAATAATGGCCTTTAATGCCATAGGGTAAGGAGGATAGATTAAACAAAGAGAAATAATATTCATAAGATATGTACAAAATGTATGGACAGAATGACCTAAAAACTTAGTAATCAACCATTGCATGCCCCTCTACTAAAAAATCCTGCTCCGCTCCTTGCCTGTATGAACCTATGAACCTGAAAGTCGGTGGCTCTAATAGACCTGAAAAGGGCTCAATGAGCAAGAAAAAAGGGCCTTAAAAGGCTTTAAGTGGGCCTTATGGGTCAAACTAGGAAATTGGGCTCAATCTGAAAAAATGAAATATGTAAAGTGGCCACTAGAAGCAAAAGAGATGGGCTTACTAAGTACAAGACAATTAAGCATTAGAAAGGCAAAGAGAATAGGGGTGAATCTTAACCACGTTTTAATAGGGGTTTAAAAGGACACATGTTGGGTGAATCTTAACCACGGTTAATAGGGGTTTAAAAGGACACGTGTTGACCTATGTGTGTGACTAAACTCGGAGAGAGTTAAATTGCAATTGACTGTAATCCAATCTCTTCTTGAAACTAGTAGTTCTACACACCTTGGGCTTGTCCCAGTGGTTGTGTATCTCTCCTTTCAAGGGGAAGTATCCGGGTTCCAATTCCGTGAAGATACTATTATACTAACCCCCAAAGAAGTGAGACTGCCCCCACCTCCCCCGCCAAATTTTTTTTATTGATAATAATTCTAATAAGTAGTTAACAAGCTTAATCTATGCAGGATTCCCTCCCTGTCTATCTGAGCTTTTGTATAGACAATCTACCTCTCATGGCAACCATGAAGTCAATCCTCGTGGCTTCCTCTGCTTCACTAAAGCCATTACTATATCGCTTCCTATAGAGAATTGGTTGGGAAACTTTGATCTCTACCAATAGGAAGGCTTCTGGTACTTACCTTGTCACCAAGAAGCGGCGCTTGGTGCTCGTTCCCACTTTGAAGCCCGCGATGACGTTTATCTTAGCTTCTTCTATGAAAACAGGTACCACCTGGGTCAAGGCCCTTGGTGTCATCGTCCATGCCATGAAAATAACCAAGTTGATGATAGTGATGACGATGATGAGGAAGAAGATTTTTTGGCAAAAATTGGAGAATCACGATTACATAAGAAACCCAACCCCTGATCTCTCAGGTATACCCGCTCCTAGACACTTTCATACTCACATGTCATACAATGTACTACCCGAATCAATAAAGAACACCCACTGCCAGATTGTGTATATTACTTGGAACCTCTTTATTTTGCTTGTTTGAGGGGTAAGGTTTATGTCCCTCCTATTCTTGGCGTATGCCTCTTTTATTTAATAAAACCGGTAGGGGCTCATGCTAAACCTCCTCCCCCACTGGGAGTCTTTATTTAAAAAAGAAAAATGAGGACACTTTCGTGTCTCTTTGGCACTTCATGAACACCACTAGAACATCTGGGCAAGGTCCATTTCCCATTAAGGAAGCATTTGAGAGCTTCTCCAATGGTGTTCATGCCTTTGGACCATTCCATGGCCATGTTTTGGAGTATTGGAAAGAGAGACTAAAGAGGCCTCACAAGATACTGTTCTTGAAGTATGAAGAGATGAAGAGAGACCCAAGAGGACAATTGAAGAGGTTGGCTTCATTCCTAGGAAGGCCTTTTATTGAGGAGAAGATGATCAATAAGGTGTTGTGGAGGTGTAGCTTAGAGAGGCTTAAGAATTTGGAGGTGAACAAAAATGGTATAGGTCCTCAGGTAGTTCTTATTTCAGGCTTGGTATTGTTGTGGATGGGAAGAACAACCTCAGGCCGGAGATGGGGAAGCAACTCGATCAAATTACTTGGATGAAATTAGAGGGACCCGGACTAGATCTTGAAATATGAAGACTTAGAGAAATGTACCTTGCTCTAGACACAGATAAATAGAAGGTGTTGATATAGTCAGTAGAGAAGGTTTAAATGAAAGATCTTACTCTATCCATCACAGCAATAATCTATCTTATTCTAAGTGGGATGTTTCCATATTGTTTTTTTTTTATCAGATTTATGGATTTCTAATGGAAGCAATCAAAGGATTAATTATCCTCAACTCTAATGTATTCTAGATGATGCAGCATTGTTACAGTTAGCCTTGTTTCCAACCCATTAAGGTTGAGCATTTGTTCACTGGGTTGGGACTTGGGAGTCAAGCATATGAATCCCCACCCCTAGATGATGCTACATTGTTATAGTTAGCCTTTTTTCTGTACTTTCTCATGGATGAGAACTAGCAAAGTTGCGAATGGAGGATGAAGTAATTTTCCATTTAGGCTCTGTTTGTTTCGATGTAAAATAGGGGAAAACAAATGAATTTCACAAAAAAAATGTCAATTGTCTTAAAGAAATTTTGTGCGAAAAATGATATTTTCCGTGAAATTCATTTGTTTTCCCCTATTTTACATCAAAACAAACATCGTACTGCAAAAATCATGAAATTGATTTCCCATCCTGTTAAGCTTGACATTCATAAAATGCACTAGGTTCTTCCAAATTGAGATGATGTAAACAAAGCTCCACTCATTGTAAAAAATAAAAAAATTGGCACAATCAGGAGCTCAATTGATACACACTGCAAGTGCAATGCAACGAAGATGTGGCGTGTTCCAGTCCCCCTTCATTGAAACTACTATCAGTGCAATGTTGGGATTTTTCAATGGTCCATTTTTTGTTGTAACTACATTAGAATTAGGGGTATCAAGGGGCCAAATTGGGGGACTTAAAAGCCTTTTGAAAATGGGTTGGGCTCCTGCGAGCCTATTCAATAATTACAAAAATTCAAGTCCAAGCTGACCCATTGACACCGCTTTAGAATACAATTAGGTAAGCATAAAATTCAATAAATTCATACAATTTCATCATCATCATGATTAATTGTAAACAAAACCAATCCCCTCTGCCCCTCATTTTTCTTTCCATTTTCATGCAAAAAAAGAAAAAGGGATCTATAAACCTATATTAAGCTTGATAGAGACTCACGGATTGAGAAACAGACCCAAAAATAAAGGAACTCCAAATGATACCTTTCTCTCTGAATCAAGATTAGAATCGTTACTACCTTCATGATAAAGGAGTGACATGCTCATCTCTCCTATGTTACAACTTAGAATGAAGTCTAGAAGAGCCAATTTGCTTACTAGGGGAACAAGAGAGAGTATCTCAATGTGGTCCGTATAGGTTTGATTTAGGAGCAGTGGCAGATGATTTCATGTGCTGGCCTGGCCATTGTAAGCAAACACAAGCCAACACTTTGCTCCCCAAACCGGACATTAACGTGGACAGCTTCACATTCAAAAAAACTCTTGAAATTCTTCTCTTCTCTTGTTTTAGCTTAAACAAAGATTTCTCTGGCGTGCTCTCTCCATCAATCCCTCCATTTCTTCACCTCTATAAATAGCTAAGAACCTGGTAAAACCCCTTTTAATTTCTTCAGCTTTTGATCTAAGGATTCATTGATGACCCAAGAAATCAAAAGAAGCCGTCATGGTGAGAAGACCCATTTCAATTCTTTCTCCATCCAATCTGAGAGATGGGTCGATCTGAATTCTTGATTTGGTTGTGAATTGTGGAAGGAATCCGTAAAAGATGCGGCGACGGGCGGCCGAGTACCGGCGCCCGGTTCGAAGGAGGTTTTCTTCTTGGATCTGGGGGCTTCTTGGGTTATTCTTAGCAGCAGCTTTGGTGCTGTTCATCGTCCATCATCACCATGAAGATCGGGTGGAGCAGTCAATACTAGTAAGACTACAGACTCTTGTGATCTCAGTTTGCTTTATTTAGGTTGGCATGTCATGGGGTGGTGGAATTAGAAAGGCTTTTCATTTGACAAATCGCAGTAGTTTTCGTTATAATCCATCAGTTGTTGGATCAGTGGCAGCTGAAATATCTGAAAGCATATCCGGTTTGAGTAATTGTAGGACTACTGATTAAGTTTTTTAATTATTAATTTTGCGAGGAAAAAAAAATCAAACTCTCTATTGCAGTCTCTGTTCTGTTTAATTTAAATGGGTTATGATGTATGGCTAGAAAGGTTTTGCATTTGATGTTTGAATCCCATATATTTGCATGTTCGAGTATATTTAATTGAACCCATTTGCTGAGATATGTGAAAAAATGATCTGATTTGAACTAATGTGCTACTCTTCATTGTTTACATTGGACCTTCCCCATGGACATTAATTTAGATGAGGTCTCATTTCTTGTTAGGTCCCTATATGATGCTTCCCTAATTTGATGCTTAGAAATGATTGCTGTTATCTGATGATAAATTTACACCTAGTAGGAACTCATTCAAGTATGTGGACCATTCACTTGTAAACGTAAATCCCTTCGTAAGGTATTAGGTTTCACTTTTGAGCGTTGTTCCTTACTGGTATGGAGTAGATCAGTCTCACTTGACTAAAGAATGAGTAAAAATGGTTTAACAAAGGTGTATGTCCTGGATTTCTAGTTGGACGACCCAGCTCCTCTTTCACTCCAGATGGGTCTGTCAGATGGATTATATTCTAATGTGAGTACTGTGATGCTGATATCAGAGGATAGATTTGTTCTCACCTCCTTAATTCTAAAATCGGATGAAAAAAGTCTCGAATAGTTCCTGGGAGCTTATCAACATAGATTTTTCCCAGCCACCAAGGCCTTCTTTTCACCTTAGACCATGCAACTGATGTAAATTTCTAATGGGCTGAATGTGATTATATATTTGTTCTCACCAATAACAGTTGCTTTCGTGAATTCAAATGGGAAACTGAACAATGGACCTTTGGGCCAATGAGGATTCTCAAAGGAGATGAAGCTGGAATACCCTAGTTCCTATTTGAGCATTTAAATCTTTTAGGATTTAAGTTCCAGACATGGTCTCTTTTTTTTTTTTTAATTATTAATTTTTTCTTAGAGATACCAAAGAATGCCGTAATAGGGTCCAGACATGGTCTCTTGTTCTATACAAAGTAGTTAATTTGTCACTTTGTCCCTTCTTTTGGGATTGTCCTTTTCTTAGAGTGGACTGTGGATGGCTTTGTACAGCTTTTATTGCTGAATAAACTTTGCTGCTTATCAAAAATTTATTTAACTAATGTGGGAGCATTTTTTTTGGTCAATACTAATGTGGGAATAATATATGCTACACCTCTCAATATATTTAGGAATACCAGTGCTTCAGGATTTTTGGGTCACATTGTCCCTCATGTTTATTTATGTAGTCCATGTTGATGCCCAATGGCCATGAGAGTATTTTTATTGTGTATATATGTATCTTGGGAACGAGGTTTTAAAATAATTATTTTTCGTGAAATTTCGGACTTTGGGAAAGGGAAATATCACGGGATATTTTCAATTATCTGTAAGAAATCACAGTTGTAGGAAGAAATTTGGGAAAGATTATGAAAAACATGGAATGTTGTAGTGAAAATTACAGTTAATGTTAAACGAGATATAATTATACACTGCTAACTCAAACTCAAAGTATTAAAAAAGAACCATGTACAATAAGCAAGACAAATTTAAGGGCAGAAACTACTTGCTTACAAGCATAAACATTGACATCCAACATAGCGTTCATACATTGTTTGTAACATGTAATAGTCATACAATATAACTATATAAGTAAATAAAGTGTTTAAGATGAACCCAAGAAAGATGAACTCAAGAAATCAAGAGGCTAATTTCCAAGTTGCATTGGAGCCCTTCAGCCTTGACTTTTAAGTTTTAACATGGGGATTCTCAAACAGAAAATAAATAAACCTGATAAAATTCTTTTGAGGTGAAATCTTCTGATAAGCCTGTGTAGCCTTTCCTTCCTATATATATTTTTGGCAGGTAATTTGTGAATAACCTGCAATCTCATGATTGCAATCCAAAGCGTCAACTAATTGTGCTACAGGCTTAACCTTGTCACTCTGGACATCTTTTTGTTCTTTCAATAATCTCTACAATTTATTGGAAAAACAAACTTCGGTAGGTTGTACAGTAATTTTTGCTATTGGTTTGTTCCCAGTAACTGCTTCTAAACACTAGGTCCCATAGGCCATATCCACCAGATGTAGCATGTTATGTTTGTTTTAGGCGCACATGGATACACCCGGATGCCCGAGCGTTCTCCCTAGTCCGATCTACTTCAGACCACGTGCCCATCTTGCTTGATCCTTCAAAGATTCAGGGAGGGGCCCGTCCTTTCAAGTTTGAATTAATGTGGTTGGATCATCCTGATTTTCTTAGTCTAGTGGAGGAATTCTGGTCGAGGAATACATTTTGGGGCCCAGCTAGCAGGTTCAATCTAAAGTTGAAAGCCTTGAAGGCCCGTCTTAAAGCCTGGAACAAAGAGGTGTTTGGTTTGATTCCGATTAAGAAGAAGAGGTTGCTCGATGAGATCACTAGTCTCGACTCAAGGGAAGAGGTAGCCCCCCTCTCTGACTCGGAAAGGCAGGCTCGCGAATGCCTAAAGATTGAATACCATCAAGTGCTTGCGTCTGAAGAAGTGTTCTGGAAACAAAATGCTAGAGTTCAGTGGCTTAAAGAGGGGGACCGTAATACTTGTTTCTTTCATCAGGTGGTGAATTCCCGCAGAAAAGGAAACCTGATATCTAGCCTCCGCATCGGTAATTCCATAGTGGTGTCGGAGAGTGAGATTACCTTGGAAGCAGTGAAATATTTCGAGGGCAGATTCTCGGAATCTAGGCGTTTTAAACCAACAATGGAAGGTCTAGAATTTTCTCTACTTTCTAGTATGTTTGTTTTAGGCGCACATGGATACCCGAGATTCTTTCTCACATGAGAAGAATTGTACTGTCATAGGTGCAAACTGTGGTCTTATTTAGCTGAAAATTTGATTTTATCTTCCTTGGACTGATATATACTGGAGATTACTATATCATAAAGAACCAAAAGAATTTGAACTTAATAGCTGCTGTTTTGGGTTGATTCAGCTCATGAACTCTTGACAAAATGTTCTCCTTGCCAACGATTTTGTGGCCTAATGATTCACTTTCATACTAATATAGCATGTTCATGAGTCATGACAAGACAATTGGTTAGCCTATGCATAGTAACAAAATTCGCCAAAATTTTTGAAATATTTATGAATTATTTGTGAGTTCTAGTTGTGCCGAATTATTGGCAAATTTTAGATTTGCCTAATTATTCGCGTATTTCCTGAATTATTTGTGTATTTCGCGAATAATTCGTTTAATACGGAAAGGAACTTGCTTATTTTGTTATATTATCTAACCAAATTGTTGGATATATTTTTATAATTATTAAATTTTATTTTATTTTTCTGAATTATTCCCAAAATTTTCCTAACTTTTCCCTTTCCAAATTATTCTTGAACCCCGACTTTGTCACTCTGAGCCTATGTGATTCTCTTTTCTTTTGTAAGATTTAATGCCTCATCAGTACTTCTTATATTTTGCTCCTTACTGAAAGTAGTACTCCAACTGACTTGCAAGGGCTAACTTCATGTAATAACAATATGTATGCCCCTCTATATTTTAAGAAGAACCCCATTATATAAAATGAAGCCTACAGCTATGCACTGCCACTGAATGCTTTCTTTATAAATTGTAAACAGTTTAGTTGTAAAGTCATTGTTAAAAACAGAAGAGAAAAGAAATAAAAAAACAAAACAAAAAAGAAAAGAAAAGTTGAAGGGAAAATTATACGAGCCTTCTGTTCCTACAAAACATCACATTATCTTTTTCCCCCATTTTTCTAATTTAATGGTTTCATTATTTTTATATTGTTGTTCTTTCGTTCCTTCATTTTTTTCTTTTATCACTGATTATCTCTCTCTCTCTCTCTCTCTCTCTCAATGATAAATCTAGGAAATGAGCTTTACAAAAGATTCCCATTTCCTCTTTTTGTATATATATATATAGGGGAGTGTTTGAGTCTCACCCAGTTATCAGTTTAATACACTTGTAGGCATATGGTACCTACATTTACACCCTGCATCTATGTCCAGCACCAACACAAGTGCTTGTATCCCTTTTACATGCATACGTGTCTTTTTTTATATGAATAATGTGAATTGTATATATATATATATATATATATATATATATATAGTCACATAGTTCTCAGTTTGATACACCAGTAGGCATACGGTGCCTACATTTACACCCCGCATCTATGCCGGGCACCAAGACAAGTTATTGCGTCTCTTTTACACAGGTTCTCCTTGACAGCGTGGCTGCCCGCTGGGACCTTCCATGGTGTATAGGCGGGGATTTTAATTGTGTTCGTTCTCCCCAGGAAAGATTCATTGGGGGCCTTTTATCCAGGCAGATGCGGGCTTTTGAGTCTTCCATATGAAGAAATGCTATCCTAGAGTGTCCGTTGTTAGGGTCGCGCTTTACCTGGTCTAATTTCCAAGAGGTCCGTATATGTTCAAAGCTAGACAGATTCCTTTTTTGCCCTTGCTGGGAAGAAAAGTACCCGGATGCCTGAGCGTTCTCCCTAGTCCGATCTACTTCAGACCATGTGCCCATCTTGCTTGATCCTTCAAAGATTCAGGGAGGGGCCCGTCCTTTCAAGTTTGAATTAATGTGGTTGGATCATTTTGATTTTCTTAGTCTAGTGGAGGAATCCTGGTCGAGGAATACATTTTGGGGCCCAGCTAGCAGGTTCAATCTAAAGTTGAAAGCCTTGAAGGCCCGTCTTAAAGCCTGGAACAAAGAGGTGTTTGGTTTGATTCCGATGAAGAAGAAGAGGTTGCTCGATGAGATCACTCGTCTCGACTCAAGGGAAGAGATAGCCCCCCTCTCTGACTCGGAAAGGTAGCCCCCCTCTCTAGCAGGTTCAATCTAGAGTTCAGTGGCTTAAAGAGGGGGATCGTAATACTCGTTTCTTTCATCAGGTGGCGAATTCCCGTAGAAAAGGAAACCTGATATCTAGCCTCCGCATCGGTAATTCCATAGTGGTATCGGAGAGTGAGATTACCTTGGAAGCAGTGAAATATTTCGAGGGTAGATTCTCGGAATCTAGGCGTTTTAGACCAACAGTGGAAGGTCTAGAATTTTCCCTACTTTCTAATGCCCAACGCAACATATTGGAGCGCCCTTTCTCTGAGGAGGAGATTTCCTCTGTGGTCCGAGGTATGAAAGGGGACAAAGCATAAGGTCCCGATGGTTTCTGCATAGAGTTTTACAAAAAGTGTTGGCATATTATCGGGCTTGAGGTGCTTGAGGTTTTCCAGGAAGTGTACTCTACCAACTCTTTCGACCTGGTTTTAAATAGTACATTTCTGGTTCTTATCCCAAAGGTGGCAGGTGCTCAAAATCTCGAGGATTTTCGCCCAATAAGCTTGGTAGGTAGCTTGTACAAAATCCTAGCCAAAGTCTTAGAGCTCCGCCTGAAAGCGGTCTTGAACTCGATCATTTCTTCCTTTCAGTGCGCTTTCGTGGGTGAACGTCAAATTCTAGATGATCCCCTAATAGTAAACGAATGCCTAGAGGATCATCTTCGCAAGGGAGTCCCGGGAATTATGTGCAAGATTGATATGGAAAAGGCCTATGATAACCTCAATTGAGATTTCTTGGATTATATGCTTGGCCACATGGGTTTTGGCCTAAAGTGGAGGGCTTGGATGAGGGCTTGTGTTAGGTCGGTTCAGTCGTCGGTGCTCATTAATGGATCCCCCCATGGTTTCTTCCGGAGATCGCGAGGCCTTAGGCAGGGGGATCCGCTCTCGCCTCTTCTGTTCATCATCGCCTCGGAAGCTTTGAATAAAATGATTCAGAAGGCCTCGCCCTCAGTGTAGGAAGGTTTCTCAATTGGTCAAAGTGGTCTCAATATCTCTCACCTTCAGTTCGCAGATGATATCCTCTTCTTCTGCGAACCGTCCTATTCCAAATTGGCCCTAGTTCGGTGCCTCTTTCGCTGCTTCGAAGTAGTATCGGGATTACGTATAAACTTTGGGAAAAGCGTGTAGTATGGGGTGGGAGATGTGCCCAACATAGAGGAGTTGGCGGCATGCCTTGGGTGTCGAAGAGGGATCTTCCTGACATCATATCTAGGGCTTCCCTTGGGAGCCTCCTTCAAAGCCAAGTCGGTTTGGGACCTAGTTATCGCTAGATTCGTTAATTGTCTCTAAGGATAGAAGGACCTATTTTCTATCCAAAGGGGGTAATCTGACTTTGCTAAAGAGCACTTTGAGCAGTCTACCAACATATTTCCTATCTCTGCTTATTATCCCAGCATCGGTTGCCTCCACCTTAGAAAGAATCCGGAGAGACTTCTTATGGAATGAAAAGATAGACATTCGAAAGTATCATTTGATAGATTGGAAAACCATACTTCCCAAGTGTGGTGGCAGCCTAAACATTCTCCCCCTCATCCAGGTGAACAAGGCTTTACTGGGGAAGTGGCTCTGGAGGTTTAAGGAGGAGGAGGGGAGTTTGTGGAGGGAGGTGATTCTTGCCAGACATGGTTTGGTTCATACGTGGCATCCAAAGGCCGGTCCGGGCCCCCTGGGAGTTGGGGTTCGGAAGCCTATTCTTCAAGGTTGGGCGGAGTTCTCTTCCCAAACTCATCTCATGGTGGGAGCTGGAGTTCAGGTTAGCTTCTGGAATGATTGGTGGTGCGGGCAATCATCGCTTAGGCAGTCTTTCGGGAATTTGTTTCTCCTTGCTACTAACCAAAAGGCCTCCGTAGCAGATTATTTGGATTGGCATAGTGGGGCTCCGGTTTGTGCCCCCAAATTTAGACGTAACCTATTTGATTGGGAAATCCCGTAGTTTCTAGGTATGCTAGCTCGTGTTTTGGAGGTTATCCCGTTTTCATCCATCAGGGATCGCTATGTTTGGTCTTTAGACAACAAGGGGAGGTTCTCAGTGGGATCCTTTTTGCAAGTCATGCGTCTCAGTCTTATGCTATCTTTTCCTCATCAGTTTGTATGGTTCCCACGAATTCCATCCAAGGTATCATTTTTCATGTGGTTGGCGGTATTAGATAAAATTTTGACTATTGATCACCTCATGCATAGAGGGTGGCAGTTCGCAAACAGATGTTTTATGTGCTTACGAGCAAAGGAATCAGTGGATCACTTACTGCTTCATTGTCCAGTGGCGAGAGAGGTTTGGTTATATTTCCTTATGCATCTAGACATTCCTTGGATATTTTCTGCATCATTTCAGAGCTTCTTATCTTGTTGGATGTCAGGGGTGTTCCCGCCCCCAGCTGGTGATGTGTGGCCTCTTCCTTCCTAGGGCAGTTGTTTAGTCCATTTGGAAGGAGAGGAATAGGCGAGTCTTTGAGGACTCGGCCTCGGAGGCTTCCCACATTCAGGCTAGGATGCGTCGCTTAGTCTCAGCTTGGGGTGTAATTGGAGGAGATTTGGAGGATCCGTGGGGGACTACTTTTTCATCTTGATTGCCCCGTCTCTGTTTGCATGTTTTTGTTGGTATTGGTTTGTATTTCTTTTTTGTTTCTCCTAGGTTCACTATTGGTGATCCCGGGGTTGTAGCTCGCCCTTTTCTCCCATTTATATATCTTTTCTTCTTTTGCCGATTAAAAAAAAAGAGATTGTGCATATAAAGTTACTCTATCATGGCTTGGGAACCATGTTAAATTTATTATCCATATTTTATATTCTTTGGAACCTAAATATATACAAGGATTTTGTTTCATTTGAATAATTGACTGTTATTTAGGATAAATTGGTTGAAATTTGAAGTGGCCCATATGTTTGCTTTAGTCCATAATTTTATTATTTTTTTCATTTTTTGGTAGGTACTTACAGGTCATTTCATTTCCTCCCTTTCTCTTTCCCAGGAGAAGAATGTTAGGATTGAAGAGGTTTCCCATGAGGGATTGAATTTTACTGAAGAAATATTAAGTGCGACCTCATTTTCAAGGCAGCTAGGCGACCAAATGACACTCGCCAAGGCTTACGTCATTATTGCAAAAGAGCACAATAACCTTCAGCTTGCTTGGGAGCTCAGCTCAAAGATCAGGAGTTGCCAGCTTCTGCTCTCAAAAGCTGCCATGAGAGGGAAAGCCATCACACTAAATGAAGCACAGCCCATAGTTAAAGGTTTATCCTCACTAATCTACAAGGCACAAGACACCCATTATGATATTGCAACCACAATCATAACGATGAAGTCCCACATCCAAGCCCTGGAAGAGCGTGCAAACGCAGCAACAGTGCAGAGGACAGTGTTTGGGCAATTTGCAGCAGAGGCGCTACCCAAGAGCCTCCACTGCATGCACATCAAGCTCACAGCTGATTGGCTCAGAAGTTCTGTCCTACAGGAGCTCGCAGGTGAGAAGAGTAACTCTCCCCAGCTCATGGACAACAGCCTCTACCATTTCTGCATATTCTCAGATAATGTGCTGGCAACCTCTGGAGTTGTGAACTCTACTGTCTCCAACTCAGACGATCCGAAGCAGCTCGTCTTCCACATTGTCACCAATGGAATCAGCTATGGAGTGATGCAGGCGTGGTTCCTTAGGAATGACTTCAAAGGATCCACCATAGAAGTGCAGAACATCGAAGAGTTCTCTTGGTTGAATATCTCATATTCTCCTGTTATGAAGCAGCTCCTTGATGCGGAGTCACGCGCTTATTATTTTGAGGGGTCTCAAGATCCAAAAGTTGAAGCGAAATTTCGGAACCCAAAGTACCTGTCTCTGCTGAACCACCTACGGTTTTACATCCCAGAAATATATCCCTTGCTAGAGAAGGTGGTTTTTCTAGATGATGATGTCATTGTCCAGAAGGATTTGACCCCTCTTTTTTCACTGGACTTGCATGGAGATGTAAATGGAGCAGTGGAGACTTGCCTGGAGGCATTCCATCGTTATTACAAGTACCTCAATTTCTCCAACCCAATCATCAGCTCCAAGTTTGACCCACAGGCCTGCGGATGGGCATTTGGAATGAATGTGTTTGATCTGATTGCATGGAAGAAAGCGAATGTGACTGCACGCTATCACTACTGGCAGCAGCAGAATGCTGACCGTAGCCTCTGGAAACTGGGGACCCTTCCTCCTGGTCTTCTGACGTTTTATGGACTGACCCAGCCACTTGACCGGAGATGGCATGTTTTAGGGTTGGGGTATGACTTGAACATCGACAACCGTGTGATTGAGAGTGCGGCTGTAATTCACTTTAATGGAAACATGAAGCCATGGCTGAAGTTGGCTATTAGCAGGTATAAGCCTCTCTGGGAACGGTATGTGAATCATACCCACCCGATTCTCCACAATTGCATCACAAGTTGAAAATGTGCTATTTTGTATTCTGGGTCATCTCGTGCAATATTCGGTATGTTTGGTCTTCACCTGTGGTTGCATTCTTGTAGAGTCAAAAGTGGAAAATACTGCTTCGCCAGAAGCTTTTCCTTCTCTTTTTATATCATGAAAGGAAAAGCACTCTTATACATTAGAAAACATGAATGTATTAGGTGTAGGGATGTGAGAGATTCATTTTTGGCTGATGGGGTTTCCTTTTACCCTCTCAGAAAGTTGTGGGGTTTTATGTTCTATGGCAAATTCTGTAATCTCTCTGCTCTGTTAGAAAACAATGTCATTGGACTCAATTATGTATTTTTTTTTATTGTAATTCAACCAGATAACCTGGTGATAATTGTTAATCAAGTTTTACAAGACTTGCCTTTTGGGCCTCTCAAATATGGTGAGAATTGGCAGTGCTTAGCTAGTTTCAATCCGTGCTTGTGAATTCTGGTGGAAACCTGGAAACTATAAACTGATTCAACCTGTATCTTGGATGGATCAACTGAGCTTCGGTATTTCATTTCACTCCATGTCCAACTGGTGCAATCTACCCTCCTGATTTAGCAATAAACCGGACACTGAAATTGCCAACAATCATTCTTCAACAGTTAACTGCTAATACAGGTAATTTCTATTCTCAGCTTGTCATCCAGTTCATTGCTTCTACAGTATGTGATCATGAAAGTAGCAGGCATTAGTTTAGGTTTAAGCTCCTTGGCATTTTCATTTGCTTGTGGAAGATCTAATTAACAAAAGGAAATTAATAGGTCTAAATATTTGGATTCTCATGATACTCCAGCCTTGTCTGCGAAAGCAAGAACCTGAATTTGTAATGAAGGTAATCCTTGGTATTAGACCTGCTTTTCATTCTGTAACCATCACAAGATGCTAAACATCAAAAATGAATTTAATAGCAATACCATGATCTTACTAAGAAATGAAGTCCGCTTAGATGAGCAAAAGGATTTATTACAATGCAAACAGTACTCTTTTTGTCAAACCCTTCTCTTCAGTCCTCCCTGTCTGACATCTTTAACAAATCACAAAATCTGCAGTACCCAAATCTCAAAATTCAAAGATTTCCTGTCTCCACTATGTAAATGAAGTGACTGAAGCAAATGAAGTCTCTTCTGCCAAAAATAGAGGTGAAACTGAAAACCCAACATTTCCTGAATGTAAATGATCCATTGATGGTGAAGGCAATGCGGCATTAATCAAGAAGCTGGAGGAGTAATCGACAACACGATAATAGAGCAAGTGTATTACCAAGCAAGGACCTGCTAAGGTGCATGAACCATCCACATGGGATCTAGGTGGAATTTCTTTGCAACATAGCTTTTTTTGCCGAGATTAATCTCTTGTCAAAGTAGGACAATTTAGTGGAGAATTTTCTTGTTTGTTGTTAGATGACTAGGTTTAGATGAACCACGATTATTCTTATTGTTAGGAGGATATAAAAGATGTAAATCTATTCTTATGGAATAAGGAATGAAATTCAAGGTCTATCCTTTTTTTGAAGAAAAGGGAGATGTTAATCTCTATACAATGAGATCAAGAGGTGTTGGTTTCCCCTTCAATCATATTTTCCCTATGTATCCCCTTTTCTCCTTTGTTTTGGTTCTCCTTTGAAGAAGATGCTGGATACAGTCTGGTTAAAGTCGCAAATCACTTGCAGACATGTCGAATCCCATGTCAAAGACGATTTAAAGTTACTTTTTTTGGTAAGAAGCTGGCCATTGCTTTTGGGATGATATCAAATACTTGCACATCAGTATCACAAAAGGCTTACAGATGTGTGATAATTTTCATAATGCAACCAAGTTGATAACAAATGTAACCTGGAAACTCTGTCGAAAGGAAATCCGGGTATTGCTGGAGGAGGAAGAGTTATTCATGATCAGAAGGGGAATTTTATCTCTGGATTATACACTTCTTATGGTCATGCTAATAATGTCACAGTGGAATTCAGAGCTTCTGCTCTTCTGGATGGGTTAAATATTTGTGCATCTTTGAATATATCAAAAGTTGAAATTGAATATTGGACTCTATGCTAGTTGTAAACACAACTTCTATATGCTCTGATATTCTTTGGTCAGTTTGATATTGAAAGAAACTTATTGATATTCAGCTTCATTGAATTCCTCAAAATATTCACCACATCTTCAGAGAATCAAATGCTGCTGCGGATTGGCTAGCTAATAATGCGTGTCCCACCAAAAACTCATGTATTCTTAATTCTTTGGCGGAAGTAGCCACTCCGGGAAGAAGTGTCTTAAGAATGGACTTTTGGGTTATGGTTACATGTCCCCCCTTGCTCTTTGCTTGATTTTAACCCCTTCTTCTATCTAATAAACAAGTAGGGGTCTGCCAAACCCCCCTTTCCACTAGACTAGACAGGTTATTAAAACAAAATTTACAAAAACTGCTTCCATCTTGTATATACCTGTACGTGTATGTTCATGTGCGGATATTTGTAAATACATACTAATTTTCCAGTTTACGAAGAGTTAATCCACATTTTGTTTGGTAATAAATCGCTGGTGAGCACATCACAGAGTCTTGCAGAGTAATACATACTATAATCATCATCATTAATGCACTCATCCCAAATATTTTGAGTCCGCAACACAAATCATGTTTTGCTATTGAACTCTAAAAAAACCATTATTTCAATCAAATTGTGTGCTATTACCTCTTTCCATACTATCTCCATTCATGCTGCTTTTGCCATTTCTCTCGACTTATTAGAATCTTGAACTTACAACAACTTACTCTTTCTCATTTATGTCCCCATTGGTTTTCGCTGAATATGTCTAAATCATTTTAGCCAATACTCTAGAATTCACACTTTTTTTTTTTTTGGAAAGGTAATTCAAGATATTATTAAAGAAAGGAACCAGTACAAGAAAGCAGTAAGTTCATATTTCATATGTAGTGAACCAACAAGAAGCTTACCTAGAAACCAACAACATATAATACATAAAGGTCAGTGCATCTCATTAGGCAATAAAATAGAAACATCCACTTCTGCGAAATCTCTCAAAAAGAACAAGTTGACAAATCCTTGCACACAAGAGGGACAAAGATAGGTTGGTTCCTTCAAATATGCATCTATTTCTTTCCTTCCCAATTGACTACACAATGACACCTACTAGACCCCAACATCCCAATTTGTATTTGTATTATTCGTTGTTCACAGCTTGACTCTCATTTCTGGAGCCGGAAGTCACACAAGCTAAGGCTGTCGGTACTGCCCAAATATATGCTAGTGGAAATCTCAGTGAAAGAATAATGCAAGAGTCCAGTGAAAGAATAATGCAACAATAAAATAGTCCACCAACTCCTCCTTGGAATACACATTACACGACGATTAGCTAAACTCCATCCTCGAATGTATTCACTTTTCTTTTACTCATTTACTCAACATTCTCATTTCAACTGCTTCTTGATTACCAACATTTTGCTTAATATAGATAGATTCGAAATTCTCTCAAGTTGTAACCAAACTCTAAGGAAACAGGTTACGTCCCACAGGTCAACATGTGTCCCTTTTAATACCCCTTAACTGTGGTTAAGATTCACTAACCCTTAAGGTTCAGCCATCTAACCTTGATTTTTAGAAAAAAAAATTATTTAAAAAATAGATTAAAGGTTAAAGTTGTTAACCAGAATTAAAAGAGCAGTTAAAAAGGCTTTAATGTTGTAACTGGACTCCTTACAACTTGAGAGAATCACGAGTCACTCCATAATTCATACAACAAAACTTCTAAATTGTTCAATGATTAGATAAAAAGTGAAATTTAACCGTTCGAGAAATTACAGATGACTCCCAACACTTTTACTGTACAGTTCATGAACAAGCTCTTTTCAAATGAACACCCATATGACAAATACTGACCACATAAAGCTCCCAATGGATATGTATCATTCAGATGAGACGAGATGCCCTTATCATCTAATGCTTCCATACTTCACTCGTGAAGATGATACTGACCTCTCTTCTCTTCAACACCCGTGAAGGGATATATCCTACACAAATCAACCATATATTTACATATATACTCTATTTAAGATTGAATTTATCATAATCATGTCTCCTTCAAATATTCTATTGAAAAATGACCTTGTTAATCCCCATAGAAAAATATGTGATGCCTCTTAGGAGGATAGAGGATGATGTACCCTACACTTCAGAGCTGTTCGATTGGTAGACCATTTCTTGGACCTCGAATATAGCCCACGGACCATTTTCCTACCATTCTGATCATTGGCTCTAGGTTGGTCCTGGGCTATGGGTCATCAATTGAACGGTCTGAATTGATGAGTATACTTATCACAGTCATGGAAATCAGTGATCTTAATTTCAGGCAGAAATTCTTTATAAGACAAAGTACATGCACATAAAAGACACCAGCATGAATAAAGTAGACGTGTAAGGAGTTCCATGTTTCAACAACTTACAATTTTTTAGTGTAGTTTTGTGAATTCCTTCTAACTTGGCTGTT
Source organism: Tetracentron sinense (assembly GCA_015143295.1). Classification (NCBI taxonomy): domain Eukaryota; kingdom Viridiplantae; phylum Streptophyta; class Magnoliopsida; order Trochodendrales; family Trochodendraceae; genus Tetracentron; species Tetracentron sinense. Next base: position 37,821,443 of record CM026560.1, read on the forward strand.
ACCAGGTCATCAAAGGTGTGGCTACACTAACATCTCGTGAACCAACTGGGACCCCAACTGTCCCTTGGAAAATTCACAACTGAGAAAGAAATTAACATAAATTCAAATACAGTACAATAACCGAAAAGCCTGCAAGAAAAGCTTCTCTCCACTTTTTTTTTTTTTTGGGAGATGTTTGGGGATAAGAAATGGACCCACATTCACTGCCTGTAGTTTGTAGTTGACTGGTTTTTGCATGATTGACATAAAGAAGCTTGGTGGGGTGATGTTCTTCCTACCTAGAAAAGTGAAGAAGTTTTAATGTCTTCATCTCATACCAGATACCACTAGAGGAACCAGTACACTGTACATATCAAAGAATATACTATTAGTTTTTTTTTTTTTTTGGAAGGTACTATTAGTATATAATATTAAGTAATTACAAATTTTGGTCCATATAAAGCCAACCCATCAAGTGTTTCTTACTCACTGAGTTTCACAGAATGGGCAGTTGCAGCATGTCTTGGTTGCTGATATTTATTCTCAGTTTCCTCATCGCCATTAATCCTTCAGAGGCTAAACAAGAGAAGAAGCTTCCTTCTGCAGTTGTAGTAGGCACTGTCTACTGTGACACATGTTTCGAGCAAGATTTCTCAAAGACCAGCCACTTCATATCAGGTTCATTTCTGATTTCACCACTTAAAAATTCTACAATTCAACTTTTTCTTGGATTGGGATTAAGTAACTCTCAAATTGTTGTATTCAGGTGCGTCTGTTGCAGTGGAATGCGGAGATGGGAATTCAAAACCAAGTTTTCACGAGGAAGTGAAGACGAATAAGAATGGAGTTTTCAAAGTTCATCTACCTTTCTCAGTTAGCAAACATGTCAAGAGAATTAAGAGATGTTCAGTGAAGTTAATTAGCAGCAGCGAGCCATTTTGTGCTGTGGCCGCCACAGCTACTTCATCTTTACTCCAGCTTAAGTCAAGAAAGCAAGGAACTCATATCTTCTCAGCTGGGTTTTTCACTTTCAAACCTCTGAAACAGCCGGAGCTGTGTAACCAGAAACCACGTCTCGGTCTCGCAGCCTCTAAGAAATTCAGTTCTGTGAAGCATTTCTTTCTACCTCCCAACCTTCCAACATTGCCACCACTGACTCAAGACCCAAAAATTCTCCCACCTCTGGTATCTCTCCCACCCATAACTCAAACTCCAATAATTCCCAATTTACCTCCTCTGACACCTATCTCACCCATAACTCAAAATCCAACAATGCCAAATCCACCTTCTACTCCTCTGCTTCCTAACCTTCCACCATTGCCACCTCTCCCTCCTCTCCCAGGATTACCAAATTTACCACCTTTGCCGAAAGAACCAACTCGGTCAGAAACTACTAAATCTTCAAACATGATTTCAGATCAGAAAGTAATACACCCAGAGTTCTTCTATCCTACACCGCCAATACCGTTTTTACCATCACCACCACCTGCTTTTGGATTCCCACCGAACCCATTGCAGCCGCCACCTGCTTTTGGATTCCCACCGAACCCATTGCAGCCGCCTTCTCTTCTTCCCCCGAACCCATTGCAGCCGCCTGCCCTTCTTCCCCCGAACCCATTTCAGCCTCCACCGCCATTGATCAATTTACCACCAATACCAGGACTAACTCCACCAGCAGCACCAACCTTACCTCTGCCTCAACTCCCAATCCCACCCTTACCCCCCTTCCCTGGCATTCCCCCAGCTTCTTCCTCAAAGAAAACCTCTCCCTGATTAAATCATATCAATATAATATTGTCTAAGAATAACTGTCACTTGTGGTTTACATTTTTGTTCTTTCCTTCTTCGCCTTTTGTTATGACATGTAGGCTGATAAGGAAAGTCTAGCTCTAATTGCTGGATAAACAAAGTGGTGGATCATTGTGGAGCATGTATTGGACCTGATATTAGTGAGAAAATGGAGACAAATGTATTGTTGTAATATATAAGTGTGAATTCCAGTTATTTGAAAGGCTTTACTTGGGAAACAAAGGCAACTAAAAATAGTGTGTTAAACTCCTCTTTGACACTGAAATGGGAAGTTGGAATTGGCTTTAATCTTCAGAGTGAAGGAATGCAGGAATGCTTAGTGTGAGGGGAATTTACCGAAAAGAACACGCGTCAGCAACAGCTCCTTCCCACGCTCTGGTTTATCGGTAGAAGGTTGGAGTGGAGGGTGTGGCACCCTGACCTGTACTCCGATGATAAAGTCAGTAGGTGTAGAAGATGATGAACAGTAAGAAAATACAGAAAATTTGAGGGTCTTAGCTCTTGAAAATTCCGTCCCCTTCACACTGTTTTTCACAGGTTCTTATAGGCCACTCCTGCCATGGCCATGGGCACCCATGGATGTCCATGCACACCTCAAATCTCTGATGTGTACTTCAGTAATCATTTTAGATAGATCTCCCAGTCATTCGTACTGCATGCGTACCTGCATATAAAAGAGAGCAGGCATAGAGTAGGAACTCGTCCGAGGTGACTAGCATTAAATGACATTTAATGCTTAATGCCAAGACAGTATTTCCCACCTACCATCGTAGGGGTAGGATCAGTCCCAGGCGACTGGGCAATAGCACCGAATCTCATTACGTGTTGGAGTACGGGGTCGTTGACAATAAGACGACGGTTACGTCATTAGAACGAAGACGTGATCGTCGTCTATGAGACAACGGGTACGTCGTCAGAACGAAGACGTGATCGTCGTCTATGAGACAACGGGGCGTCGTCAGAACGAATACGTGATCGTCGTCTATGAGCCAACGGGGTCGTCGTTCGGTAGACAACGTTCTCGTTGTCCATATGACAACGGGCCCGTCGTCGAAGAGACGACGAAAATGAGCTCAAATGATAACACCACACCGAGGACGAGCTCGTTACTACCATACTTAGGGTTTTACGAAATTTACCCATTACACTTAGCATAGATTTTTTTTTCTTTTGGTCTTTCTTTATTGGGTTTTTTTTTTTTAAAATCGAAATTCTTAAATGAAAGATTCATTTAAGAAGAATATGACCTTAAATAACAGATTTCCGACCATTAAGAAGAATACTTATGATTTTCAACCTTTCCAGTAGAGCTCCAAAAGCCCTCATTGTCACTTATCAGCATCTAATTTACTAGTCTGGAATCTGGATATCTATGGGAAGGCTAAACACTTATTTAACAGAGCCCTCATTGAAATTTTCATTTCCTAAAATTTTGAGTAGACTATTTAACAAGAGATCTTAAATTGTGTTAAAGCTTTTATGACACCCACTTCCTGAGCCTCCCTAGAAAAAAATGCCGTGGACATTTTGAATGCCACTTTCACACTGACCACTATTCTCTCCTAAGATTTGTCTCTCAAAAATCCTTAATGCTAGAGGTTCAACAAACAGAGTATTCTTATCACAGAATGGCAGAACCATCTGATATTTAAATTCTTAATTTTTTTCTACATAGCAATTGAAAGTAAGGTTCCAGGAAAAATCTCTTCAGCTAACAGCACTTGATAGACCATCCACCAAAGAGCTCAACTTGCCTTCCAGGGATAGCTCACTTGATAACTAATAGACCGCAGTATCATTTCTATAAGACTTCAAAAGCAAGTTGGAAACGAATGAAAAAAAAAAACTCGCTTTCTTTGACCTTTTTTTTTCCTTTTCCCAAATAAAACATGTTGAGAAATCCTTAGTCCCCTATTTACAAGGTTATAAGTCTCTCAATATCTTGGCAATCGTCTCCAACCAAAACAAAATCCCTCTCTAAATGGAGCCTAGGAAGGCATCTCTTCAGTAAAAATTTACCTTGTTATACTTCAGTCAGTTGATACATCATTTATTTGCTTTAACTTCTCTGCGGTAATTATTTCAGAGTCGTGCAAATTCATTGCAACCAGGCATATACTAGATTATCACATCATATGATGCATATGCATGTTTTTGCAATTAATGTTTTTCAACATAAATTTTATATCCTTGAGAATGAAATAGAAAATTGTTTAATAACAGATGACAAGACAACATTACAGCTCTATACATGTCCGTGTACATGTAGATGGTATAGAAAAATACCACAGCTCTACAAGAATGATTTTTGCTACCAGCAGATTAGCAGGACAAGAACAGCCTAATGGCTTCTTTACAAGAAAATCTGGAACCCAGAAACAGCTAACAACAAACATCTTAGCTAAATTTGATCAAAATTGAAATCCAATTGTTACAGTCTTTCAGTGTCATGATCTTGATAGAAGTTTCTCCTTCACACGGGAAATAAGCTTAAATTTCTCCTCAGCTTCAACTTGCTGGTAGATGTCAGTTCTCGAAGCTCGATCTGGATGGAATCTTAACAGGGCTTGTTTATAAGCTGCATGAACCTGAAGCGATAGCTGAAATTCATCAGTAAAAAAAACAATTATAATGATCAGGAGGATAAATGTGCAAAAGCTAATGCTCCCACTAACAAAGGCTCTAGTTCAAATTAATACCTCTATGGGTGTGTGTCTATGTATATACATATATGAGAGAGAGAGAGAGAGAGAGAGATGCGCGCGCACGCACACACATATACGTTGACACATATTTACCAAATTATATACTATACTTGTGTATAGATTTATATATATATACCAAAATCACAATTATATGTAGTATCGCACATTCACACTCTTAGCTACACCGGTGAGACAAAAACATTAAAGAAAAAGAATTAATTGATTTTTTAGAAAATTCAACTGAAACAAGTATGCTCTACTTGAAAAGGAAGTAGGAAAGAAAAATCAACTTTATTGGGTAAGGAAAAAAAAACATAATCCTACAAAACGAGATCTGTGGAATTAGCAGGATGTATTGTTATTTATAAACAACATGAGCAGTAAAGACATATAACTAAAAGGGTTATAATGAGCTATATGGCATAAGGATGATAACATATACCTATATATTAGGGATTAGAATAAATTTTCAAACGGGTATGTACTCCAAACTTAGGCGAGGGAAATAGGATTAGAGAGCCTTTATGCAAATTAGGAAAGCACAATATAGCATCTATGACATATCAGGGGTCAAAAGGTGACAAATATGAGCATTTCCAAGTATCAGGTCTACTCGTAATGAGGTCTTTCTCTCACTGAACCTTGTCCAGATTGTCCGTTATCAATTAAACTAAGGCCATTGAGGTCATAGCCCTAGTGGTAGTTTTCTGTAAATTATTACTTAAATTTCTTGACAAGTCCTAGTAGTAAATTAATAGAATACCGCTGAAATCGTGTTAGCCTTTAGGTTTTTAACCTAAGGTTAACATCTTTGATTCTGATGATAACAAAATAATAGAATGACATTTGTGTTATTAATGTTCTATTGAGTTTAAGTGTAATTCAACTTATGAAGAGCATTAGCGCATTATCCAAGGCAAAAAGGTGAAAATAGCAACCAAGCAAAAAGGATTCCTCCATCAAGCTATAAGAAAGCAATTGGATCAAGTTGAGCATATTGAAGATCATGCCCAAAGTCCAAGTCAGATCTTGAAGTTAAAAAAGAAATCTACTCAAGATCAAAATTGAAGATGAAGACTCTCAAGAAGGTTTTATAGTTTATTATTTAATCCTTGAGAGTACTTAGGATTTATGTAAGAAGTCCCTAAAATTTGATCAGTTAAATTGCTCAATTACTTAGATTGACCATAGGTTCCTTAAGACTCCATTGAATATCAATCTAATGACCTAAAACATGATAAATATCTTGATTAAGATAAAGGAATAGACCATAGAAATCATGCTCATCATATTGGTTAAGCAAAGATTAGAGGACTCGTAGACGAGTGGGTTTGAGCAACTCATACTCGTCGACGAGTGAAAAAACTGAAGCTACTGTATTGTTTTTATCATCTGACTCGGAGACAACTGGGAAGTGCAGCTCTGCACTCGTCGACAAGTGCTTGCGGGAAACCGAAAAAATATTTGTAACGACTATATTTTAAACGGTTAGTTTGGAATTCAATGTTATTCCAACGGCAATATTTTACCAAGGGCTATAAATAGGATTGATTTATGAATGAAAAAAATTAACTTCAATCACTCCAAAGCTTAGAATTTCAAATCTAATGAGTTTACCCTAGAAATCTTAAAACCGAGTTCTTGAGCTATTCAACTCCTATCTTTGAGGGATTCATAAAGGATCTTAATTTCATCTATCAGCTCGTTCTAGGAGCATTTCAAGATTGTAAACACTTATTCAAAGTGTGTTGAAATCTAGACATCTGTGGGAGTCTTGTACGTGAAGTTAGGAGCTTTGTAAGGTGTGATCTCTACCCGGAAAGAGATTGTAATGGTTTGGGCTTCACCAGGAAGAAGTCTGTACGATTGGGTATATATAGTGGTGAATCCTCTAGCGGGTATAGCTTGAGGCGGGGACGTAAGCGGGTTGCCGAGCCTCATGAACAACATCGTGTGTCAACGTGTTTGCATTCTCTCTAACCTTTCTCTTTATATTCTTGTTTGAATTGATCAGGTAGAATTGCATAAATTTCTATTCCTTTTAACTTGTTTAAGTTGAAATTCCGCTTAGGGAAGTAGAAAGTTTTTTCAATTGTCATAGATCCTATTCCCCCCCCCCCCCCCCCCCTTCTTCTAGGATCCAATCCTTGGGCAACAAATCGGTCATTCAATATTGGTATGATAGTTCACAAATGAAATTCTTCACACCCATTAACACACTGTAAACCACATAAATGCTTAAAATTCTACCAAAAATATCAAAGAGAAAATATTTAAGGACCATTCTGATTTCTATTTTACAGCACATAATGGGATACAAAAAGTGAAGCCCACAGTTATCATAATCATCATACGTGAACTGACCCTGCTTTCATGTAAGAATCATTCTATCAAAATGCTGACAGTGGATCATAAAAATAAGTTTCAGTAGTGGCTAGAATTGTGATCAAGCAGCCTAAGTGATTCACTTCCTTAAATAAACAAAGATATGCAGCAAGTGCACTTTGTAGTACAAACAAATCTTGGTGACTAGTGATAGAATTTTAGGTCCATGAAATAATAATAATATTATATGGATTAAATTAGCCTCGGTCAATCTATTCATTTGGACCATAGTTTATGATTCAGTTCCTTAAATAAACAAAGATATGCACTTTGTAATATAAACAAATCTTGGTGACTAGTGATAGAACTTTTAGGTCCATGAAATAATTATAATATTATAGGGATTAAATTAGCCTCGGTCAATCTATTCATTTGGACCATAATTTATGAAATTTAGAATGTCAACCAACAATATGGAACAAATGTAAGTTACCTCACTAGGAAAAGGACAGATACCACCTCCTACATGAATTCCTAAGCCACGAAGTAATGAAGCCATGTCAGTACACCTCACTTCCAGTTTATCAAGTTCGTTCCTTACTTCAACACGAAGCTGCTCTTTCAAGTTTATAGTATCCTCATCCTGTATTTGACATCATTGAACATATGAAATAACATAATTCATTCAGAAAAATTTAAGAAGGTGCAATGCTCATGTTCTACTAAATTTAACAGGAAGATAAATGAACAACTCAGAAATGCAAGAAAAAGGGAAGATGAAGTAAATAAAAAAAAACGCAAAGGAAGGAGTCGAGGAAAAGGAGGCCTTGGTGAAGGAAAATGAGAAAAAGTACGAATCCAAACCTTCTTTTGTGTCTCTCGCATTTCTTCAACCCGTTGTTTTTGCCTTCTCTCCATGTCCAATAAACGCATAGTTTGAGCCCTTTTTCTCTTACGCAACCGCTGAACTTCTTCTGCCTGCAAAAGAAGAAACACTTATATGTCAGATGAAGTTCATCACCTTAAGGGCATTGACATAAATATTTCTCATTTACATTAAGTCTTGAACACGTGGATATCTTTGTAGAGCCCCGGAACTTTTGTCTATGTCTTGGAATGCGTGTCAAGGCATGATACCTTGTAATCTCCATTTCCCATGAAATGAGAATTTGGAAACATTTGAGAATTTTGCAAGAATGCCTTAAAATAATTATTAAAATGTCATAGCCTTAGGAAAGTCCTAGTCATGTTTAGAAGAGGTTAGAACAGAAGTGGGATGAGCCCAAGTAGTGGATCGAGTGGAAAATGGACTCAGTGGCAAAATTTGCAGATAACCATCGCTTGGTCCAGAGTAGCGATCGATCGGTCCACAACCGATTGATCGGTATCTGTCAACTGGTTCACTTTTTTGTATGAGGAAAAATTCCAGAGAGAGTTTTCAACAGATCGCTCGGTCAAAGACCCGATCACTTGGTTGGGCACCAATCGCTCGGTCTTTTGTGTTTTTGCAGAATTTCATTAAGGGCTTTTTCGTCTTTTGGGCATTACACCCTTGCCTATGCTCGAGCCAAGGGCGTTCATAAACACCCTTAGCCATATATTTGAGAGAGAGTGAGAGAGGAAAAAAGAGTTTCCTCCTAGGGCATCAAGAAATCAAGGGTTTGAGAACCCTAGATCTTTCCAAAGGCTTGGATTCTTCAAATCCATGGCTCAGGCACGTGAGGAACACGTCCTTCAAGCTCGACAGCAACCCCACGCACGTTCCGAAGGGTTTCTTTGTCTTTTCAAGGTCAGTACCCTTTGCTACACTCCTAGTCATGTCTTCTTCTTCTTTTTATGGTTTTTCCCAAAATTCTAAGCATGATAATATGTTGGGATGAATGAATAGAGATGGATGGTCGTGTATGGGTGATGGATGTCGTGTATATGTTTTGTGATGAATGAAATGGGAAGGATTGTACCAATAATGAACATACACGTATGTTGTGAGCATTAATCCACCTAGAAAAGCATAATGTAGGCTTTAACCATAATATACACACCAAGTGTTTGATGAAATGCCAAGGTGAAAAATTAGTTCTAGAAATGCACGTATAAATTAATTTTTTTTTATGTAACGGCATGAATAACATTATGAAGTGGAATTGAATGCTATCTCATGTATTATTGAAATCCAAATGTCACGTTTAATTCCAAGTTAAAGCATGTACATGACTTCACTCGGTGTTTTTCCAAGACAAAGGTTTTATTCTCGATTCATGAATACCATGACAAGGCCAAACGTAAGGGTTGGTAATTAGAGGTAGGACATATCTTACGATATGTTTTGCCTCGCTTTTGACAAGAACAAGTGCATTCCATTGAAAGAGGGATCTCCCCTCTCTCGTAAGTGCATTCCATTGAAAGAGGGGACTCCCCTCTCTCACAAGTGCATCTCATTGAAAGAGGGGGTTCTACACCACCCTCCCTCACAAGTGCATCTTACAAGTTACATGATTTCAAGCAAGCAAGCAAGCATGATCACAAGCAAGAACACAACATGACAAACATGACCTGACGAAACACGTAAGATAGAACATGACAAGACAAGTTTTTCAAGCACGAAGAGAATATTCTAAGTCAAATCAAGCAAATGATGTTCTCAAGAGGTTTTCCAACTTTGATATGATATAAGCATGAACTATAAACTGTTTACCTTCCTATCAATTATATGAATTGCTTCTTACTTTACTTTCATTATTATATTGCTATGACTGTTAGTTAGTATTTGGTACCCACTGAGTATTCCATGCTTAGGCGTACTTTTGATGTCGGCAGGTGTTAGTGGTGCGCCCGCTCCTTTTGACATATGTGCTCCCGGCCCATGAGAGGAAGAGGAGTACGTTGAGGAGGTCCCTGCTGAGGAGCCTCATGTGGAGGGCTATTATTAGGTGGTAGATTCCAGATGAGTGTGGGTGAGCACGAGAGATCATACCCATGTATTTGGGCGGGCCTGTCCGCACCTTCTTTATTTTGTCTTCTTTTTTTGTACGAACTTGGATCATGTATATACATAGAGATTTTGGTTAGACTTCCGTTGTGCCATGATTAGTTTATGCTTCCGCTATTGTGTCCTCTATTGTATATGCTCATGTGTTTTGCAGGATGGTTTGTCAAGCATGTCATGTAGGTAATGATAAGTCGTCCAAGATTCACTCTAACTCCTAGGGTGAGTTTTGGGTCGCGACAATCTTAGTGGCCTACCAAAAACAAAATTGGACAATTGAAATATGCATGATACTGTATAGTTTTAATAATCTAATTTAGGAAATGGTGAAAATTCAGTAGGGAAGCTATGTACAGGGTGGGAAGCTCATTTCCCAGTCTCGCTTCCTCGGATAGACTCACTTCCTAGGAAGCTTGCTTCCATCACGTCTCATTTAGTAGTCAAAGGGAGCTAGTTGTATGTCTGAAGTGATGGGGAAGAGCATATTCTATAACCTAGGGTGTAGAGTCTAAGCAAGTATCGTCGATTTAGAACCTAAGGCACCTATTTTTCTACTAAAATCTCATGTAAGATAAAATCAAAGGTATAACTACCCATAATAACATAATGGAGATGAGGAGACTATATCTCATTTCTCGCTTCCCCTTTCCCAAGGTTTTTTTTCGGCTCGCTTCCCATTTCTTGCATTCGCTTTGCTTCTCACTCTGGTAACTATGGAATATACTAAGGCATCCAACAAATGAAAAACTGAGGTCCTTCATAATTTCACACTAGTGTAGGGAGATCCACTGGTCAAAGCATGCATTCATCAAACGTGGACAGTTGTTTATAGGACTTCAGGTATGCATCACTGTATTTGCCAAGGTTCTATATACTTCAGATAATTTAGTAAATTATAAGCAACTTGTACAATTTTAAAACTATCCTATAAGTACATGTAACTCAAATCACTTTTATAATTTGCCCACAAATAAATTGCACCATCCATTGGACAGTGTACAATCATTTATTTCCATGCAATCACAAATAATTGGATACACTCGTATCCTAGATCATGTCAGAGCAGTCTCTGGAGCTGAACACATGCCAGAATGAATCCCTAATCATTTTTATCTTCCAACATATTTACAGGCCACACATATATATTGACATCCGTTTGACATAAACTGTAATGAAAAATAATTATAACATACATATTATAATATGTACATGTAACAATTCATATTATAAGAGGCAAAAATTCTCCATCCTCAATCCTCAGTTTATGCGGGGACTAATCTACGGGAACATTTGACTTACCATAAGTTCCGTTCTTACATATCAATTCATTCACATGCATATAAACTAATTTATAAAACCATTGTACAAATATATATTAATGAAAAGAGTATAACTCATGAATAAAATCCAGTTAACTTCTTCCTTCCGAGTTCCTCCTCTTCCTTCTGCCATCTCAATACTTCTGATTTTTTTAATTTAGGTGGAGTCAATATGTTTTTGCAGACTCCTGAGCATTTTTGTATGTAGTTGGTGGGAAAAGCCTCATTCCCTTCTTGTAAATTCTTCCCATCTAAATACAATTCTTGTTATTCATTAAAAAAAAAAAAAAAAAGAATCATTTAAAATTTTATGTGACAGTCAATATAAAAGCCTAGCCTACTTGTTCAATAGTAAACGAAAGTTCTAGTTGGAAATAAGTAATGCAGAATTTCAGCAGATTGGAAGGAAAATGTGAATGTACATGAGAAAACATTACAAATGTTTCATGTAACATAATGACAAAATCTATAATCACAAGAAGTAAGCCATTGCATGGAGAGACTCGGAATTGGAGATGCTCAGAAACACATTGAGATGCAACTAGTTCAAGAAACTAATATATGCCAAACCTGAATTTGTAACTGTCGCTGCCTGGATGCCCATTCTTCTTCTGCAGCACGCTTGTACTCATCCGTCTCCTTGAGCTTTTCTCTTTCAACAACCATATCATTCTGAGCATCAGGTGGGCCATCCCTACCCAGAGCATATGACAGAGAACTCCTCTCATCCTGTGGTTGAGTGTTGGACATCGATTCAAGAACCGGTTCTTTTACCTCCTTGAAACAACCTCTCCTGTGATTCATCTGTGTTTCACCTCGATGAGTGTTGTACAAACATGGTCCCTCAGAAACCGGTTCCCCTTTGTCCTGACAACTAGCTTTTTCATGATTGGCTTCAATCTCAACCCGCAACTGAGTGTTGCAGAAGAAAGTTTCCCCAGAAACTGGTCCAACTTTGTCCTCAGAACAAGCTACGCCATGATTAACCTGTGTTTCATCACAGGGTCGACTACGGAACAAAGAGGGTTCTCGAGAAACTGGTTTCTTTTTTTCACGGAGAATCCCTTCATCGTTATACCGAGAACTGGTTTTGTCATGAACTTGTGTTTCATCCAAGTGTCGTATGTTGAACAAAGAAGCCTCTTGATACTGAAAACTAGCCTTGCTGTGATCAGAATGTTCATCATGGCCTGATTGAGCATTGAAAAAACAAGCTTCTCCTGGAGTGTTTTCCTCTTTACCCTGAAAATGAGCTTTTACATAATTAAATTGCTGTTCACCCTGAGAAATTTGTTCTTCATCTCGACAAGTAGGTCCACCATGACTGACGCTAAAGGAAGGATTTCCTCTGTCCTGAACACTAGCCTTTCTATGAGTAGATTGAGTTTTTTCCCATGACGAAGTTTTACACCATGAAAAATTTTCCTGGTCGACAGTCTGATCCAAATCTGCAAAAGAACTCTTCCCCTCAGGTTTAAGTGAAGTATCTCCAACAATGCCATCACCAGTCACAGTAAATGTAGTTAAGTTCTCTTTTTCATCATTTCCATTGCTTGAACTAGAAGGAACTGGTCCTTCTGGATGTTGGTTGGCCGTGTTGTCTACTTCAACATCTTCTTCAGAATCCGTACGGGGTCCAGAAGAACTGGCCCGATCCTCCGGACCAGATTGACCGTTCAGGACATCCTTAAACATTTTTTTCCTTAAATAAGCTTTTACCCACTGCTCACGAAATTTTCCAAAAGAATCTTCCATAAGCTCACAATCAGAAGTATCACATTCAGATGAACTACTGGCAGAGACGGGATTTAAACCATAACGATTTCTAGAGGGCATTTTCCTGGAGTACTTATACCTTGATAACTTTGAAGGGAATTTTATTTCCTCGACGAGCTGACACTCATCACCATCAGATTCTACACAGTTTCGTGACTGGCTAGAGGCAGGACGAGATCCCTTGCTTGAGGTGGCATCGCTATCTAGATCATGACCACCTTCAACACCATTACCAGGGCTGTCATCATCAATCCTAATAATACTCGGAGGTGGCAATTTTTTGTCTTCTCTCAATTTCCTGGAACCTTGGAGTGTGTGTTGTAAAGACTCTGGAACATCGACAACGATAACATCACCATCAACATCAATATAAACAATATTATCGCTTTTTCCTTTTGTCCTGCACCTTTCTAGGGTTCTCCTCCCAGAATGAGTTCCAGGTAGAGATTGACCCCTCGACATTCTTTTTTCCTCTCGATTGCTTCAGCAAAATAAGGATATCACTAAGAAGTAGGTAGATTATTGTGGGAGATTATCAGTTGGAACAACATTCAGATTCATCACTAGTATGTCCCCGGCAGTAATGATTTTAATAATCTGATTAGCATACCAACTTTCCAATACATCATATCTCGTTCCATTTGATTGTATGCTTTCTCTTCCCAGTACTATTCAACCGTCAACAGGGTTCACATAACTCAAATATAAAGTAGATATGGATCCTGCCAAAGAACAAGTACATAGTAAGAACAATCATTAATCAATTAAAGTGTTATAAAAAAACTGAATTGTCAAAACAAAGTATACTCGATCTATGTGAGACCAAAATCTCTTTTCCAAAAGGTTTTCTGCATCAAACACGTTCTAGGCATGTGACCACATTCTTATTACGACAAAACTCGATGTCTCTTTCTTCTACTGGTTTTTAATAATTATTTATCTAATTGTATGTACATATATTCATCATAACATTTATATATTGAACTTAAATGGACAAACATGTACATAAAGTACAACATGAACACCTCTCGATGGGCTTGTTTAATTTATTTAGAAAATCGCTAGCATTGAGGGACAATTAGATGAAAAGGGTTTGAAAATAGAAATCTTGTCATTCTTATAAATTTTTTATAACCGATTAAAAAAAATACTTTATATGGCATTCAACCACACTCAAAACTACATTGATAAATTACCAATATATATATGAAACCAATAAAACTAATTTAAAAAGAAAAACACCCAGTGGTTGAACTGTATCGTGAGCCAAAAGAATATTTACCCAGACAAGAAACAACATTGAAATAATGGGAAATTCAGCATCCAGAGAGTAACATCAACAAATCCCCACAGAGAGAAGTGAGAAATAAAACCATCTTTCACATCTAGTTCATGTTTCTTGGTGTAGAAAAACAGAAGGAAAGAAAATTTTCGACTACCCCACCCATATCTCTCTCTCTCTCTCTCTCTGCAAACAAAATTCCAGATTTCTGAACATTACACCCCCAAGATTTCTAAACAAGGGCATACGAAATCGTAACCCTTGGCTTCCAATATCATAAAGGAGCTCTCTATAGAAATATGAATTCGCGAGGAACATATAAACCCTAAAAAACAAATAAAAATTAAACAAAAAAAACAGAGAAGAAAACCTCAAGAATTTCCGAGAATTAAAGGTCAATTAAAAGAAGATTCTAAAGATTTTCATCGTAATCGAGAATTAGAATGAGTTCTAAAGATCATGAGGTAAAAAATCGAGATAAACTTACCTGTTCAGAGAAAACCCTAATTTTTCGAAGCTGTGTATCGTTGGAATTTTCGTCTCCTCTCTTCAGAATCAGAAGACAGAAAAGAAGAAAAAGAGCAAAAAGCCGGTGGTGTGCTTAGTACGCGCGAGGAGGGTAAGGCAATTGACCAAGCGATGGGCGGTCTGTGCCCTCTGGCTGTTTCTTCTTCTCATCAAAATGGCCCAAATACCCTTTGTGTAAACGACCACAATGAGAGGCATGTTATGTAATTATACGGGTGTCAGTCGGTTAGAACTGAGAACTTACAAGGATGAATCAACGAATGCCGTGAATGGAAGGGAATAACGGCGTATGGTTTTGACATTAGGGATTCGTGGGACCCATCTATTTCATGATAGAAGAGGTTTTTCCCGATTGTCCCTCTAGTAGGGGGGGGGGGGGGGGGGGGTTTCCTCGTTCCAACGAGAGAACTTCTTTCTCATCCCATTTCCGGCGAGAGATCTTTGTTCTAAGAGCGTTCTTTCCATATTCTTTTCATAAAAAAACATCATTAACCGAAGAACAACCCTCATTTTCGGGTTTCTTATGTTTTTTTTTTTAAAATGAATTCAAAAAAATCATTGCATGTATGATTAATTTATGAAAAAATGTTTATAATCATTGCATTTATGGTTCAAAATCTTAAATTTCATGTTATATATGTGTTTACATGTGTTTTTTTTTTCGTTTTCTATGACTTACAGTCGTGTTTCCAAGGTTGAAGATGATTGTATCAATCTGGTTGATACATTTTGTATTAGGTTGATACATGAAATGTACTAGGTCGATACATGTATCAACCTAGTGCATTTTATATTAGGTTGTTACAGTCAATACATGAAATATACTAGGTCGATACATGTATCAACATAGTGCATTTTGTATTATAGGTCGATACATGAAAATGCACTAGGTCGATATATGAAATGCACTAAGTTGATACATGTATCAACCCTACGTGCAAAAAACTTCAGAAAAACTCAGATTTTTGCGATTTTTTTTTTCTTCTTTCAAAATCAGTATAGATGGTAATGGAGAGATAGTTGGAAGATGAGGAGAGTGGGGGAGCTTCTTTCATCTCATCCACTTACGTAAATCCCTCTTCTTCTTTCAAAACTAGTGGATGGGTATTTAAGACTTTTCATAAATGTTGAATTATGAAAAATGGATCATAAGGGCATTTAGAGAAGGGTTTTCAAAACGTGGGTATTTAGGAAAGAACCCCATACTAGAGGGGCAATCTAGGAAAAACCCCTTGATAGAAGGGTGGTACGCCTTTTATATCTAGGGTTGTAAACCGATCAAAATATTATCGGGATCCGAGACTTCGAATCCGCCTACGATCGATCGACTCTGGATGCACATGGGTATCTCGTTTGCCTGGGAGGGGGTATTCCTGGGCGGCTCATTGGGATTAGTCGGAGTCTTGAACTACGGACACCCGACAGTTACCATAAAAAAAATCAAAAAATCGAATAATCTCCTGTGGACGCATAGAAAGACCCGTGGATCCCATACTTCATGCTTCAAACCTATCTCTTCAAAATCGATGGGATGCACCATTGCTAAAGTGACAGACTTCATTGATAGACAATCTAGGGCATGGAGAAGAAGCAAGGTAGAAGCTATCTTTACCACCTTAGTTGTCAAATCAGTTCTTTTGGGGTGGAAGAAACTAGTGGGCATTTTAACGTAAAATCTGCTTACCATCTCATACCTTCCCCGCCCTCTTGAAGCCGAAGAGAAGACAGTCCTTCATCATCTATATCATCTCTTCCACTCTAGAAAAAAATACGGCCTATCCAAGCACCGCCCCACCCCCCCCCCCCCTCCTCCCTGAAATTTTGGGAAAAAAAATTTACCTATGGACTTAGCTTAAGAAAAAATATATTCCTTACAAACGGACACAAATAGACACAATGGTCCATGAACTTGACCATTAAAAAAAATGGAGGCTAAGCCCTGGCCAGAACCCCCATTGTTAGCCCCCCTGCAAGAGAATCATGGCTCCACCCAAGGTTCTGAACTTTATTTGGAGATGTCCTCGGGATACTCTTGCAATTAATGCCAACCTCCTCAAGAAGAAAATTATATCTGGTCTATCTTACTCTTTC
The DNA here is from genome assembly GCA_015143295.1 of Tetracentron sinense. Lineage (NCBI taxonomy): Eukaryota > Viridiplantae > Streptophyta > Magnoliopsida > Trochodendrales > Trochodendraceae > Tetracentron > Tetracentron sinense. The sequence continues at coordinate 37,838,243 of CM026560.1, forward strand.
TGCAACTCAGCCCCCGAAAGTTAGTATAACCTAATTTTATAGTGCTTCGTCTCAAGTGTTGTTTGGTTTGGTTGCCCCCTATCTCCAAATTGACCTAGTCTATACCCTTCCTTCCTCAATTTGCTAAATATGCTTCTGGATGATTCTTGCCTCAATAGGACTAACCTAGGCCCCAAGCCTTTAATTATCTCAATCCTATGGCACATCAGGCTTGCACGTAATGACATTTCTTTCAATAAGAAAAAGACCGACCCTAGAATTATCATCCATAAAGCCACATTTGAGCTTCTGAATCACCTCAACTTATTTGTTCGAAACTCCTCAACCCACTTTCCAAATAAGTCATGATGGTCCTATCACTTAGTCTCCTCCTCCTCTAAGGTGGATGAAAATTAACTGTGATGTTGCAACAAATGAGATGCACATCAAGGATTCTGTTGCTGTTGTGTTAAAGATTGTTGTGGAAACTCGATCGCAACCTCTACGAGCCTCATCCATGGAAGTAATGTCAATGTTGCTGAGGTCGTTGCTTTGCGCACATGTGTTGTTCTGGCTAAAGAGAAAGGTGAAACAAAGTTTGGTTGGAATCTAATTCTTTTTTGTTGGTCCATTTCATTCATGGCAAAATTTCATTTATCCCTTCTGGTACGCTCATTGTCATGAAGGATGTTCACCTCTTACTATCGGCTTCAAGATAGCAACGGTGAGGCCCATCGCCTAGCTAGGAAAATGCTCCAAGCACCCTTAATTACACAGGATGGGAGTTATCCTTCATCCAACCATTGCTATTAGATCATAGAATGATTTCCCTTTCGATCTGGGAACCTCTTGATTTTAAGCTTTTCCTTTTGTGTTTGTTTTTCTGCTTTTTTACCTCTGTCATTCTGCTTGTAACCATTTTCTCATCAACCAAAAAAATTTTGAATAATAAAATGATATTCATTTAATAATCGGAGCCGATGCGATAATAGTGTATCGATAAATATTCAACAGAATCAAATTTTATATATAATTAATATTATTGTGTCTTTACAAAATTATCCTTACTTATAACAAGTTTGGATATTTCGAATAATGTAATTGGATAATATTCAAAGGCTTTTGTAATTAAATGAATTCAAATGATATCAAAATTCTGATGATACAATCAAACAAATTTGAATAATGTCCGAATTTGGTTGAATAATGCGGATATGGATACAAAATTTATTTTCTATTATCTGCTGGATAATGGAGCGAATTCAAATAGCATATATTAGCAATTGAATTAAATACAGATAATGTAGTATCCAATGTAGTATCCGCTTCAAATTCGCTCTATTTACAACCCTACTTGTATTTGTCAGATGTATATCCCTCTATGTTGCCTCTTTCGATCCCCATCCTCATCATTAGTGTTTGCAATTCCTTCACTCATGGCGCCTTTGTTCTCCTATCACCCAATCTTTTGATGTGCAATGACCATCTTTCATGCACTATTGTTATTGAGGGCTTTTTAGGAATATATATACTTTGTATTCATACAACATCCATTGTGTCTCCTCACACTTGTTCTTTTCGGTTTTTTTTAAAAAAGCGAAAATAACACATTAACGGGTTAAGGAGAGGAAGGGCAGTCCTCTATCTCATACTCTTTGGTTTGTGGTGCCAACTCCAGCCGATTGTTTATATATGCCTGTGTTAAAAGTGAAAGCAAACTCTTAGATGGGCAAGTCAACCTAGCAAACCGAGATTCTTCAGTCCAGACCACCCTGATGGATAATTTCAAAGAGCTCAAAGGAAAATCTTTAGGCATATCATTTATTGAGTGGTCTATAACCCTATTTAGCATTTCCATGTCTCCTTACAACATGAGATTCCATGCATAATAGTTCTCTCTTAATAGTTAGTAGAACAAGTCAAGAGTCATGGTAACTAGTTAGGAGAATGGGTCCTTAGGTGTAGAAGATGTGTTAACAGGGGTAGAGCCACATGGGCTCTAGAAAGCAGTTGTCCTTCCTAAATTTTTGGATTTTTTTTCTTATTTTATACAAAAGGGGGTGATAATGAAAATGGTGAGACCGAAAAGGAGGTGCAACTGATTGAGAAGGGCTTTAAGGTTGGAGTGGAGAATAAACTCCTTCGGTTCTTCTCTGTCAACTGTCGACCGTCGACACTCAGGTTTGTCTCTCTCTCGTCCCTCTTAAGTCCCCTACAAGAAAATCTTGGATCTGCCCCTACGTGTTATCAGTTGTATGTGTTAAAATATTAGATGTAAATGTGAGAAATATAAAAAATGAGAATTAAAGTGTTTCTTTCTTTTGAGAGAACCAGAAGATGTTGACTCTTTCGAATGAGATCAAGATGTGTAATATCTTTTTAATGAGATTAAGAAGTGGTAATCTCCCTCTAATAAGACCAAAAGTATAAGTAACAAAGAAGCATGCTTAGTCTGTAGAGGACCAACAATTGTCTTCCATTATAGTGATTTGAATCATCCTACGTAGGGTAATCAAAGGGGCCATGACAAGGCCTAGGTTTTATTGGGACCGACCCTCATTCACAAGGGTGAGATCCTAGCCCTCAAAGGGCATGGACAGGCTAGGCCCAAGCCTTACCCTCAAGGGTCAAGGATGAAAGAATGGAAAAAAAAAACTATATCATGTTTTAGCAATTTTTTCTATATAGACGGCTAATCTAACGAATAATTCTCATCCTTTATTTGGATTTTGGACTTACAATGCAAGATGAGAATTGCTAGTCACACTCACTTCTTTTACAGTGAGGGGTTAGAGGGGGGCTTGGTGAAATTACCACCACACACCCCAATTGTTATTGTTAGATTTTTATATTAATATGGTTACATTAAAAAGAAAATGAAAAATGTTACAACCAACAAGAAAATTCTGGAAAAATACCATTTATATTACACACACATTAGTCTCTGCTAGATTTTTAAAAGATAAATAAATAAGGAAAAAGGTTACTACACTACAATAGTAGTCTATTACACATACAAGTAAGAGGGCGTATGGCAACACTACTATAAGCTCAATAAGTACTTTTTTAAAATAAGCACATTTTGTGAATAAGTACTTATACTAAGTAGGTATAGAGCTACTTATTTATAAGTATTTTTTTTTTGAGCTCCTAATCACTTTTACTTATTGCTTATTTATTTTATTTATAAATAAGTATTGATGAATAAGTAAATTAGTACTTGATAGTTTTGGTTGTTATAAATCTTAAGTTATTATATTATTTATGGTATAACAAACAAAAGTGTCGGGCTAGGTGCTTACCGGCCTGACCGTCAAGTAAGAGGGCTTTTCAAAATTAAGCTGGCTCAGCCTAGAACCTTAAGAGGAAGAAAAAAAAAACTTTTATTTTGTGGGCTTCGAAGGGCCAAGTTGGCCCTCATCAAAGGCCAGATTGACAGCCCTATTCCTACGGCATGCCCACCATGGTTTCCGAACGCTACTAATGCACTATTGCCACTTCAAACCGGCTGTCTTATTTAGACCCAAAAAACAATTGGCCACATTATAAAAGGGCCGTAGTGAATCAGTTTTGTGTGTGCACGGCACACGAATTTCATGTGCCCCAACCGAATAACACATGATATGTTACTGAAAGTACAAATTGTTAATTTGTCTCATTTTATTATGAGAATTTTTATGATACGCCCACAATTGATATGTGTGGAACACTATTAGTGGATGTACACAACATCCGTGTGCCGACTTCCATACACAAAACAAGACGAACTAGCTGTAAATGTTGTTGGTGCATCTTGCCGTACACATAAAACTAGTCTGTAAATGCTCGTTTGCTTTCTTATGATAAGTATTCTTTGAGTGCTAGACTCTTTCAGGAGTGCTAGCCCCAATCGCATTTAGTGCTAGCCCCAATCGCATTTACTCCGAAGTTTTCACATACGTAAGAATAGGCATAATGCACGGAGATGTTTGATATTTTAACACATTGGAAAAAATAAAAAACAGGAAATGTTTGACATTTGTAACCAATTGCGTCTTTGGAAGATTTAAGGCTGGGGGTAGCAAAATACATATTATTTTCCATTGCACATGATAAAATATATGAAAAGAACCGAAAATCAAGTAGGGTGATTTACAGATTGAACCGTTAGGATCCGCATATTAGGCATTGACCTCATGATCCTTGGAACATCATCCACTCCCTCTATAAGGTCTCATATTGATATAAAGGCAAGATAATGTGCATCGGCAAACTTCAGAAACCAGAGAGGATATTCGCAGTGTCAAAATTTTTCCTAAATGAGCAATAACAGAGAGAGGTACTCCTGATAAGCTTTATAATTATTTTTTACCCTGCAAACCAAACAGTGGATTGCATATCTAATCATATCCTTGCCAAGAGAGCACACCTTCAACAACAACTGTACAACTGTAGGCGATAAAAGTTCACCTGCCAGCTGTCACTAACAGTTCTATCTTAATTATACTCATGTATACTAGCTGTCATAAAACTCGTATATTGCTGTCATGTGAAGCTCGTATGAAGTTCGTATATGAAGAACTTAGCTCGAACCTTCCAGCTGTTATGCAGCTCGTATATAGCAGTCATCTGAAGCTCATATACATAATAACTGACTTATTATATCTCGAATATAAAATCAAAGGTTTAGTAAGACAAATTATATAAAACAAATACACAAAGCGACAAGTCCCACAGCCATTATTACATAACCCCACTTAGCTACATATGCTATCACTTTCAAGGCGGAGCCAGGATTTTCTCTTTGGGGGGGCTAACAATGAGGTGTGGGGGGTTCGGGGGCTACCGGCTTGGGAAAAAAATTTTGGGCCAAGTTTATAGGCCATCTCGTCTCTTTGTCTGCTCGTAAAGAATATATTTTGAGCAGTGATTAGCGGACTCTAAGGTCCACTGCTTAACTTACCATCATGTCCTCATGCCCCCTTTTAACACTCCTTTAACCCTGGTTAAGCTAAACTAAATTAAAGTTAAAATTTCTGTTAATTTTTTACTAAATAACTAAGATTGGGTTGCTTAACTCTAGAGGCGAGTGAATCTTAACCACACTTGGTGAGTGTTGAAAAGTGGGGGGGCTTAGAGCCCCCACCGCTACCCGGCTTCGCCCTTATTCCAAGGTTGCCCATATTGATCTTATACCTTTAAAAAAAATCAAAAAGTTGAGGGAGGGCTTGAGCCCCCTGGGCCCCATGTGGCTCCGCCCCTGATCACCTTCTCCCACAAAGATGCACATGCTTTCCGACTCAATAGTTATGATAAATCATATGACAGTGGCACGTAGTACAAATACATGCATCGATGATCATATTGATGACTAATCATTATCTAACTATAGTGTATGATTGACACGTGATAATACCATGTGAGTTTCACCAAGAGCTGTCAAGTAATTGATAAACATGCATAATCGATATTCAGATGTCAGACATCTGGATGAGTAGTCGTCTATAAATATATGATTCAAATCAGAAAAAAGGGACACAAGTTTCTGGGGAATGATCTCAACTTCTTCTTTTCATCCTTTCTAACTTAAGCTTCGGAGTATCTTTGCAAATTGGACGACCTTTCTATAACAAATCTTCTTCTTCAACCTATCAGCTCGGAGCACCTGGATTATAACTAAGACGAGGCATTTTCCCCCACAAGAACCAAACACGCCCTTTAGCTTTTCAATACTCTGGCAATGGAATTATATTTTCAGTTTGTCCAAAGTTCCTAACTGTTAAAGAAACAGCCTAACACAGAGTGGTTGAGTGGTTAATCAGTTTTTAATTATATACATGAGATGAGGCTGAATCTCGAGATTGCGTGAAACATGCGAAAGAGTGGTTGAGGGGGAAACCAACTCCTTAATACCTTCCACTGTAATCACTCAATCAATCATAGCCCACCGTGTATTTTTAGGTATGCCCTTTCTAGCTCTCCATGCTGATTAGCTAATTATAAAATGGTAAGTTGCTGGACCTGTGATGGGCGACCCCGATCGCACCCAAATAGTTTGATACAAACCCATTTTTAGGATACAGGTTCACTTTTATGCAATAACTAAAAATTATTCAATTCCACAATGGTTAATCCATCAACCTAATCATGTATTTAGGATCTCACATCTAATTCATTAAATAAAATATAAAATGTACATGCCATTGTTGCAGGGGTGGCTAGGGTGCTGAGATTCCTTATATTTGAGGTATTGAACTTTCTTCGATGCAAGTCTTTAACTCTTTAACCCGCACAGGTAGTAGCTCAGTTGGTTTGGGTCTTGGGAGAGATCCCCAAGGTCTCGGGTTCAACTCCTCTTGGGCTTACCCGATGTATGTGGTTTGCGGGTAATTGTGTGCATATGAAGGGACTAGTCCTTCCTTGTTAGGATTGGGACACCCTTCATTACCAAAACAAAAATCTTTTAACTCTTTCCTCTTCTTAACAGCTTGATAGGGAGTTCTCTTACCTGTGAAGTTATATATGATAGAGAGCAGGGATCAACTTCTTTATAAATAGTCCCTTTTAGAATTCTAATAATCTTGGATTATATTAAGATAAACCTGAGTTTTTAGCAAACTGAGAAATTGTGATTATTGCAAGACCACAGACTAGCTAGAACATTTTAACACCCATCCTGTTTTTGGTCTTAATATTACACTCACACATAGAATTTGATCTATTCGATTTGAGAGCTCAATCTCAGTATTATGAATTGCTTTGCAACGAAAAAAAAAAACAATGATTCAATCGCCGTTCGCATATAAAAGAAAAAACTTTGTTACATGCCTTGGAGATTTCAGCAGTCTCACATTTCCACCTCCAACAATGATATAAGCAAATATTTCTACATACACCTCTGTTGAAATTCACACACATCTAATAGCAAACATCCATGTTAAACTGAGAAAAAGGGATCTTGTGCAACTCTTTTCGTCAAAGCAATAAATGTAGCATACACAAAAATTTAAGTTCATCGCCTGGCCCAAGTATTCCTAGACCATCAAATCGATGATCCCAACAGAGGATACCCCATCTAGGGATAAAAAAACTGGACCTGATCATGTTGAGGAAGTAAGGATTTTCTTTCTCACCGCTCTGTAGGGAATACCACCTACACGAATTCAATGAGATTTTGAAGTGTTTCCCTTATGAATATAAGAAGACTCTGGCAAAGGAGGGAAAACAAGAGGAGAAAGCAAAGGGATGGGAGTTTTACTATGATAGAATGATGATGAAGGCGGCGACGAAGATGAAGATGAAGATGAAGATGATGAACAAAGCAAACTGGGCCCCATTGCTTTTGCTACACCCATGCATTCAAGTGGTACAGTAGGCTTTAGCTGGAGAGGAGTAGGAGCTTGCCTTTGCAATCGACTCAAAGGCCTCCTCAACAGAAACTCATCTTTGTGAAAAGATGTATGGAAACCAGGAAACCCAGTACCACACTCCTCCATAATTTTGTGCCATGTTTCATGTTCATGGACCCCTTTTATGTGCTTTTCTTGGGTGTGAGAGATTAATCCTAGAGAATAATAAGAGGAATTGTGATTTAGCTGTTATTATGATTTCTTTAGTTCATCTGGCCTCAATTATCTCTGCTAGTCTGCGTTTTTGCTTAAACCATCCATGTGATGAAGAGGCTGTTGTTGTAAGAGACTTGTATGCTTCACGTGAGAGGGAAGCTGTGCCATAAATAAAGAATTCCAAGCTTGTGACTGAAACTTGGGAATCACATGACCTTAAATTTTAAAATATTCTACCATTTTCATGAATTAGAGGCAGCATTTAATGGACTGGCAAGTGGCAACACCTCTCCAACCTCCCAATACAAGTAGGTAGTCTGATTCGATCATGACCATTTATTTGGTTGACTACTTTGTTTGAATGGCCTTAGTCGAAGTGATCCCGGCCGTTACTCGTTTTTTCATCAAATGGTTAGATCATCTAATTGCCCTTCGATTGGAAGGGTCTAAAATTAAAGAATTTGAAATGGTCTTTCAAGGTTTAATAATATTGAGGGATGCCACCAACATCAACATGTTAGAGATGGTTGACTGTTGACTAGTCCAAGCAAAGCTGTAATTGTTATCAGTTGTGTGTACGTCGTGTAAGTAAAAGAAATATTAGAATGTTGAAAGAAATGGATGGACCGTTTGGCCAATAACAGATTAGCCTTTTCCGAAGTGGGAGGTCCTGGTTCCATTTCTCACTCCCCCTTTGGGGCCAGCCCTACACAGGTTTACCGGACTTACTTGGTGTGGTGAGCTGCGGACTCACGTCACACCCTCGGGGATTAGTCCTAACCCAAAGGGTTGGGGACACCCTAAGTTCCCAAAAAAAAAAAAACAGATTAGCCTGGGGGACCCAGGACCCTCCATTTGGTTGGTCCAATTATGCAAATATCAACCTGATCATACAATTTTAACTGTCCAATCATGTAGAACTTTTTAAACCCGAGCTCTTGTTCATAGTTAATCTCTTAGAATATACACTAATTAACCACAAATGGTAAAGAAATTTAACCAACTAGATGGCATCACTATATATATATATATATAAACGTTGGTATCCTGGCCAGACTTAGACTAGTCTCATGTGATGCATAAGTAAACCCCCAACCCATACATCCGATATTGAGTAGAGCCAAGATTTGATCTCGAGGCCTCCAAGTTTACGGTTCGTCCTTCGATCACTAGACTACACCCCCGAGGGTTAGATGGCATCACAAGGTTATATCTATCTTATTCCCACGAAGTACGAGGTGAAATGCAGACCAAATACATCAAATTGACTCCATGGCTCTGATTTTGTTTATGAAATGCCACATTGAATCAAAAGTATATTTTGAGGTTCCGGCTAGCCTAGGGGAGGGAGGGATAATTTTGTTGTTCGTGTAAAGCTAGCCTTAGCTCCATGGGACAGAGATGATAGATTTTGGCCAAGTAGAGCTGGATTTCAGAGTGGTATTGGGACTGCCATGACTCCTTGGCATTGGTTACCTTCGTACCAGAAGCCTTAGTGCTGGTAGATTCTCTAGAGAATCTAGATATCCAATCTGTTTCTCTAAGAAAGGTTGACATGGTCTCAGTATATCTCTGGTCGTCTTCTTCCTCTTCTTTGCTTTTGGTTAATAAACATTTTTGACATGAAAAATACTCAGCCATGGTGAAAGCTAGCTGTTTATTCTTGGTGGGATGTTTGAATCCTTTCTATAGAAAGTGGACGTATCTACAACAATTGCACCGTAAAAGTGTATGATTTCCAAGAACCTGAGATCTCCCACCAACAAGTTGGTTCCCTCATGATATATAAAACATTATTTAGATAAACAGAAATAAGCGAGAGGTAGTGGCAAATGTCTCTCTCATTTGAAAGGTAACTGAGATGTATCTAAAAGGGAAAACTCTCAATTAATTGGTAGAAATCACCTAGGCGATCTGGTAAGTGACAGCCCAGAGCCGGAACAATTCTGAACCAGAAGTGTAATAGGTTATACCATCGTCAATGTTTCAGGTGTGTCTCAGGTGTGTCGATCATTCTGCCTCAAATTCAACTAGCATCTTTAACTACACTTCTTACGCTTAACTGAATTGGCATTAACCTAATTATCAAACTACCCTTATAGGGCGTTCCATTATTATTAAACCCTTTTTTTTGTACAGAAGCAAGTCAATGTTTTGGAAGATGATGGTAAACACGTCCAGGAGAGATGACGCTAAAAATTTTGAGGATGTTTGGATGAGAATGAATTTTTGGCAATTGATTATATTAGTGATGGATTGTGTTATCAACCTAAGATTTTGTCAGGTTTTGGAAAAACAGCCCTATCATTTGGATTCTCTATCTGCTAATAAAGCTCTGGATATTAATTTTTTAATTTTCGGGACATGAAAACGTCACTGAGGTAATTATTGATATTTAAGAAAATTTCCAATCATTTTTCTCAATCAGTTTGCCAATTGGTTATAGTAATTTGAGCAAAGAAGAAATACCTTCAGTCGAGGCCCCTATTCAATTCAACTCTAAAGAGCAAGGCATGGTAAAATTTATGGTAAAATTTATTGGATTTGAAGATGCAGCCAATACGAATATTGTAGATAGCCCACAATAGCAAACTCAAGATAATTTCGGTGAAGCTATTAAATCAACTCTAGTATCCATCTAACAAGGGTAAATCTATTAAATCAACTCTAGTATCTATCTAATAAGGGTGACGAAGTAAGCAAAGGAGTTGATATTATTCCTGTTGTCAAACATTGGAACTACATTAAGATTGTTTTTTGATAAGTGACTTTCTAGAATGACTAACCATCAAAATGAAAAAATATTAAGTGAGCCAAAACAAATCAGAGACGATATTCTTATTAAAGAGCCTAAAAAAGAAGACGATTTTTAACCAATGACTTCTTAAAGAGCCTAAAAAAGAAGACGATTTTTAACCAATGACTTCAAAGAGAAATAAGAAAAAGAAGAATAAAATAACTTACTTCACATCAACAATTGATTCTTCTCAAAGAAGACCAAAAAGGGAAGTTAGAAAACCTACTTGACTTGAAGAATAGTTTTATAGTGCATCATTACTTCTTGGTTTAAAGAAAACCTACTTGACTTGAATAGTTTTATAGTGCATCATTGCTTCTTGGTTTAAAAGTCAGGCTTTATGTTCCCTCATTGATGTACTTGGCGTTTTAATAAATAGATAAGCGTCGTGCCTAACCCCCCTCTCTCTCACCGGGTGGTTTTGGCTGAAAAAAATGTTCCAATATTCCAGCATTATTAAGCACAGCTATTACTTCGACTCACTCAGTTTTGCATAGGAGAAGGCCATATTCCGATTTCAGTATACCCATCTTCTGTAGCACAAGCCCTGAACATGCCTGTCGTATTGAACTGCATGGTGACTTCTCCTGTGGCAGAGACGGCAACCAAGCCAACTTTGCCTCTCGGAGTGCACTCTTCTATGACATAAGCTGCCGCTTCCTTGAGAGAGAGCCCTTTGTACTCCATAAGTGCAGCCACATCCCGTGCAACAGTTGCACGGATTATTGCTTCACCCTTGCCTGTTGCAGAGACCGCACAAAAACAGTTGGCATAAGTTCCTGCACCTATGATCGGGGTGTCTCCAATCCTTCCCACCATCTTGTTCACTAACCCACCAGTGGAAGTTGCAGTGGCTAAGTTTCCATGGCTATCCACCGCTACACATCCAACAGTCCCAATTTGGCTATCACCATTACCAGTGGGTGTTTCTTCAAGAACATCCTTTTGGATGGGTTGAGTGTAATCTATCTGCAAATTATAAAAAATATACTCTAGCACATCAGTTTAAGCTTGCATGCTATCAGGGAGCAATAATTTTGAAATTCAGGTGTTTTGATGCTTTGCATGGGAGGTTTGAAATTTGTACTAGTACAGACTTCGGAGAAAGAACATTGATTGCAGTGTGCCAAAAATTACAAGAGGAATACAAGTGTTAAGGACATGCATGTGTACACATGCAACAAATATCAACCTGACCGGAAAATTCTAACCATCCGATCTACTGCATCCTTTTGAGAGTTTAAACGAGATACTGTACAATTATTGTTGCCTTTTTTACAATTTTCTCTGGTAAACATCTAGCTATAAGCAGACAAGAAACTTGAAATCTTGAGCCTCATCGTTTAAGAGATGTTTACCCATTAATTCTCGAACTCCAAGGAAAATACTGGTTTTAGGCATTGTGTAGAAGAACTGAAACAAATGCGGGCAAAGCTAGATCTTCACGATCTAACAGCCACGGAACAAAGTGAAAAGCATGGTAGTTTGGCAATGAAACATGATAAGCTTAAATCTTCTTTATGAAAACTTAAGGTTTTTAAGGCGCTACTGATTCTCTTCTCAGATTTCAGGAAGGAAAGATAAGAAGCATACCTGCACTCTGTTGGCTTCTATTGCTTGTTTTAACCTTTCAACATTTTCTTGGGTAATGAAATGGTCTGCATCTACAGTTTCAACACCCTGGACAATTTAAGAAGGCGCAGTCAAACATGGAATTTTGGCATAGCACAAAATGTAAAGATGTGCACTGCAGTTAAAAATTTCAAAAAAAAATCAACAAATGAGATGATATATAAAAGAAAAATGGAAATTAAAATAATGGTTCTTTTGTAACATTAGACATCTATAGGATAACCAATAATAAATATAAATTAGGGCAATATGGTTGATACATGGAGTTTTTTTGTCATTATTGGGTCCAAATTGTACTACTTGTAGCCAAGTTCAACAAGAAAAATTTTTGAATCTGAGTCAGATCTGCTAAGTGCCTCTATCGGCACAATACTCCCCTGTTCAACAAACAATAATTGTATTCAGGCATCCTAGTGGTACCTCAAAAGGAGCAGAGGAATACCTCTTCAAATTCAAGGGAAAATGCCCTTATTCATAACGAACAAAATAACAAAACAGGTCCCTATCATAAAATGATGGAAGATACCATCTGGCCATTAGTTCCATGGTTGATGACGTTCTTCTTAAGATTATGGGCGAGAAATTTGTCTATTGTCTCTTGGATTGCTCGAATCTCAGTTCAGTGAAGTAGGAGACAGATCAGGAGCAAACTCAATAACAAAACAAGTGATTGTTCTCGAAAAAAGTTACGATAGGGGCATGTCTAAAAAGACACCATATCAAACAAAAATTTAGAACTGCATCTCTCTCTGTCCAAATGTGGAATGGAAACGAAATATTAATGTCAGGAACCAACAGCGAGAAGCTGACATGGGATCAGAGTCATTGGTTATATCACATCTTCAATGCGCTGATGACACACTAGACTTCTGCAACGCATCATGTAGACATTTGGCTTATCTTAGATGTATTTTCCGGTGCTTTGAGGCTGTCTTTGGTTGGAAAGAGCGTCATTTTTGGAGGGCGATGCCCCAAATGTGGGTGAACTTGCGGCGGTGTTGGGTTGTAAAGCGGGTACTCTACCTACTTCCTACTTAGGGTTGCCTCTTGGAGCTCAATCTATTGAGGTATGGGATCCAGTTCTAACTCACTTTTCAAAGAGGTTAGAAGGATGAAAATCCTTGTATCTTTCAAAAGGAGATCGACTTACTCTTTTGAAAAGTACCCTTCCCACGTATTTTATGTCCATTCTAACTATTCCTTCCTCAGTGGTTGTCAAATTGGAAAGACTGCAAAGAAAATTCCTTTGGAATGAACATGTTGAGAAATATAAATACCACTTAGAGGAATGGAAGTCATTAATTAATTCAATCAAATAGGAAGGGTTGAATCTCCATCCTTTGGTGAAGGTGAATAAGGCATTATTGGGCAAATGGTTATGGAGGTTTGGCGAGAGGAAAGAGATAGCCCATGGAGAAAGGTAATAGTGGCAAGATATGGGTTTGTGTCAGTTTGGGAGCCTAATGAAGTTAAAGGGTCCTATGGGGTTGGCCTATGGAAAGCCATCCTTAATGTGTTCACGTCTTTCTCCAAACATATTAGGTTTAAGGTGGGGAATAGTTCAGAGGTCAGGTTTTGGGAAGACATCAGGTGTGGGCAGAGTCCCTTTCAAAGGGACTTTGGGAATCTCTTTTCCTTAGCTTTGGATAAAAATTCCTCAGTGGCTTCATGCTTTCAGGGCAGTGGCAATATTGCAGTCTGGTCTCCTAGGTTTAGACACAACCTAAATGATTGGGAAATAGAAGAATTCTTTAGAATATTAAATAGGGTGGCCTATGTCAACCTAAGCTTACATAAGAGAGACACTAGAGTTTGATCAGAGGACAGTAAAGGGCAATTCACAGTGAGATCCTTTCTTCAATCATTGCGGGTCATCCCATTTCTCCTTTTCCATATTGAGTTATATGGAATCCAGGCATTCCATCTAAGGTATCTTTCTTACTCTGGATAGCCACACTAGATAAGATCCTCACATATGACCATTTGCAACATAGAGGGTAGAGTATAGTCAATCGTTTTTTATGTGCCTCGAGGCGGAGGAGTCAGTGGGCCACCTCCTTCTTCATTGTCCTTTTGCTTATGTCATTTAGGGTCCATTCCTTCACCAATTGTGTATCATCTAGATCTTTCCTGGCTCCCTTCGGAGTTCCTTATCAGGTTGGTTTTCGATTGCTTTGGAGGGTCCCGTTTCGGTGATTTGGGCAATGCTTCCGGGTGCCATAGGGTGGTCCCTTTGGAAAGAAGGAAACAGGCGTGTATTTGATGGTTTTGACTCTACTAAGGGTAGAGTTTTTCAGAAAGCTAGACAATTGCTCGTAGCTTGGTGGGCCATTAAAAAAAAGCATTTCGATGATGAGGGGTGGCTAGATAGGCTCCATTAGCGCTTTTATATTATCTTCATAGTTAGGGCTTTGGTTATCATGTTATATATTTCTTGTATATTCTTGCTTTCTGGTTCATATTCTGTGTGAACCTTTAGTATATTTTAGTTCGTTGTACTGTTTGCTTGCTTCTATTTATATCTTGATGCCTTGCCCACCCCAATCCACAAGTCAAGTTAACCGAACCTTTGGCACATAATAACACGTCCTCAATCATATAAATACGGTTTACACATTTTATGGTTAATACGATCATAAAGATTATCAAAAATAAAGGGACAACCAGAAAAGATCATACTTGGTGTGTGGGATTTCAAATTGGTAAAACATCTTTTTTTTTTTTCTCCCGGTAAATTGATAGATCTCTTGACAGTAGCCACAGCGAAATTTGACTTGAGTAGGTCAACAAAGCAAAGAGGGAAATGAAATAATAAGCTCAATACTGAAGTAGCAACACAGATTTAGAAAATTGATTCTGGCTACAGAGAGCACAAGTATGAGAAAAATTCTAGTTCACATTATAGAAAACATTTGACTCACTCACCTGCTCCCTTGCAAATGCCTCTGCTCCATCAAATCCAAGATAAATATGAGGAGTTTTCTCCATAACAAGTCTTGCAAGAGATATGGCATTCACAACAGTGGAAAGACCAGAAACAGCTCCACATTTCTTCGTATTACCATCCATGATGCAAGCTTCCATTTCAACTGTACCTTTGGTAGTTAACACAGATCCTCTACCTGCATTGAAGTTGGGGTTGTTTTCTAGCTCACGAACCTGTGCATGCCAGATTCATGTAGAGAACATTTTAAAAGCTTTTCTTTTGCAAATTTATCAATAATTGAAGAATTCACAAACCAAACCAAGAATATGAAAGCACGACGACCCAAATTTGGAGGAAAGGCCTGTGCCCATTATTAACCAGATATCTATACTTAACTAAGCTCTCTAGGGAACATAAAGATTCTTATTACAGGAAAACCATACAAGTTCTAAATCTTCCCTCCTTAAACATTTAACTCATACTGGAAGAACATGGAAAAGAAACTAATACACGAGGCTGTAACTGATCCATCAATAATTTCAGAACTATTTATAAACATTAAAAAGTCCAAGGGATGAAATAAATGAAATTTAAGCAATAAACATGGCATTGCATAAAGAACAAATCATCAAAGATGGCAAAACAATCATCCACCATCAAAGTGCCCAACACCGAAAAAAGAATAAACATGTACGACCATGGTAATAAAAATCGTCGAAACGAATATGTATCAGTTTCGGCTGGGTATGAATTATGATCCGATATTTATTTTGCTACATTATTTATAACAGGATTATAAGACTCGTCCAAAACAGATACGAATTGGATGAGCTTTTCTGATATTTATTGTGGTTCTCTTTCAATCGACAATGCCCTAAAATTGTTGATGTTTTCTACCAACCAAACTATCTGCAAATATCACGAAGGAGCATCTTGAGTGGTAGATAATGAATGAGGTTTGATATATTGTCGTTTGTGCTAAAGACAATCTTCTAGATGCCTACTCCCCCTCAAGAGTGAGGTACCATCAAATTTGTATGAAAGAGTGACATTCCCAAGATCACTTTTCAAACATATGATGGCCATTACGAGTCCTTGTGATGCCATTCGGATTAACTAGTGCACCGATCACCTTCCAAGCCTAATAACTGGAGATATAATTTATCTCCAGTTACAGCCGTACCGACAAACAACAGTTGCTATTCAAAATTCCACAACATTAGCACCACGTTTCGAAGGTCCTTTCAAGGTACTAGAATGAATTGGTGCAATGGCTTATTGTCTTGAATTACCACCATCAACTCGTATCCACCCTGTCCTTCTTGTCTCATGTTTGAAGAAATTAGGATCAAATTCAGTTGTTTCATCATTGTACCCACTTATAACAAGGCCGGATTGATCGACTTGATGTCGTAGGAGGTTATCTATCGTTGAGTAGCAAACAAGAACAGTAAAGCTGTCAATGAGGTTTTGATTCAGTGGGCTCATTTGGCTCCTAAAGACACTACATGGGAGACTTGGCCTAAGATTCAAGAGAGGTTTCCAGATTTTCAACCTTGAGGGTAAGGTTGTCGATATGAGGGAACGAATGTAAGGATTTCCTATTATAAGGTGTCTACATGGTTGCATGTTTATGGTAGGTATGGGAAAATTAGTAGTTTCTAATAAGGAAGTTAATTGCTTTTCTGTTATGATTAGGCTAGCATTTTTGCTATTTCGGTAGGGGTTGCTAAGATGGGAGTGATTAGGGTTATGAGTCATATAAATGATAAATCAGTTTAATTTTCTTAATCCAAGCAACAGGAGGTGTAGATCTCCCTCATATAGAGATCTAGAGGTCCTAATCTCCTCCGGAGAGATAATTCCATTTATTCTCCTTCTTCTTGAATTGTTTGTTTTCCCTATGGATCATTACACAATTCAATAGATAACAGAAAAAGAATCATGTTTGAACATTCCAATAACAAGGACTTGATTCAAAACACAAAATGGGGTTGACTTTCTACCAAACACAAATCAGCAAACAAGCAAATAACATATTGAAGAGAGAGAGAGAGAGAGAGAGAGAGAGAGAGAGAGAGAGACAAGAGGTGAGATAAGGGAGTTGGTTACCACAAGTTCGACAACATCTAGGGGTGGCAGTTTAGCTTCGAGAGCTGCGACGCCGATCTTGAGGCATTGGCGAAGGGCCGCCTCTCGTGGCTCTCTTCGTTCCGGTGGCAGAGAGAGAGGGATGTCGCCGGCGCCGCCATGTAGTGCGATTGCCCACCCCATCTCTCTCTCTCTCTCTCTCAGTAAGCAGTAGCACTGCCATTTGAAGACACTGGACTGCCTTTCTATTGCACCTGCGCTGCGGTTGTTTCACGCTGTCCTTTAAGAAGACAACTTTACCCTTACGATGCCAGCTGCATTTCATGTGTAGCTAGGGAAACTCAAATGACCAAAATAGTCATTTCAACGAAGAGGGACGATCGTTTCATTTTCAATTTCCCATCTCCTTTTAGGTACCTCGGAAGCACGGATACGGGATACGATACGGATACGACGGAACCTAAAAAAATAAGATACGGGTACTATCAGGATACGTCTATAATTTTAAAAAAATAATAATAATACTACTATATTCTGTATTATAATTACAAAATAACCATTGGTTTGGTTCGGTTATGTGTTTATGCATTTAAAAAAAACAATGTCCATGCAAAAGTAAAAGAAATAGCGTCATCTCATCATCCACTAAGCAAAAAAGAAAGTAATCCTATCATCCACTAAACAAAATATAAAGAAAACCATGTCCATGCAAAAACAAAATAGATAGGGTCACACCCCCGGGTCTCAAAAAAGAAGAAGTCTGTATCCCAGCTTTATCCCTACATATCCATGCAATATCGGAGCCATATCCCTACCATATCCAAAATAAAAAAAAATTATTTTTAATTAATTGGATACGTTTAAGCCGTATCTCATACGTATCCCACCGTATCGGAGACGTATCAATATCCGATACGGGTACAAGGACCTATTTGAAGTATCTGTGCTTTCTAGTTAGGTACCGATGTGGAGCCACATGGGCCCGCCTCAATTAAATTATTAAATTTATACTTCTATTATTCAATTTAAGAGTGCATAAACATTGAATTAGGGTGCACTAAACTTTGAAAAAAAAAGTAGTGATAGGCGTATCCATGAATTCCATTTCTAGTGAGCATTTAAGAGGGCCCATCCACCAATGAGGTGGTGCCTTAGGTTTGGAAATGGAATTCATGGGTACGTAATTATTTCCCAAAAAGAAAACTAAATTTTACATTATATCATTAAATTTAAGTTGTTATAGCCATGAGAAGGGGAGCCTTTGCACCTTAACTTAAAAAAAATATATTCTTTACAAAGCAGGCACAAAAATACAAGATAACCCACAAATTGTCCTAAAATTTTTTTGGGAACCAGCCCCCACCCTCTTGAATACTCACCACAGTTGGTGAATATTTAAGAGGGTGGGGGCTAGACTAATGAGGTCCAGCCTTAGGTTTGTAAATAGATTTCACTAGCGGATGCCCTGTGCGATGCACGGGTAGGAAAAATGAAGAAACATGACAAAAGGTAAATGTGATGCCTTTGTGGTATCGATTAATTACTCTAGACTGTTAAATAGACAAAATACAGATATCAAATTGTTGTTTTTTTTTTTTGATAGAAGGATAAACATATATATTAAGATCCAGAAGATACAAAATGGGGTGTCCTTGAGGACAATAACTTTCTACATTGCTAAGGGTTTAACCTTTGAAGATTAAAGTTTCTGTCATGACTATAGCTCAAACTGCAGTTGGCCAACTTATGAGCCCAGGTGTTAGTTTGTCTAGAAATCTAAACAACAAGAATATTTTGGAGGTCTGAGTGAATATCTCCCATTGTGGGCGCGATTTCAGTAGGATCCAATGAGTCAGGCATTTGAATGAGATCAATAAGACCTGAATAATCTGAAGCAAATTCTATTTTCCTCCATACTTGAGTGACTGCAAGAGAAGTCGCCATACGAAGAGCTACGGCCTCAGCAATCAGAGTAGACCCGCTGGGGAACCCTTGGATGCTACCCTTCAAGATTGCCCCACTGTGACTTCTAGCAATAACACCAGCCCCCACGAAGGGTCCTGAGGCTATGAATGCTCCATCCGTTTGAATTCTTACCCAACTTGGCTAGGGGGGTGGGACCGAAACTTCCTCAGATTGGGATTTTGCTGGTCTGACACCGGTTGGGTGGTCTTCTTCTCTTTATCAATTAAACATTCTATAGCCAACCTTTCAGCAGATTGGATAATCTGAATCGGGTTTAAAGAGGAGGGCTGAAAAACCTTTGCATTCCGAGCCTTCCATAAAGATTAAATGATCGTCGCACATTGAGTTAGATAAGAGATTTTTTCAATTTTCTCCAATTGCAAGGCAACCCAATACTTCCACCACTCCTTCAGATTTCTGAGAGGGCTTTGATCCGTCCTCAAAGATAAAGAGGATCCCCACCAAACACTACAAGCTAACTGACAGTCAAAAAATAGATGGGTGACATCCTCTTCAATATCCTCGCATTCCGGACAGTGAGGATCAATTCGAATTTTTCTCCTGGAGAGGGCCTTACCAGTTGGAATCGCTTCCCGAAGGCATTGCCAAATGAACCAGGTGACTTTGGTTGGTATCGGCAACTTCCACAATTGCTTCCAATCATGTTGATTCAAAGAGTTTGATATGCTCGGAGCTTGTCCTCTCATAATTGTTATGTGCTCCCTATGTGAGTGATAAGCTATTTTGACTGAAAAATTTCTCTTCCTCTCGAAATGTCATACAACCCCATCTTTACCATCATGAGTGCTGAATTGGATTTTAGAAATTTCCTTTATCTCGTCTTGGTTGAATCCAGTAGCTAATATGTCCCAATGCCAATCCCCTTTATCAACATCTATAAAATCTGCGACTTTACTCCATTGACAAAGAGGTGGTTTTTGAGAAGCCACCCTGAACTTTAGGAGGGAGGGAACCCAAGCATCCGCCCATGGATCCATAGTTTTTCCATTCCCCAAGTTCTATCTGAGACCCATATTGAGAACCTCCCGCCCAGCTAAGATGCTTCTACAGACCCATGATGGTCGAGCCCCAGTTTTGGCTGAATTAAAGGTTCTGTGAGAGAAATAAATGCTCTTTGCTAAGCGACCCCAAAGTGATTCGGGGTTCTTTATAAAGTTTCACCCTTGTTTTGCAAGCAAAGCCTTATTAAAGGAGACCAAATCTCTAAAACCCCCGCCCCCTCCTGCTTTGTTCTCACACATAGTACTCCAGTTAATCCAATGGATCTTCCTTCGATTATGATCTTGGCCCCACCAAAAATTAACAACTTCAGAGTTGATGTCCTTACACAGCTTGATGGGTAGTTAAAGCAACTTATAGCATAGGAGGGAATGGATTGCGCCGCTGCTTTAATAAGAATATTTCTTCCGGCTTTGTTTAGGTATTTCCCCTTCCAGCTTTGAATCTTGCTCAAAATTTTATCCTTGATGGTTGAGAATAATCTAGCTTTCGATTTCCCAAAAACTGATGGTAGCCTAAGGTAAGTCCCGCCCCCTTTTAAGACCTTGATCTTCATAATTCTGCTTATCATTTTCTGGATCTTGGGAGGAGTGTGCTTGCTAAAAAAATTGTCTAATTTATTGTAGTTGATTCTTTGGCCTGATATCATTCCAAACTCATTGAGGATTTCCGACATAGAACCAACTTCTTGCAGGATAGCCTTGCAAAACAAAATGCTATCATCAGCAAAAAAAGCTATGGGTGATAGGCAGGCTCATATGTCTAGTTGTTATACTAGAGATGGCACCTTGACTTTTAGCGCTGTCAATCATATGGGACCAAAAATTAGAGGCAAAGATAAAAATATAGGGGGATAAAGGATCACCTTGTTTGAGGCCCCTAAATGGAGATATGAAACATTTGGCTTGCCGTTAATGAGAACAGAGAAGTTAACAGTCGTAATGCATTGCATAATGAGCTGGACCCATTTGTCACAGAACCCGATTTTCCTGAGAACAATCTCAATAAAGCTTCATTCCAACCTATCATAGGCTTTATTCATGTCTAGTTTAATAGTCATGTTTCATTTAACTTTTTTGGGTTGAGTCTTCATGTGATGGAGCATCTCATGAGTAATAAAGATATTCTCTTGGATGCTCCTTCTTGGATTGAAGGCACTCTGAGATGGATGGACAATGTCCTCCATCATATTTTTCAAGTAATTAACCAAAATTTTTGCAAAGATTTTGTATAAAACATTGCAAAGGCTAATAGGCCTTAATTGACCTATGTTTTGAGGATTAGACACTTTTAGAATAAAAACAATATGATTGAAGTTTACTTGCCTTAATAAGTAGCCTTGGTTGAAAAAAATTTTAGCTACCTTAATCACCTGAGGGCCGACTGTTTCCAGTAATGTTGATAAAATAATGCAGGCATCCCGTTGGGTCCCTGAGCTTTTGTGTTTAGAGATATGTATTTTTTTTCCTCTAAGGAAGACCATAGTGGGGGATGCAACTTTTTATCCTCTCAAATGGAGTATTTTCAGATTGAGACCAAATCCTCTATAGTGAATACCGGATTTGGCAAATCCGGTATCACCCTTGAGGTAACCACGTGTCCCTTTTGAACCCTAGGAGTGAGTGAATCTTAATCATAGTTACCAAATCTAGTTATATTTTGTGTGTGGGGTTCTTTGGTGTTGTTGGTGTTGTGGGTGTGTTGTGTAAAAAGTGTAAAACTTAATTTTTGCCTCGTGTTTTTAGTCCCACATCGGAAAGAGAGAAAGTTGTGAAAGAGTTTATAAACTCTAACACTTTCATACTTGGGTAATAATAAAGGAGTGGGCTAGGCCCTCGCGCATGTGTGAGGCCCAAGGGGAGGCCAAAGTGGTTTCAATGGGAATTTGGCGAGCCGGGCCGGAAACCCTTCATGCGCGACGTGTTGCGGGTCGCGCCGGTGCGCAAACATCAAAGACACACACACACGCACGGCCGGCCGAGCCGAGCCGGGTCGGGCTGGGCGCTGGGCCGCGCGTGTGGGGTCTTGAATGGTTTTTTATTTTTTGTTTTTTATCATACTTCTCCTTGGCTTTTGGGTTACTAAAAGTTACCGTTTTATTACTATTATAAAATATTTAATCACTCTATTAAAAACGGTATTAAGAATTTAATTTCCTATTTCGGTTTCAGATCTAAAAGAATTTCCTTTTGGTTTTTAGAAATTCTATATATAAGTGTATTAGTTTCTGTAAACAATACACAATAACAAACACGAATTTCAGAGTTCTCTCAAAAAGCTTTCTTTTGTGATCTTCCGAATTTTCTTTTACGGTTGAGTTCGCTGTGACCAGAGAAAGGAGAGTGCTCCCTTATCTCTGGAATAGATCGTTGTATCCTGGGGGTGCCCGTATTTATCCTACGAGCATCACAGGTTGAGAAGAACCTGTAGGGGCGGATTTCACCTTAAGGTCAGCGTGTCATAACACGTGCCTCGATCTTCTCTACTGACGAGTTGCTGGTGATCTACAGATTTTTTGTTGCTGTTCTCAACCGTACAGATTCTGGAATTCTTATCTACGGGTCTACTGCTACATACGAATTGGTGATCGGTAAACTCTGCCTTTTAGCATACAGATAATAACAGTTATCACCGTAGGTCCGTAGAGGATTTGGTTTCTTTCGGACTATGCAACAGTGCATGAGCTAGAGACAAAACCAACTCTTCATGGATGCAGAAGAATTGTCTAGATATCATTTGCTTTTTGACAGAGCATGTAGGGGGCATGAATATAGTAATATTATCGTATCAGAGGCCTATATATAAAACTACAAAACTAAATAACTTTAGTGAGTAAAAATGAAAATGAAAGGATCATATATATATATATATATATATATATATATATATATATATATATAATAAAATTTATTAAAAATGAAAGGAAAATCGATCAACTAAGTCCACTTTAAACTGATAAAATATTGTGCTCTCCTAAAAGTAACTAATAATGTTAAGTTGAACAATCTTGCCATAAGCGAATTCCTAAGATGTTCCAATTTGAAGAAGGGTAGTGTAGTAACTGAAAGATTAAGCTCAGATAATTACGTCTGCAATATCCAAAAAAATTTACCAATCAAAACAACAACTCATTATGCCAACTTGATGCTGCAACATTTATACCTTATCCAAACAAATAAATTAACAACCAATCCAGCCATTAGAGTATGGCATGGTACTTCCTAACTCCTAACAGACTAAGCTAATAAATTGTTACCCCTGTATTCTTACTTTCGTGTAGACAAGTAGCATACTTTCGTGCAAATGGCCCCTGTATCCACCTACATTAACCACAGGTTCCAGTTCAAGATAGCAATGGAATTTCATTTTGTTCATTTAAGGGGCATTTTGTATTATTTGACTGATTACTCCTTCTTTGTCAAACATTTAATCGGGATTAAGGGGGAAAAGAACTCAGAAAAAAAAATTGTACCTAGAAGCAGTAACATTGCTCCCATAACACTTACTAGTAAAGGTGCACGTGTAAAGCATGTAATTTTTTATTATTATTAATGAAAAACATAATTTTTTGAGATTTATTAAAAAATGTGTATGTTGGGTGTAGATAAGCGTGATAACCATTGCTTAATTTAAGAACTCAAGGGACGTGAACAAGGAGATTTAGATAAAATAAAAATATTTTTTGATTAAGGGTTAATCACTTAAGATAAGGGGAGACTTTCTAATAGAGTCCTTGTAAATCTCTACTAAGAGTCCTTATCATTTGTAATAGCAGAATAGAGAGAAATTATATAGTTAACTTTGTATTTCGTTATACTAATTGTTATAACAGGTTTCTCTATTGACCAGAACTACCCTATTATTTTGGTACAGGCTCAACCCATTTAAGCTATAAAAATAACAATAAACAAAGAAAAATCAATAGAAAAAATAAATAGAAACATGAATGCTACAACCATGAAACTATAGACATATCTTGGAAAAGCTCAATAATTTAAAAATCAAATGACAACCAGAAGTATAAGCTAATGAACTAATAGAGTTAATCGGAATATAGGGTCACCAACAATGTCCTTAAATCTAAACAGACAATCAGTTGATGTCTTCCATAATCTGAACTATCTTTGATAGGCGACATAGCAAGGATATGAAACCTCTAAAAAAAAACATGATTCTGAACCCATTACAGTCCAAAATTAAGGCTTTTGAAAGCCTCTAAAAAAACTTATTAAAGTCTTAAATAAATCCCCAAAAAAACTGACTAAATAAATTTGTCTTACACAACTTATAATTTTACAAACGTTTAAGTTTTTTTTTTTTTTTTTTTTGACAACAGTCTATTAGACTGTTAGTTGAGGCACACAAGATCTGTGTGCCAAGTTACTCACACAAAAGGGTCTATGATGTATCTTCTTATCATTCTCAATGGTCAAATAAGTTGTTTCTATGTAAGGACCACTATTAGACCAAGTTAACATAATGAGTTTATTTAATTTAGCCACCTAAAATATAGTTAACGGCAGTCCATCTCCAATACTAGAAAAACTCAACCCAAAATGCTAGCCTAAAGTGCAGTAATTGAAAACAAAAGATTGGATGACGGCTCACTTAAAGTTTGTGATCCAAGGAGATCCATTGGTCACCACCTCAACAGTTTTGAGGTAACTAATCCTTGATTTGAATATTCTGTGCTCTCAAAGATCCAAATACAAAATATAACACTATGGTAAGAAAATATATATATATAATGACAAATAGAAATCCCACCATTAACGAATATAAAGCATGGAACAAAAGAGTAAACAATCTTTACTTAACGGAATAAAAAATAAAATAGAAAACATATCTGCTCTTGTTCGTATCATTGGGGCTGTGATATAATCTCATAGTAGGTTGTTATGTTATATATAAAATAGGAATTCGAATTAGAATATGACTCTTTGAGTTCTTATTTAATTTATTAGGACTTTGAGATAGATCTAAGTAAAATTCTAATTTAAATAGG
This sequence comes from Tetracentron sinense, assembly GCA_015143295.1. Classification (NCBI taxonomy): domain Eukaryota; kingdom Viridiplantae; phylum Streptophyta; class Magnoliopsida; order Trochodendrales; family Trochodendraceae; genus Tetracentron; species Tetracentron sinense. The sequence continues at coordinate 37,863,202 of CM026560.1, forward strand.
ATTCTACTAATACTAATAAGATCTTAAGATAAACACGTAAAAGATAGGTTAAATCCTTTAAATAATCAAACCCCTCTCTCTCACGATTCATCCTCTACCTACTAATTCTAAATAAACTATATTTCTTTATTAAAGTTTTTAATTTTAATTAATGATTTAATTAAAAAAAGTTTGGCATACCCTAAGTTTTTTTATCAAATAAATTAAATTAAAAGATATTTTGGTCAACATAAAGTTTTGCATACTCCCTTGCACTTTTATTAATAGAATGATATTACCTACCACGTAAAAAAACTTTTATGAGTAACAGAAGCGCTAGTTAAAGCTGAAAAAAAATAGAAGCGCCACAACCAACAATATTATACACTACGCTCCTTGAGGAATCCAACAAAATGAATGCAAAAAATATCGCCAGTGTCATTGGCCTAAACACGGCTCAGGTAATTGCTTTAACTCACTCAAGATCTCATTCAAACCTTTTGGTAATCAACCTTGTATGAGAAGTTGGAGCCGTTTTCTTGATCATATGTTTGATCTATTGACGTCTTTGATGCACGTTATTCAAGTGATGAACTTGCTCAAGACCGAAGAGTGCTTCTTGAGGCAAACAATGGTCTTGATGAATCAGCCATGCATAAAGAGAGAGAGAGAGCACATTAGAGATGGGGGTTTTCATTGTGAGAGAGGAAACAGTGGGGAGATCACATATGGAAAGGAGGAAGGAGGTGGGGCCGTGGGAATATGATGAGTGGCCACCCCACTTTTAAGTTTTATGACAAAACGAAGTGGCGAGGATGGGAGGAGGAGGGTGTTTTATGAGAGAGAGCCTCTCTTGAGAGTTGAGGAATTTTAAATGAGATTTGAAGAAGAGAGAAGGGAAGAGAAGTCATTGAGGAGAGGATTTTTTAATGCTATATTGATCATGAGAAGTAGAGCTGAGGAACTTCCTTTCTTGGGAATGAAAGAATCTTTGAAGGAAGAGAGAACTTAAATGCTATGTCGACTATAGAGTGAAGAGGTACTTTCTTCAATGTAGAGTGAAAAGTAGTGTAAAAAAGAAATCACAAGGAGACTTAGCTCAAAGAAAAAAACAGACAATTGATGGGTCTTTTCTCGAGTTTCGAAGAGTCGTGGAGAAGACAATTTCTTGAGTATACTGAGATGAATAAACATAGGAGGATAAGAAAGATGAAAATACTTTTGTTGGCAGATGAAACAACTATATTTAATGAGAGTCAGGTGTGGAATGATGTGGCATACAAAAGGTGAAAATGGAGCTCAAAGAGGGATGCCACATATTTCTTTAGTATATAGTATCCAATGGGTACGCCTATCACTGCTCATTTTTTTTTAGGGGCCTCACCCTGACGCCAACAGTCTAGTGTGTTGGCTCCACCCCTTATTTGGTACAATGGATCAATAGCGCATTACCAAAAACAAAAAAATTGGATAAATCGAAGAGAGTTGAGACCCTAAAACCACCCCACACACAAAAAAAAATGAATCACTGGCAAATTAGTGAAAAAGCTAGTTTAGTGTGCCTTAGTCACCCACTTACTAATACTAACAAATTATTTAAAACCCAAGCAAACCATCAACAAAAAAATGACAATGTATGTGCACAGTTGATGAGATAATGGCTTTCATCACAATATAACCAGAGACTAAATGGACCCATACGTGCTTGCATCCGATTGTATATAATTTAGATGCTGCTTTCTCTTGGTAATGAAAGCATGTTGTCATGTTAGTGTGTGTTAAGGAGACACTCGAAATCTGTTGGGCTTTACCTGCGCAGATTGACGCTTTCTATTGTTCTCATTTTGCTATATCAAGACGTGAAACCTCATACTCACCAAGCTCATGGTCATTTGACACTGCATCGAAGCAGAAACACCAATAAAGGCTTCAACTGATGAAGATTAAACTGACTGTTCTATCATAAAGATTTTACTTTATCAAATATGGTCTAACAGGATGGTATGTAATTAAAAAGAAATTCCATCTGAAAATAAATCAGTGTATCCAAATACGCCCCTTGTCGACACTGCACAAGAGCTTCCGCAATCATCAAATCAACATACAACAATAAAATAGCGGAATATCAGCATAAATTGTGATCATTGGCAATGATAGCCACAAAATAAGAACAAGTAAAATGACTTTCGCTCCTTTTCCTAAAATGCAAGGATCTATGATAATTCAATATACAAGTGGATCTCCTGGACTGCAGTTAGAAGTTGAAGCAAGGGTATCAAATGGTTTTGCTGATATTCTGCATTAGAAGTCTCAGAAGAACCTAGATTAGTAGATGTCACCCTAGATTTGGTAAGTGGCAGCCCAAATCCCAGAGCAGAAAGTGTGATAAAAATAGGTTATACCATCGTTGATGTTTCAGGTGTGCCGATCATTCTGCCTCAAATTAAACTAGCATCTTTAACTACACTTCTTTACACTTAACTGTATTGACGTTAACCTAATTACCAAACTACCCTTATAGGGAGTTCCATTAATATTAAACATCTAATTTTTTTTGTACAAAAGCAAGTCAATGTTCCAATACTCCAGCATGATGAAGCACAACTATAACTTCGACTCACTCAGTTTTGCATAGGAGAAGGCCAGATTCCGATTTCAGTATACCCATCTTCTGTAGCACAAGCCCTGAACATGCCTGTCGTATTGAACTGCATGGTGACTTCTCCTGTGGCAGAGACAGCAACCAAGCCAGCATTGCCTCGTGGAACGCACTCTTCTATGACATAAGCTGCTGCTTCCTTGAGAGAGAGCCCTTTGTACTCCATAAGCGCAGCAACATCCCGTGCAATAGTCGCACGGATTATTGCTTCCCCTTTGCCCGTTGCAGAGACTGCACAGAGACTGTTGGCATAAGTTCCCGCACCTATGATGGGGGTGTCTCCAATCCTTCCCACCATCTTGTTCACAAACCCACCAGTTGAGGTTGCAGTGGCTAAGTTTCCATGGCTATCCACCGCTACACATCCAACAGTCCCAATTTGGCTATCACCATTTGTGGGTGTTTCTTCGAGGACATCCTTTTGCATGGGTTGAGTGTAATCTATCTGCGAATTATAAAAAGTATATTCTAGCACATCAGTTTAAACTTGCATGCTATCAAGCATTGCTAAAAATCTCCCGAGAAATACTCATTTTCTCCTGAGAAAAACATCTACAGTTTAAAACTCAGCTTTTATCCCAATATTTTAAAAATCTCGCGAGAAATATAAATCTCTTTTTTATTTCGTAAATATCGCGAGATTTTAAAAATATCGTGAGAGATACACAATGCTATTAGTTTTATGAATTTATAACTTTGTGATATTTATTACTATTTTCTGTAATTTTAATATATTTTTTAATCATTGTCCAGATTTAGGCGAGAAATTCTCAAATAAAAACCAGATATGAAAATCTCCCGAGAGAAACTTTGGTCGATAAAAACCCGAGAACGAGTGTTGATTTGTAACACCGCTATCAGGGAGCAAGAATTTTGAAATTCAGGTGTTTTGATGCTTTACGTGGGAGGTTTGAAATTTGAAAACTTTGGAGACAGACATCGAATGCAGTGTGCCAAAAATTACAAGAGGAATACAAGTGTAAGGGCATGCATGTGTACACATGGGGCAAATATCAACCTGACCAGAGAAATCTAACCATCCGATCTACTGACTTATTGTCGTCTTTTCTCCTGTAAACATCTAGCTATAAGCAGACAAGAAACTTAAAATCTTGAGCCTCGTCCTTTAAGAGATGTTTACCTATTAACTCTTGAACTCCAAGGAAAATACTGGTTTTAGGCACTGTGTAGAAAAATTGAAACAAATGTGGGCAAGCTAGATTTTCACAATCTAACAGCCAGGTAACAAAGTGAAAGCATGGTAGTTTGGCAATGAAACATAATAAGCTTAGATCTTTTTTATGAAAGCTTAAGGTTTTTAAGGCGCTACTGATTCTCTTCTCAGATTTCAGGAAGGAAAGAGAAGAAGCATACCTGCACTCTGTTGGCTTCTATTACTTGTTTTAGCCTTTCAACATTTTCTTGAGTAATGAAATGGCCTGCATCTACAGTTTCAACACCCTGAACAATTTAAGAAGGCGCAGTCAAACATGGAATTTTGGCATGGTACAAAATGTAAAGATGTGCACTGCAGACAAAATTTTCAAAGAAAATGAACAAATGAGATGATAAATAAAAGAAAATGGAAATTAAAATAATGGTTCTTTTGTAACATTAGACATCTATACAATAACCAATAATAAAATACATTAGGGTAATATGGCTGATACATGGAGTTTTTTCTCATAGCTGGTCCCAAAATGTACTACTTGTACCCAAGTTCAACCAGAAATATTTTTGAATCTGTGTCAGATCCTTTAAATGCCTCTATCGGCACAATACTGCCCTGTTCAACCAACCATAACTGTATTCAGGCATCCTAGTGGTACCTCAAAAGGAGCAGAGGAACACCTCTTCAAATTCAAGGGGAAATGCCCTTATTCATAACGAACAAAATAGCAAAACAGGTCCCTATCATAAAATGATGAAAGGTACTATCTGGCCATTAGTTCCATGGTTGATGACGTGCTTCTTAAGACCAGTGAGAAATTCATCTATTGTCTCTTGGTTGCCCGAATCTCAGTTCAGTGAAGTAGGAGACAGATAAGGTGCAAACTCAATAGCAAAAACAAGGAAGTGATTGTTCTCGGAAAAAGTTGGGAAAAGGGCATGCCTAAAAAGAAACCATATCAAAATAAATTTTAGAACTGTGTCTCTCTCTGTCCAAATGTGGAATGGAGATGGGATCTTAATATATAACAGGAACCAAGAGCGAAAATCTGACATGGGAGTAAAATGCCTTGGATCCACAAGTCAAGGTTACAGAACCTTTGGCCCAGAACAACACATCCTCAATCATATTCATAGTTTCATATGGTTTACACATTTTATGGTTAATACGATCACAAAGATTATCACAAGTATAGGGACAACCAGACAAGAACATACATGGCATGTTGAATTTTAAATGGATAGATCTGGTTTTTTTTCCCCGGTAAATTGATAGATCTGTTGACAGTAGCTACAGGGCCCATAGAAAAATTTGACTTAAGTGGGTCAACAAAGCAAAGAGGAAAATAAAATAATAAAACTCAAGACAGAAGTAACAACACAGATTTAGAAAATTAATTCTGGCCACAGAGAGCACAAGTATGTGAAAATTTCTAATCCACATTGTAGAAAACAGTTGACTCACTCACCTGCTCCCTTGCAAATGCCTCTGCTCCATCAAATGCGAGATAAATATGAGGAGTTTTCTCCATAACAAGTCTTGCAAGAGATATGGCATTCACAACAGTGGAAAGACCAGAAACAGCTCCACATTTCTTATTACCATCCATGATGCAAGCTTCCATTTCAACTGTGCCTTTGGTAGTTAACACAGATCCTCTACCGGCATTGAAGTGGGGGTTGTTTTCTAGCTCACGAACCTGTGCATGCCAGATTCATGTGAATAACATTTTAAGAGCTTTTCCTTTTCAAATTTATCAATAGCTGAAGAATTCACAAACCAAACTAAAAACATGAAACCACGACGAGCCAAATTGGGAGGAAAGACCTATGCCCATTATTAGCCAGATATCTGACACTGAACTTAGCTCCCTAGGGAACATAATGATTCTTATTCAGGAAAACTATACAAGTTCAAAGTCCTCAAACATTTAACTCATACCGGAAGAACATGGAAAAGAAACTAACACATGAGGCTGCAACTGATCCATGAATAATGTCAGAGCTAGTTATAAACACTAAAGAAACCAAGGGACGAAAAAAATGAAATTTAAGCAATAGACATGGCATTGCATAAGAACAAATAATCAAAGATGGCAAAATAATCATCCACCATCAAAGTGCCCAACACCAGGGAAAAAAACATGTACGACCATGGTAATAAAAACTCTCAAAACTGATACGTATCGGTTTCGGTCGGGTATGATCCAATATTTATTTTGCTAAGTTATTTATAACAACATTATAAGACTCGTTTGAAACCGATACATTTCAAACGATTCTTACCGATATTTCTTTTGTGGTTCTCTTTCGATTGATAATGCCCCAAAAGTGTTGATGTTTTCTATAGACCAAATTATCTGAAAATATCACGGGAGAAGCATCCTGAGTGGTTGATTATGAATGGGGTTTGAGATACCGTCATTGGTGCTCCTAAAGACAATCTTCCGGATGCCTAATCTCCCTCAAGAGCGGGGTACCATCAAATTTGTGTGAAGGAGAGTGACATTCCCAAAATAACTTTTCGAACATATGATGGTCACTACGAGTCCTCATGATGCCTTTCGGGTTAACTAGTGCACCAATCACCTTCCAAAGCCTAATAAATGATAATTTTTCGGAGGTATTTACGTCGTTTTGTTTTGGTATTCTTTGCTGACATATTGATATACAGCAAGTCATGGGAAGCGCACACACATCATCTTCACATTGTTTTCACTACCCTACGTGAGAATAAATTGTTTCTGAAACGTTTCAAGTGTACTTTCGGATGTTATCAGGTAGAATACCTTCGGCATATCGTCTCCAATGAGGGTGTTTCACCTAATTCGTAAAAGATTCATAGCATGTTAGAGTGGCCATAACCGTCTACTATTAAGGTGTTATGACTTGTGAAGTTTTCTGGGCCTCATTCGAGATTATGGGAAAATCAGTGCACCATTGACAGCATTGCTAAAAAGGGAATCGTTCAAATGGAATGAGAGGGTTTGCATTTGAACTGATACGTTATTGCGATATTCTAGTGATGTGACATTAGCTCTCTTGGCCAAATATTAAAATAACATTTTTTTATCGGTAAATACAACAAATACGCGGATTCACAAATAGTGAACCATAGGGACCCTGTCCTTCATGTCTCGTGTTTGAAGAAGTTAGGATAAAATTCAATTGTTACATCATCGTACCTACTTATAGCAATGCCGGATTGGTGGACTTGACACCGTAGAAGATTATGATTGTTGAATCAGTGGTAAACAAGAATAATAAAGCTGTCAATGAGGTTTTGACTCAGTGGACTCATTTGGCTACTAAAGACACTACATGGGAGACTTGGCCTAAGATTCAAGAGAGGTTTCCAGATTTTCAGCTTTGAGGGTAAGGTTGTCGATACTCAATATGGGGGAACGAATGCAATGACTTCCTATTTTACAGTGTCAACATAGGTTGCATGCTTATGGCAGGTAGGGGAAAATTAGTAGTTTCTAATAAGGAAGTTAATTGCTTTTAAGTTTTGGTTAGGCTAGCATTTTTACTACTTCAGTATTTTATTTCGTTAGGGGTTGCTAAGATGGGGGTGGTTAGGGTGATGAGTCATTTAAATCAGTTTAACTTTCTTCTTTGTTATGAAAGGAATCCATATGTTCTTTATCTAAGAACCAGGAGGTGTAGATCTCCCTTTAGATCTAGAGGTCCTAATCTCCCTCCGGAGAGATAATTCCCGTTCTTCTTCTTGAATTGCTTGTTTTCCCTATGGATTGTTACACAAATCAATAGATAACAGAAAAAGAAACATGTTTGAACATTCCAACAACAAAGCACTTGATCAAAGCGTCAAAACACAAAATGGGGTTGGCTTTCCATCCAACACAAACAGCCAAAAAAAAAAAAAGAAAAAAAAAAAGAGGTGAGATAAGGGAGTTTGTTACCACGAGTTCGACAACATCTAGGGGTGGTCGTTTGGCTTTGAGAGCTGCGACGCCGATCTTGAGACAGTGGCGAAGGGCCTCCTCTCGTGGCTCTCTTCGTTCCGGTGGTAGAGAGAGTGGGATGTTGCCGGCGCCGCCATGTAGTGCGATTGCCCACCCCATCTCTCTCTCTCAGTGACCACTGAGCTGCCTTCCTTTTAGGACATGTTTAGAAAGAATCTTTAGATGCGCTGCTGTTGTTTCAGGCTGTCCCTGAAGAAGACAACTTTACCCTTACGCTATGAGGTGCATTTCATGCGTAGCCAGGGAATCGAAAAGGATCTAAATAGTCATTTGAACGAAGAGGGGCGATCGTATTCAAGTTCCCATGGTCTTTATTAGGTAGAATGGATCAATCGAGCTTTACCCAAAACAAAAACAAAAATTATTGGATCAATCGAAGAGAGTTGAGAGGCCTAAACAAAAGATAATTATCACTCTCACTGTTAGTGTATGTGACTCAATCTCATCTAATCCTACAGTTGCCTCTCTAAAGCTAATCAGCAATAATGTTAACCTTGGCTCCCCCCACCCCCCCCCACACACAAAGTGAATCACTTGTAAAATTAGTGGAAAAGTTAATTTAGCTTGTCTTCCTCACCCACTTACTTACTAATACTAACAAATTATTTAAAACCCAAACAAACCACCAATAAAAAAAAAATGGGACAATGTCAGTGTGCACAGTTGATACCATACAACCAACCAACCATCAGTTGATGAGATAATGGGTTTCATCACAATATAACCACCAGACTAAATGGACCCATGCGTGTTTGCATCCGATTGTATTTAATATACATGCTGCTTTCTGTTAGTAATAATAATAGCATGTTGTTATGTCAGTGTGTTAAGGAGACACTGCAAATCTGTTGGGCTTTACCTGCGCAGATTGATGCTTTCTATTGTTCTCATTTTGCTATATCAAGACGTAAAACCTCATACTCACCAAGCTCATGTCATTTGACACTGCATCGAAGCAGAAACACCAATAAAGGCCTCAACTGATGAAGATTAAATGGACTATTCTATCATATATTTTCACTTTATCACATATGGTCAAAGAGGATGGTATGTAATTATAAAGAAATACCATCTGTATATCCGAATATGCCCCTTGTTGACGCTGGACAAGAGCTTCCGCAATCATTAAATCAACATACAACAATAAAATAGCGGAATATCAGCATAAATTGTGATCATTGGCTATGATAGCCACAAATTAAGAACAAGTAAAATGACTTTGACCCTTTTCTTAAAATGCAAGGATCTATGATAAGTCAATATACAAATGGATCTCCTGGACTGTAGTTAGAAGTCGAAGCTAGTGTATAACGGTTTGCTGATATTCTGCATTAGAAGTCTCAGAAGAACCAGGATGACTTCCAAAATATGAGTCCTCAGCGTCTATGACACCCTGCACAAACAAAAACCAATCCAGTTACAGCTAACAAGGTGAAAAGTGGATGTAGTATAGAGATTCAGATATAGATTCCAACTTCCATAGGAGAATAGATACAACCCAAACCTTAAGAATCATAATGGCTGCATTCTTGTGTAGAACCTCATTATACTCATGACAAGATAAAGTCTGCAACACGCATAAACCTTAAGAAAATAGCATTCCTGACAAGGAAAATGATATAAATTAAGAGTTATGACATTCAGGACTGACTTGAACACAGTTAGGGCAACCAGAATCTCCTGAGCAGCAGCATGTTGTGAGAAGTTCCAGAGCACTGGTTAACAGTTCCATGAAAAGTGGTTGAACCTATTTCACAATTCCAAAACTATTAAGATAGCTACAGTAACATGTCATTTACCATTCATCCTATCATCCACAGAGCTACAAACCAGTAACCCTTTTTTCTTTTCTAAAGAAATTAAAGGAGTAACATGAGTTCTCACTGCCAACTCAGCAACAATAAAAGGAAAGAAAAATTGAACTTAGCTTTCTCTTGCTAGGACTTCTCACAGGAGTCGATAAAAGCTATGTTCAATCCCAACCACCTTATGATGGGCATGTGTCCATGCAGGGATTTTTTGGTAACACAAGGGCAGCACATTTATTAAAACACCCTCATGCACTGTTCAAATTAACTAAATACTCCCCACATGGACATGTGTCTGTCACAGGGTGCATGTAAACTGTTTTTTCTTTTCTACTAGTCCGAGTAGGACTCACATTCCTCTTATCTCCATTTATTTGACAATCAGTATTTGGAAATATTGTTACTCAAATTGCACACATTTACTATGCTATTTGAATTATTTTGAATACTATAAATTATAAAACCTTTAATCATCTCGGTCCAAATAAATTGGTGTCTTAAGCTTGTCATCCAGGTGACTAAACACCACTTTCTGAGTCTTAACAAAGGCCTTTGAATCATTTAAAGGTTAATTTCCATCCAGAAGTATGAAGCATAGATAATCACTTCCACGTTTCAAAGTCTATGCAAATAACCATGTTTAGAGAAGTGTTGACCAGTGCAAGGCATTCCTTTCATGTGAGAAAAAATTGAACTCATTGATCCCTCCCCATAATTATCAGGCAGAATGGTAGGTCATACATTATACAAGGTATTGATACATGTGCTTTTCGATACGTGCGTATTTTGTATGTGAATAGTAGGGCGAAGGTCGATCTTTCATCAGTCAACGATGAATAGGAATAAAGTAGATATCCATCATCACCTGTTCTTTATCCCAACAATTTGAGTTGGCAACAAGAATTCTTTTTAACCATCCTATTCTATCAAAAGTTATAACTTCACCACTACAGCCAGATCACATGCTATCAATTTATCCTCAAAAGTGAGGAGGAACATTTTTCCAAACAATTCAACCACTTCTCCAACATATTAGCATTCTTCAATCTTAAATTCTTGTTCCTACACTGCATGGTATTCATATGATTGTGTGCTATACTTTTGAAAAAAAAAACTGAAAAAAGGAGTAAATAGTATTTTGACATTGTACCTTGAAATGCAAATTCAAGTCAAGATTTTGAACATGCACATTGGCATTAAAACTTGAAGCACTAGTTCTCATGCTGCTTACCTGTGCTGAAACACCGGTCCCTCCAGGATGCTGATCATACAATAGAATTCTTTCTGGAATATAGCGGGTTTCATGAGGATTTGCACACTCTGAAGCCAAATCTGACGAGTTGCAAATTATATATCTATATGCCAAAGCATCATAAAGTAGTCAAGCTCATGACATCAATGTCAAAGTAGGTATGGCTAATGGAGCAAATAAATTCAGTGTAACAACTTCCAAAGGAAACAATCAGTGACATTTGAGTTCCAAATATACAGGATATATACAGAGAAAAAATATCATCAGTCCTCAGGAGGAAACAAAACAGGTTTAACCAATAAACCTATTTCCAATGTTAAGACTTACAGAGGTAAAACATTAAGAAGAGCATGAGAAGCAGCATGCAGGCCTGCACGAAATGAGAACTTTTGAATCTCCACTGCTGTTTTTATTACTTGAGGAACTCGAATCCAAACTGCCTGTTAAATATGAAGATAAGAGTATAAAAGAAGTATCACACGGGGCGTGCTTTAAGAAAACAATACCATATTAAAATAACAAAACTTGATAAATGCATTTGAAATATCAATCAGGAACTGATGTGGACCTGTGATTCATATGAATATTTAGGAAGTGCAAGTTCAACCGTATCAAAGATTTGGTTGCTTCCTCGCCAAATACGATAGAAGCCAAACCAAGTTGTTGTTACTTTGCAAGCATTTGCTTGGGCAGTTGTCCTCGAGTGCTGATTCCTGGAAACTCCTGCTGGATACGCCTAAGCAACAGTAGAACATGCAGCTGATGAGCAATTCTCATTTCTGTATCAATATAAGAGGATTATGTTGAAATTGCATGAGGGAGAGATCTATGTTAATGTATGCTATTGTTATACGAATGAATTAAAATGTATCACCGACTTCAATAAGTATCAGATGATATGCAATGAATATATTGCTGCTTAAATTATTAAAAGAACTGAAAGATGGGAAAGTACAAGAACGTGCAAATACAAAGCTGTAAAAAGGGAGGCCATAAACATAGGTCAATCATGTCATGGATAATGCTTAAATGTACGTCTAAAAACACCATCCATACAACAAAGAAAATTGAAGATTAATAGAAAAGACGGACATAAAGTCAGAGCAAAAAAACTCCATAAAATTATTATAAAAAAAAAGACATACATGCATGAATTTAGGAATATACATCATATTCAATAAAAGAAGAAAAATTGACACGATAAAAAGGTCAAAAAATTTGTCATGCAGCCAAAAAAAAAAAAAAAGAGTGTTCAGTACTACAGACATTTGCAAAGTGAAAGGCATAAAGTAAGTGGCACCTAAATCATTGAATCCAACCTTCATTTAAGAAAGGAGGCCTCTATTGACATAAACGTTAGTCATTCCATGTATACAATGGTTAGGAGCCAAAAAATCCCTCTTCAAACACATAAGGATAAAATAATACTAGTTAAATTCTTTAATGAAAACATCTATTGGCCATACATCACCGATGAATCGTGCAACTGCTCCAATATGTCCTAGTATTATCTTATAGAATCCTACAAATAGAAACTGACTCCTACAAAGGTGAGGTACAGTGTAATAAAATAAAAGACATTAGAGGCATGATGTTTAAACCGTCATCATTGTGAGCAAGGAATATTTACTGCCCTTCCCTTAGGAGGAACGATGCTAAACACTTTTAAGAGTCGCCACCTATTCATTCTAGGGAAAATAGGATCTCATTTATGTCTAGGATAAGGCAAATGGTCCAATTGAGATCAAGGGTAAGAGATTCATTTAAGTTTAGAGGAAGGTGTTAGGCACCCCTAAACCCCACCCGAGAGTGGTTACCTACTCCCAAAGTCCAAAACAATTTTAAGGAAATCACAAAGAAATTTTATCATACCATTCATCATGTTAATTAATGATAAGCATCATGTTGAACAAAGAGACATACATAGGCAAAATAAGCATAAAAGAAATTTAAAATAGACGGGTTGAACCCAAGAGGGTTGCCTACATACCCAAATTAACGGGATCAAGCCAATTGTAGTTCTCATCGGAGGATTACTGTAGTTTAGACTCGTTGCGGAGTTAAGGTAGTTTAGGCTCGTTTTGGAGCAAGGTAGTTTAGACTCGTTTCGGAGTATGCCCTAAGCAATTTAGGCTCATGCAAGTATGGAGCTTGGAAGAGGGCAAGCCTAACCTAAGCCTAAGGTCATTCCTAGGTTAGTGGGATAGCAACAAAAACCCAGGTGTTTGATCACAAAACAAAACAACATTGCAGATTTTCTACATAGAAAAATAAAAAACACAAGCTTGCAAATGGCATAACTCAGTCATCCAAACTCCAAATGAGTTTCGGTTTCTCGCTACATTCCTTAAATTGAGCCTATTTCAACATATATTAAATTCAGATTTTTCAAATTAGGAGAAGTATAACTAGCCGGAGAATGCCTAGCTCATTTTGAACTATGAGTATTGGAATCTGAATCCAAATGACTAAGAGGCTAATTTTTATGTATTTCAAAAGTCAAATAGAGAACATGGAAATGGACTAAGCAAAGTGGAGAGTTTGAGTCTTACGTAAAACCACCCGACAGGATGTCACTCCTATCACAAACCGAAACCTCCTCCTCTTCCAAAGATCTTTGAGTATGAGAGAGGCCTAAGTGTTATGGAAATCCCCAGGGTTAAGGCCTAGACTTGAGAGAGTAGGGAAAATGGGAGGATTTTTAGAAACTTGAGAATGAGGGTTTTCACTAAGACAAAGGAAGGCTAAAGGAGTTTTCTACTAAGGCAAAGGGTTTTCTCCAAAGCTTAAGAATTTCTACACCAAGACAAGAGATCTTTCACGAAGGCTCAAGGGTTTGTTCCATCAAAGCAAGAGTTGGCCTCTAAGGAGTTAAGGGATGGGTATTTATAGGAAAACCAAGGGGTTAGGATATGTCTTTTATATGGTGGATAAAAGAGGTGAGTGGGTAAAGAGTTGAGTGTTGCAAGGGATGTAAGAGAATTAATGAGTTTGTAGGAATTTGTGTGTTCTAGGGATTTACGGGATGAATTGTCAAAGAGAGAGGATGAAACTGAGGGAGTAAAGAATGGTTGAGTGATGTCAGGGGTGTAAGAGAGTTAATCACGAGTATGTAAGAGGTGTAAGAGAGTTAATGGGTTAAGGGTTGAGTGTTGTAAGAGGTGTAAGAGGGTTAATGAGTATGTAAGATGTGTAAGAGATTTGATGGGTTAAAGGTTGAGTAGTGTAAGAGGGTTGATGAGCTTTGTAAGAGGTGTAAGAGAAATGATATGTTAAGGGTTGAGTGTTGTAAAGGGGGTAAGAGAGTTGGTGGGTGTGTAGACTATGGGTTATTGGATGTGGGTTAGGTGGATATGGGTATGTGGATTTGGCTTTTAGGATTATGGGTTGTTAATAAACGGGACATGGGTATATAGGTTTGGTTCTTGGGTTTTAGGGTTTAAGGTTTTAAAGGCTTTAGAGGAGGGTCCTATGGTTTGAGATGAGGTCCGATGATTTAGAAGAGGGTCCTAGGGTTTAGGAATTCTCCTAGGGTGTTAATAAAGGAGGGTGTCAAGGTTTAGATAGTGGGTCCTCGGATTTTAGATGAGGCCCTATGGTTTGGGAAGGAATTAAAGGAGGGTCCTAGGGCTTGGAAGGAGCTAAAGGGGGTCCTAGGGTTTTGAAGGAATTAAAGGAGGGTCCTAGGGTTTGGAAGGAGCTAAAGGGAGGTCCTAGGGTTTTGAAGGAATTAAAGGGGGGTCCTAGGGTTTTAAAATAATTGAAAGAGGGGCCTAGGGTTTGGAAAGAATTAAGGTGGGTCCTAGGGTTTTGAAGGAATTAAAGGAGGGTCCTAGGGTTTGGGGGGAATTATAGGTGGGGTCCTAGGGTTTGGAAGGTACTTGAATTGGGGACGAACTGTAGGGCCCTTAGGGGTGCAAAAATAGGGTGCTTACAGTCATCATCCAAACCTCGTCCCAAAAATTTGCAGTTGGTCACACAAATCTAGTTAGCTACCATACTACAAGGGCCATGCCCCCCTTAGTGCATAGACCTTAAAATAATTACTCCCTGCCATAATCCACGTCCTTTTCACCATCCACCTGAACATAGGTTCCATCAACGGTCTTCCTTGCACACAACCAAGCAACCTCAATCAACTTTCTTTCCCTTTATTGCCAATTGGAGCTACTCCTTGGGTTATACTGGATGCAAATTCAATTTTCATTGTTTCTATGTTTATATATTATTATTATTATCCTCCTTTTTTTTGGGGGAGGGGGGGGGGGGGGGGGGGGGAGGGGATCTTGGAAAAATCCCCTACCCAGAATTAAGCAAAAAGAATATAGATCCATTTATATTTACATGATTACATCCCATGGCATCCTCAAATATAATATATTTAAGCACATAAGACAATTAAATAACGAACAAAATAACCTCATTAATAATAGAATTAAGGATAAGTATGCTAGTCATAAAAAATGGTTGAAGGAGAACATGAGGGAAAAAAGGGAGGGGGGAAAAATGACATACAATATCACTGCCGATGATATGGATATCCGTATAATCACGTGTCTTTGTGTAATACTTCAAGTCAGCTTCTTGGCACAAAGCAATCTTACTTGATAAATCTAAGACCTTTACAAGATAGGTTTTTCCTTGATTCATATAAACAGCACCTTCATATACCTGAATGCAACTAAATGATTAATTCCCCCATACAGGTCAATAAGATTATGGCAATACAATAATCTGCAAGGGCAATGATAATTTGCACATTGATGAACTATGCAAAACATTTAGGGGAGAATAGGGCTTCCAACCAACAAAATAATGCACTTTCAACATTAAAAGCCAGCAAAAGTTTGACAACATTGACGTGGCTTGGGCCTTGGTGTTAACGTAGTTGAAATATAACTATTTAAGTTAAGCCAGTAATGAAAAAGTACTCTAGAAACTGATTAATAGAAAATACAACCGCTAATACTGCCCGCAAACAAGTACCTAATAGAGTCTAGAAACTCAAAAAAACAAAAAAACAAATCACAGTTGTATTACCTGAAAGAAGGCCTTGCTTTCCTCGATCTCTTCAA
Source organism: Tetracentron sinense (assembly GCA_015143295.1). Taxonomy (NCBI): domain Eukaryota; kingdom Viridiplantae; phylum Streptophyta; class Magnoliopsida; order Trochodendrales; family Trochodendraceae; genus Tetracentron; species Tetracentron sinense. Next base: position 37,879,134 of record CM026560.1, read on the forward strand.
GAACTTCATTCCTTTTATTGGATAATACTATGTATTTCTCAGTCTCTATTGCTCGAATATTAATTGCATGTGAAGGCTTTTTCTAAAAAAGAAGGGAGAAAAAAAGAGAGAAAATATAAATATCAACCATCACAGAATCTAATAAATGATCACAAATTTCATTACCTAAAAAACATAGATTATTTCGCCACACAAATAATATACCTCATGCCCAATATAGTTCCATATTTTAGCAGAAGCATCACGGGATGGATCACAACTCAGATATCCTTTATTCTTAAGGCCCATTATTGCACTATTTAAACCATAGCCAAAATATTTCTCGTCGTAGAGCAAACTCAGTGGGTGTTCAAGAGCCGCACACATAAGGTGCTGTTCAAGCACCTACAAATATAAGTTGTTATATGCAAATGGTTAGCGTTAACCAATCTTTTGAATCCCATGGTAGACATTGTATTCAAATGATAATATATGAACTACAGGACAACTTGAGACAATAGGGAAAGGATATAAGACACCAAGCAATGACGAAACCTGCAGGTTGTGAGCATCAACATGACAACACTCAATTGGGCTCCCAAAGAGTTTCTGTGGAAATTTCATAAAATACTGATCAAGAGGCCCTTCAAATGCAACATATACAGCAAGTGATGGTCTTTCCCTTCTCCCAGATCTCCCAGCTTGTTGCCACAGGCTAAATATTGAAATAAGCATAGCCCGATTAAGACAATTCAGGCAAGCTGTGATATTAGTGACAAATAAATCAAAATAGAAATGACTACTCTCTGTACCTGGCAACGCTACCAGGAAAGCCAAGATGCAGAGTTGCATCAATGTGTCCAACATCGATACCCAGCTCAAGTGCATTTGTTGCAGCAATCCCACAGACCTTCCCGCCAAAAAAATCACTCTCTATTCTCCTTCTATCCTGCTCTATCAGTCAGCCAATGTCAAAAGACTCAAAACCAAATGAAACAATATTGGTAATAACTGTACCAGATCTATTGCAGATATTTTGAAGAAAAAAAACAAAAGCTTTGGGCATGTACAAAGTGCAATAAGTGGATCTCTTAGTGGTATATTGATGTCCTAAAAAGCCTAGAGAAGTAGAAATATTATGAAATAACTATGCCAAGGTCAAAAGGAAAATGAAAACAACAGGTGAGCACATTTCATTTTGGGCTTGAGCTCGTAGCTCAGCTGATGCTGCACCACAAAACATGAAAATTGCAGGTTCAAACCAGCTCCCATACAAAAAAAATCGGGAAATGAAGAGGAAGAGGACCTCTGTCATAAAATGTAATTGGTAAGAGATAGATCACTCAGAACCATGATGTGCCAAATCTTCCTTTAGGTAGCTACAATTCTACCTGCTTCAGGCTTCAGTTGTGTAAGAGATTTGTGCGAGAGCCTTTTAATTTTTATGAACATAGATCGAAAATGAACTCCTGAAGTTAGCCTTCTCAAAATGGAAAGCTTATGAAGGCAATAATGCACTCATTCAAATAGACCAGTCAGAGACCATTTATCACTATAGCCCCAGAAACCAACTTGCACAAACTCTCAATGCATGAAGTAAGAAAAGAAAAGGTTCTGACCTTGTGCTCTTTATAAAAATTTTGGATTGAATCACCAATCCGACTCATTTTTTTAGTAAAACAAGGCACTACTATTGTTAAAAGTTAAAACTAACCAAAATAACTTAGTTGCTGAATCTGGATCAAAGCACAATTTCCCCAAATTTTCAAGGTGTGTTTTCCTGGTTGTCCTTTAATCTTCCAATACATCATTCAGCTAGCATCAAAGAATGCACATGATGAATTTAATTTTAAATCCATGGATCTACAATGCATAGGCTTGATTCTTATAGATTTTTTCTTGTTTATTTTGAGAAAAAGAAAAAGCTGATAAAAATCAAATAAATACTAAGAAATAAAATCTAAAGAAATATATGTTATTAGTCTACAAATAATCTACAATAATCGTAATACTAGGAAACAATTATTTTTTAATTTATAAATGAAAAAAATGATTAAAACTTTTTTCATCAATACTGATAATCTAATATTTATTCACATTTATCTGAGTATTCTATGGATGATCTACCAGATCCATGGACCAAATATCTAAGTTGCCTTTCATTAATCTAAGATCTATTCAAATACATGTGATTAATCTATGGATGATCTACCATACAAATAGACTAATCAAGTAATCATACTTCTTGCACAATTTTGTAACGTAGAATTCGGAAAATAATTTCTTTTTTTCAAAAACACTAGGAATCTAAGATCTATTGAAATATATGTAATTAGTCTATAATGATCTACCATATCAATAGATTGGTTGTGAAGTTTGGAGGGAAAAATCCCTTTATTTGTTATTCAAATTTAATTGTTTTTCTTTTCATTAATACATATACACATATAGCCTGGGTTGGCTGATGCATATGTCATCAAGATATGGATAATCTATCATATCTATAGACTTGTAGTTATTTTTTTGAGGGGGAAAAGACTCATCTTCTTTTGTATTTTTGAATTTAAAAAAATATATATAGGTAAAGTATCTGAAATTAATAATTATGTTGGGAAATAAGTCTATAATTTTGATATTTATTGAACACGATTCGAACCCAAGCAAAACCTAAAAAATGTTTGCATCAATTTGCAGTTTGATAAAAATCTTCTTTCATGCAACAAGGTGGAATAGGTCAACTGTTTCAATATTCCTCCAAGACCAAGAAAACAATGACTGCAAGATGTTGGGTGGCAGCAGGGACTTCAAGGAAACAGATACTGGACGAATCAATTTCTAGCAGCAATCTGACCATTCTGTAAATATTTCAATGAACGATAATCCAAAATTGATCTCTAGGGACCAATTCGACCAAGTCACATGGCATCCACCAAGCCCGGCCCAAGGGCTTATCATGTGACCCAATTGCCCCCCCAGGCCCCAATCCCATGCCCATCCAAAGGATCTCTAGACCCATGTCACAGACAATTTCCCCTGCCAGCATAAATGATCATACACACACGCATGCACGCCCACCCCTACCCACGCATATTCTGTCCAAATGAAAGCATTGGAAAGGAAGGTCCAAATAAAGCGGCAGTGCCATATTCAGGCCGTGGTCCATCCAGGGGTACACTTAATCGTTTGTAAGGTCCAAGTTGATGACAAAAATCTGCCACATTTACACACGTCCACATAAAAGCATGAAAATTTATCTATACATCATACGGTAACTGGCCTCACAATACTAGTAATAGGAATATTTATAAGAACAATAACAACAAACAACAACAATGATCCCAACCTGAGCAGTGTAGCCACCACGATAAGCACATATGGAGTCAACCAGATGGGTTGCAGTCTCCTGAAGAATCTCGCGCCTATCACAATTGTATATATTAAAAGATGTTATTTTCTTTCTTAACCCAAAATAGTAACCTTCCCAAAAAAAAAACATCATGACAAAAATTAATAATCAGATAATAAAATAGAGAAAAAAGGAAATGTAGTATGCGATAAGCACAAGAAATCAAGATGTATGGATGCATTCAAAAGCTAGAACCTACAATCCATGAGATTGACAAGACATACGTATAGCATAAAACAAGTTCACAAAGTTTGCGCGTTTTACAAAAAGCAATACAGCGAAGTCCATGTTGGACCATTTCCGCAAAGATACACGCGACCTCCAAAATTGGACTGCAAAATTGAAATAAGATATTTATCATTAGAATCTTGGTTCCCCATAAGTTCAAAGGCAGGTACAAATGACGATTCATGCATGGTTCAAAATATTGATATCGAAGGGCGTATCGGTCAAGCGATTTTAGGATACATATCATAGACACGCTTGGATACGTACGATGGAAAAAAATTAAGATATGCTAAGAAACACTTGGATATGAAAGGAAAAAACTTGGATACCTTCATAAAACTTCTTTTAATACAAATATAAACAAAAAAATAAACTAAATAAAGCCCATAAACTATATATATAACCATACATATAGGAGTTAAAAATTCTACAAATTAAAAAAATGCGACCATGTTGATAAATATGAAAACATAAATCTGGTCATCTAGCCAATTAGAGGCAATACAATCTAAATATGAAAATTTTACATTCAATGAAATAAATAAGAAAGTCAAGCTTAAAATAAATGACATACATGATACAATATCAATACTATATTTAATTATGTGTCAACTCTAACACACTGTAAGCTCAGAAAATGAATAGTGACGCGCATGATATGAGTGCTAGACAGGATCACAATACTGTGGCCAACTCATGTAAACAGGATATGTGGTCTGGTACATCTGTATGTATGCCTGGTATTGATTGGCATCTGGAGCATACACTATCTTGATCAAGTGCAAACCTGTGAATTGTGGAATTTATCTATAACATTCACTTGATGGTTGGGACTGGCATCATGTCCATACATAACTTGAGGCTTACGCCTTAAACTATGAGGCTCACATAAGGCACACACCCCATGCATTGAGGCTCACCTTTTGTCTTAGGCATGCGTCTATACATTAACCCAAATAAGGGCCCAGCCACTTAATAGAGACTTAAAGTAAAAATTATTTTTCATTTTCCTTTTTTGGGAATTCTTTGCAATCATCTGTTTGATTCCAAAATCCGTCACTTGAGTTGATGGCAAAACATTGTTTGTCTCTTGATATGTATACAAACAAAAAAAGTAGTTGCAGCTTTTGATTTTATCTTTTTCTTTTCTATATGATGGTTGAATCATCTATTCGTATCTCTTGTGTTTGTGTGTATATTTTAAATTATTTTTAAAAACTTTTTTGTGATTTAAATCGTTTATAATTTATTTTTTATTTTAACAAGGCACCTACAGTCGATGTTATTCTGAACAGATAAATGAAATTGTTCTCCACATCAATTGCACAAGTACGATTAAATCCATAGACTTTCAAAGCAATACTAGTTTTCGGACATGTAAGATGTGGAAAAGAGGATGCCCCAAAATATACCATTGTTAGCATAGAGGATTCTCTACCTTGAGCGTCTGAAAATGACTTTTTTATCTGCAGATTTATTAGTATCTATGTAACTAGGAGCCTTCGATACCTGTGATTTGACAGTGTTTGCAAGTAATCAGGATAAACAGAAACATTTCTTGATCATGTAATCATTTTGAAAATACAACACCAGAATATTAACAAGGCACCTACAGTCTTCAAACATAAGGGAGGATTCCAAAGGACAAACAGCTTTGGACCAGAAGGACTTCCATCATTCTGAATTAGCTCCAATGTTGACAGGTTTGCAAGTTCCTGATATGTTGGAGTTTTAGATATTAATCAATCTCAAATTGTATGTGATAAATAAAAAGATATTCAAGATGATCCATGAAAAACAACTTAAAACCATCATAACCCTCAAATCAATAGATTACCAAGAGTACATGCATCAAAAGTTTGTAGCTTCCCATTTTCTCCAAATCACCCTTCCATATGTAGATTACAACCATCATTTCAATCTTTCTGTGCTGCTTTACAACACAAACCTGTTTGCACCAGCCTAGCTGAGAACCAAGCCCAGTGGCAGGCTGGGCTACATACTGCCTAAAAAGAATCCATAAAACGGCTGACCCATGCAACCCAATTGGTCTAACTGGTGACAATGTGACCCAGGCAGGTATAGTGATCGGTCGGTCTGTTCAGTACCATTGAGTCCTAGACAAACATGTTTATATTTTTCAGCCAATATGCCTACAGAAAACATAGAGGATAAACCCTTAAATGACTGGTTATCATAGCATTGGGCGATAGGATTCTGGGAGAGGTCTCATTGCCCATTCACCAACAGGATACGGATGTAGTGGTTCTAAAAGATTACAAGCATGTAAAAGAAAGTGGAGTTTAGTCCACGGTAAATTGAATTGAATTGTCATGGACTTGGATCCACAACGGATTGAATTGAATTGTCATGGAGTTGGGTGTGTGTGAGTGGGTGAGGGAGAAATATGAATAGTTGATATAAATCAGGCTTCCTGAAATGGTAATTTATGATGATGTGTTTGGGTCATGACTTGGTTCTCTCTCTGTTTGATTGTTGGGATTTCTCATCCTCTTCACATGGTTTGGTGGTGGTATTGTTGAATTTCTTGGATTCACATAGCCACAAACTCAAAGAGAGAGAGAGAGAGAACCATGGTTTGGCGGTGGTATTGTTGAATTGCTTGGATTCGCATAGCCACAAACTCAAAGAGAAGAGGAGAGAGAGAGAGAGCAAAGAACAAATAGACTTGATCTATTAGAGCGAGAAGTTTTTGGGAAGGAAGAGAAGAACTAAGAGAAGATGATGAACTGAAGAGTTTTAATTTTATATTTTCTGAGTTTATACCAGTATAACAATTGAGCACAATATCTATATATATAGAGAGAGAAAGAGAGACGAGAGAGGGACATTAGGATTTAAACATACATGTGTCTAAAAGTTCAATAAGTTTTCTATGACATCAGCTGACATTATAAGACCAACACAGTTCAACCCACTGGTCAGTCAGATTGAGCCAATCTGCTATCCTTGCCAGTGTCTTTGTGCCCTTGTGTCCTCGTAGGGGAAAGGTTTTATGTCCCCCCTTGATTTTTCGTATTAATAAACCTGTAGTGGTCTGCCAAACCCCCCCACTCCCTCTGAGTGGCTTAAAAAAATTACCATTCTCATCCATTAAGAAGCTTCTTACATTTTAGCAGCTCAGTTCCCAAGAATAGGAAAATCCCCCAAATCCTCTTCGTAATTGTACCTCAGATCCTTGTTCAAATACACATGCTTATAATGAAGCCATTCAACACGACATGAAGTTGTAGAAGTTACCTTGAACCTAGCACTGTTACCAAATAAAAATCTATATATGCTAACAGGGAAAAAACAAGGATCTAATTTGTTTCTGAGTGTCGTACCATAGCATGCTCGCGGGGGTTTGCAGAGGTTGCAGTACAAAATACAAAAGAAGGGTCACTACCATAAACTGCACACGGACATAGACAATGCATTTAATTCTCCAAAGAAGAGAGAAAAGACATAAAATATATGGAAAATCACTTAAATTTGTTAACCATATGAAGGCCATACCATGACAACAGAGCCGGCGAAGTCTCCTTAAAATAAGAGCAGTATGGCATCCAAAAGCTCCCTTGTAAGTATGAGCCTCATCAATGATGACAAACCTGTTTGAAAAACATATATAGGAAAACTTTCATTAAAGCAAAGATAGATGTAATTAACACTGTAACTGAAAAGCACCCATACACTTAAGATATCCACTTGTGAAAGAAAATGAATCAATAGGACAACAACACTACCAAAGTATATGTATATGAATCAGTTTCATGAGATTTTCTTAGTGAAATTAGAGATCATCATGTATCCAACATTACCTAAGATTTGATAAAATACGCTGGAACTGTCCATGGAATGGCAAGATTGACATGTGTAACATATCCGGATTTGTGATCAACTGCACACATTCTGACAAGAATTTCAGCATAAACTAGCTCAGCAGACAGGTAAAGGAAAATGACCCTGTTTGACAAAATCTAATACCAGTCTAGCACTATCACGCAGCCACATCCTGTCCTCTTGAGAAGTGTCACCATCGTATACACCAATATTTAAATTAATATCAAATCCCTTTGTCATTGATAATAAAGCCCTTAATTGATCTTGAGCTAAAGCCTGCATGCGTAAACAATATAGAATATCCTGATGGTATTAAGAAACCTGGAACTAAAAGGCAAAATTTCCACAAATGGGCAGACAAGTTGAAAATGGAGATTGTGGCTGTTACCACATAAATCAGCTAGAAGCACAAAAGAGAAAAGCCAGAAGAATCGCATACAAAAATAATTCAAGTTAATTAAAGAAAACCAAATTTAAATCACAAAAAACATATTCTCTTGCAATGAACCTTTGTTGGAAATAAGTAGAGAGCACATGAAGATAGATTCTGGGACAATGCTTCCAGAACTGGCACGTTGTAGCACAGAGATTTTCCACTTGATGTCATCGTCGCCACAACAATATTCTTCCCAGAAAGCAAAGCTTGTATTGCCTCAGCCTGCAAATAAAACCAAGATAAAAATAAATAAATATATATATATATATATATGCAGGATATGTATGTCTTTATTAGGGCTGCAGTATAGGACCAGATCCATACCTGGTGGCTGTATAACCTAGAAATTCCAATCTCTTTAAGAGCAGATTTTGTGGCTTCTGAGAGCTCATTTGGGATTTCCACTCGAATGGCCATTCTTGCACCAATTTCTTCGACATGCACTATCTGCATCAAAATAATTTCCAAAGTGCATTATTCAGCATGACCTTTTCATTAGCAGCCCGGACTAATAAATAAAGAAAAGGGATATAAGAAACCTGTCTTTGAGAACCAATACCCTTTCTAAGATGTTCAACCATTTCCACTGGCAGCAATGGGTTTGAATCCTGTTTAATCAACAAGTAACTAAAATGGAACATGCCGCATACACATAATAGTTTTGACCATCAAAGTCCAAATAAAGTAGCAGAGAACTCGGGAGTAAAGGGTTTGAATATATTGAAAATTTCCAATATATAAATGCTGCCACACTAACTAATGCAGAAATAGTGGAAAGATCTGCTGACAGTATCCATTTTCTGTCAGGACAGGATATCTTTGGGAGGCATCCAAGTAAACCTTCTGCAAGGTACTAATCCAAGCAACCCACAGTTCTCAAAGGGACTAAAATAAAATAAAATAAAATCTCATTCACTATTGTATCATAGTGTACATCCATATAGCATTCCTACTCTTACTAAAAAAAGGGTAAAAATAATCTAATTACAACCCTTTACCAGCAGTAATCAAGTTTTTGATCAGTACCAGCAGTAATCAAATATTGGCTAATTGTAAGAAATAAACGGACTTTAATTGCGATAATAAGACATGTTTATAATAAATTGTCGGAACAGGGATTCAATAAATGAAAGCAAATTGCAACATTAAATCCATCAATCAAGTCACAGGAAACAACCACATGAATCGAACAAAGCAATAGTCAAACTTTTCAACCCTTACACCAAGTTGGATAATATCACTGTAATTGTATCTTCTTTTTTTAGGGGAGAATTAGTATTAGTATAGTGATAAGAGGTGTATTAGAAGGAACACCCCGACCACTGAATAAGTAAATATGAAGCACCTACATGACATCATGTTAGCATTGAATGGGAACTTGAAGCGGCAGAGCAGCTTCTCCTTGCACGTTTTGCTTCACCAACATTTGAAACAGTACCACCATCTTTCATATATACAAGTAGATCTTCAAGGGAGAAAAATGTGGTCATCCTGTCTCTAGAAATTGTTCCACCCTGAATAGGAAAGACTCCAATTATCTAATAGTTCAAGTACAAATGACATATTTTGGAGCATATATCTAGTATCTAAAAAAAAAGCAATAAAGAATGTGAGTGATTAATTAAACGGGTTAGACCAGTGGTGGTTAACTTGTTAAGCCCAGCCCAGCCCAGAAAAATCAGTAAACTGGCACCAGACCATGATAGGAAAAACAAAAGTTTTCATGATCATTAGGACTTATCAAGTTGTTTCTTTGTTAAAGAAAGGAAAAAAAGACTTGACTTTATTTTTTCTTTTTAAGACGTGTACTGCACTACCATATCCCAGACCTATACCCTGATCTGGTGTTTCCAACCGTTACACTAGCGAATTTTAAACTTTAAAACACCCCAAGACTTCTCAGGGGACTTGTATGAACAAAGATCTTTGAAAACAGAGTCATGATCTATTTTTGGCCTAACTCAATACACTTTGAACTTTCACATATACTTTTTTACCAAAATTGCAAATATGGTTGGGTCTTTAAGGAGGCGCAGGACCTGATCGAGGTAGGCTGAAAGGGTTTTTAGCCAAAAATGGAATATCATATGGAATATGCTTCAAGCTGCATTCTGTTGGAGTCTTTGGTCTGAAAGAAATATAAGGATATTTTAAGGGTTGGAGTGCTCCGTGCAGAACATCCACTCATCGGTGGGGTGGTAAATTCGCAGTTGGTCATCCCATTTACCACTCCTTCAAAATTTTCATATAGATGGAGTCATAGTTTTTTACAACTCCTAATTCCATAGTTGAGGGGAAATATTTCTCATTCCCACCTCTTTCTTTTGTATAATTTTCCTCGATTAATGGAATTTTCTTATAGTTTCCTATCATAAAAAATATTATCCAAATGGTAGAATTAAAGTGTACAGATTAATTTTTTTTTTAAAAGGGAGTAAACTCCAGGTCTCTCTAGAGTGCCTTAAGTACTGGCTCTTGCACATAGCTGCTTCTAAAGGCAATCTGTCATTCGCTTAGGCTTTGTTGGTGGGTTGTGGTGGCTGAATTCCTCAGGCTTTGGCATCACGACAATTGGATGCAGTTGGCGCACTCACTACAGCACAGCTTCTATATAGAAAAAAGACTAAGAAAAATCAGTGGTGAAATTTTTCTCACACCGATTTCTCAAGATCACCAACTGCTGAATTTCAAGGCTTCTTGCAGCATTGGCAAGAGCTTATCAAAAAAAATCTTCTACCTCATGTTTCATCTTTGTGCTCAAACTTTATGAACCTTGGCCTTTCCACTGTAGGCCATTCATCCCTTTGGTGCGTGCGCTTGTGTGTGTATGAGTGTGTGTGTGTGTGTGTGTGAGAGAGAGAGAGAGAGAGAGAGAGAGGATTGTGCATTATTTCCAGTCTATCTCACAATCACGGTCCTCTCAAATTCCTGCAAACTGGCTAAGTGCAATCTCTTATATGCAAGCTCTAGGCAAAGAAAAGTGACAAATTTTACATCATAGGATCCACAGTTGGCTCTCCACGTGTTGCACCATGCATGCATAACAATTATACAAGTCTAAACTAGAAGGCTTTATAAACATATTATACTAGAAATATCGAGGATGATATCATTCAATTAGAGACACAACAGTAGAAAGACATGTAGAAGCCCAAATAATTAATTTAATGCTATGAGTGTCTCTATCACTTTAAGGTTTGCGAACAAATTTTCATATATTAATAGTCAAAGCATCCCAAATATTTAATTTAATGTAATGAGTGTATTAATTTCTTTAAGGATTGAGAGAAATTTATATGCATTAGACCTGGATCATTTTTTTATATGATATGAAAAATTGAAGGACACCAAGAAGAATCTTGTATGTCATAACATTCAAGAAACTCCATATGTGTCGCTAAGCATGAGAAGGATGTAGAGAGCATACCATTAACAACTTAACGACCATGCACAAATCTGTTATGAAGGCACTTTCCCGCTTTTTTATCGCATTGACAATCGTTGAGATAGGCACCTGTTTTCGAGCTGCAAACATGAATGTGAAGCCAAATCAAACACAAACACTCATTTAGATGTTTCTGTAATCAACTTGGAACTGAAAAGAAAAGGCGGTCAGACCTTCCACTATACCATTTCTAGGATTATTTGCTGATTCAAATTGATCTTCCAGATCTGTAGAAGAACCGAAAATAACAATGGCATCACCCAATTTTGCAACCTCGGATTCTTGATTGCCAAGCCTCACTACCTGGGAAGATACAACATATGTATGCCTGAAGGCCCTGAACCAAGCGAAGGTTACAAAACTATCTCTAAGCTCTATCTAATATGGATCTGTAGGTTACAAAAGATAGAATGTATTACGTAATGTAGAAGCTTCACACAAAGATCCAGAAAATGGTCTTAGTTGGTGAGTTATAAATATATAAAACATCTATAGAAAAATAAGGGGGGTGGAAGGATGTGGGTTAGATTTCATATAGTAAAAAATAAAAATCTGACTAAAAAAATAATGAGGAAATTATCCTTAATACTGTAATTTGAGGCCTTTCACTCTCTAGGTACATGGTAAGATATAGAATCACAACCAAGAGAGCAGCTAAGCTTTACCATTTCAGTATTCATAATGAGTGCTGGATAGACAAAGAATAAATAAGAATAATTGCCCTATTACCCATGACTATAGGTCACACACCAACGAATGCAAAAAGAAAATCAAGGAACGCACTACTTTCGCACAGACTTCCAGAACATTAAATGTAGAAGCACTCAAAACAATTATGCAACTTGCTTCACCCGTGACAGAAGCTATAAAAAAAAATCTCAATCTTCAAAGGAAGATTCTGTGGATGAGCAATCCAACAAAGAACTTTCTGCTTGCCACCTCTAGGACCAGGCAAGAGCTTGAATACAAATTTCAGAAGAATGTCATGAATCAGCAAAAATGACCAACTCCCAAAACAGAGGTGGTACCTATTTTCCAAAGAATGATACCAGGGAAATCCCAAACCACCAAACATAATCTGAAAGTACATACAAAAATTTTACATTCTGCATTCTACTTATGAATAGATGGCATCTATTTGCACAGTTGAGATGGTATCGTACCAACCACTTGCATCTTCTTAATTCTATCCTAGAACTGAAATGGTGCCTTTTAAAAAGAACCCACTCACTGTAAAGTCTATTGGTGGGGAGTTCACGAAATCCATAAAGATCACCACATGCACTAAGCCCCTATGAATATATACCAAAAACAATTGCACTTCATCAGAGCACACAAGTAAAATATGCACGCTTCCCCCACATATGGTAAACATCATAAAATTTCCAGGATCAGAAGTTCTGCAATCTATATTTCCATAATGGCGTGAGGACTAACATTCATCAAAGCATTTGATAAGAAAAAGATGCCAGAATACTTAATGGGTTTCTATAGGTCTCAGAAGTAGAGTTGAAGATCATTCTTGAGGAGTACAGGGCATCTCTGCTTCTAGATTTATTGGATAGAAATGCACCAAAAAAATGACTTAATAAGAGTGGAACGTTTCCTGTATCGGTGTCACCTACTTGCAGGGGCGGAGCTAGGAAATTTTTGTTGGGGGGGCCAAAATACATGTATAAAAAATTTAATGAATTTGAGGGTATGGAGCTTGGGAGTTCGGGGGTGTAGCCCCCGAGAAATTTTTTTTTTGGGTAATTTCCTTTTTTTAAAGAAAATTTTGTCCCAATTATGCCCTTGAGGTCGCCACATGTGCTTATTGATACCGCTTAACTGTGATTAAGATTCACCCGACTATCCTTGATTTTTAAAAATGATACCAATTTTTTTTTTCCTAAGCTTAAGTAGGTGAACCGTGGTGAACTAACTCCTAAGGTTAAAAAATTTTCAATCTTTTTAAAAAAAACCAAGGATAAGTTGGTGAACCATGGTGATTTTAACCATAGTTAATGGGTGTCAATAGGGACGTGTGGCAACCTCAAGGCCATCACCGGACTCCATTGGGGGCACTACATATAGGACAAAAGATTGGGGGGGCCACTGTGTATATAAGACAAAAACATTAGGGGGGGCCAGCTATACTAAAAAAATTAAAAAAAATTATGGGACCCACTATTGAATACTACTAGAAGTAGGAATTGCAAAAAATTTGGGGGGGCCATGGCCCCTCCCCGCCCCCCCCTGGCTCCGCCCCTGCCTACTTGAGCATGAGAAGTAGATGGATTACTCGCCTTCTTCCCAACCCCAGCTCACCCACCTGTACAGCTTCAGAGATAGTTGAATCACACCTCAACAATGCCAATGCACAATCCCTCTTTCCAGACCTCCCTTCCCCATGGTAGTAGCCAATGGTCCTGGTCCAAAATGTATAACAGATATATCCGGTTTTGTTGTAGTGTTCTCAAACAATAAGGATGCTATCTACTTTACCTTTGCGAGAATGATTAATGGCAAGGTTTTAACCCGGTTTTGGTGTAGTGTTCTACAATGACGATGCTATGTACTTTACCTTTGCAATATCAACTGACTAACAAATTAGTTAATTTCAAGATTTCAACCCTTTGAATTTGGATAAAAGTCCCTTGTAGTATGCAGATATAACTCCCAGTCAAGTGATCATGATAGTTATTAAGAAATGACCAAAAGGAAAATCTAAAATTGTTTGAAAACTCTCCTTCCAAGTTACAACACAGATATGAAACTCTAATGATGGTTTGGTGAAAATGATATTCAGTAACCGAATCAATTACCTTAGGACAAATAGCTGGAAGGTGCTCCACCTCTGTAATACCAACTTCAAATCCATATCCCCCAAGCTGCTCCAGTGCTCCCTTTATACGGTCCCAAGTGATGTTCTCCCGATGCATTTGCAGAAACCCAGAATATATATTCAGGAAAGCAAAGGCCTTTAAAGTCTTCTTCAACCATGGGGGGCACATGCACAAATTCGCTTTGCTGGTAGACGGGATCCTCTCGTTATCTGATAAAGCGACTTCTCTGAGCAACAAGCATTGCCCAGAATGCAAATCCAATAAACAATTAACAGACTCCAAAACCTGAATAAACTTTTCACAACTCTGTTCATCAAGAACATTCTTGCTATGAGAACACAATATACACCGAATATGATCATCCGGGAGTCTCTCGTGTCTATCGCCGTTCAATGCCCTCCTACGTTTCCTCTCTGAAGCACGGGTAACAGAACTTTCCCCTATAGATTTATCCTTCCCATGAACATTCACACTCTCCAATGCTAACTCGGGTTGAATCTCATTTCTTAAGCATTCGGATAAAGATGAGAGATCTTGCATCATATCAGACCATGCTGAGTCCGCAAAAGATGATGCTGTGGCTGTGCTTTGATTGGGAACTTTCAATGAAGTCGTGCTTTGATCGGAATGTTGGTTTTGCGTCTGAATCCGATCCTTCTTAGTAAAGGGGACAAGAACTATGAATTCACCGCGCTCAACGGAGTGGCTGCTGATCCGACTCTGCAAACTCAATTTGGAACCCTAAAACATGAAATTTGAACGAATATAAGCTAAACAACAAGCTTCAACCGACTATAGACGAATAATTTAAAATCGAAAAACGTCTAAGAATTCAAAAAAAAAAAATGAAGATTTATTACCCGTAGGAAAAGATGAAAATTGGGGGAGTTTTGGGCGGGTAGGAATGTTTGCTTCAACAGGAACTTAAGGTCTTCAATTGTGCTGTTGGGAAAAATGAAAATGGTTGTGGATTCACCGGCGAGGCTTCGAACTTCGATTTCTCTATCGCTCTCCGCCATTTCTTCTCAGATTCTCGATCAGTGAGTAATTCCTGATTCTATACATATACTTTCCGGTCGATGCTGACGTCGGAAATTCAATTTCCGACCGACGTGAAACTTTGTCGACGGTCGGCGTCTTCTTTGGATAGGTATTGAGCTTGGTCGTTAAAACCCTATGTTTTGGCGGGGAAATATAATCTTACGCTTGGCCACGTATATGCTCTATTGGCAGTTTGGCATTAGCATCTAACGGAGTTCGCAGCTTTGCTTCATAATTTTGAGACCGCAGAAGGACCGAGACCGCCGAGACCGTGCATTGGTGCCCTAGATTTCGGGTGGGGCCTACCATATGAACGTGAACCCCACCTGAAATCCCGTGCATCCTTGCACGGGCTCAATGGTCTTGGCCCTTTTGCAATCTCAGTAGCAAAGTCACTGCTTCATAAAGCAGGGCTTCGAATTTTCTTTGGCGGATGCCCAATGTGGGAGCTCAAACGTCCACACATCATTGGACATGTGGCGATAAAATTGGGAGAAGTCATTTCATTCTCTCCACACATAAAATATGCTGGCCTACTAGGTGGGTATAACATCATCAAAGTGAAATCTTAGATCTTGTTTGGATGTACTTAAAACTTACTATTGTAACCGACTAAAGGAAAGGGGAAAGAAACCTTATAATTTGTCTATGGTCATATGGCATATACCTACCTAGTTTGCTCTTGAAGCATTAATGTATCAAAAGTGAGGTAGTTGATACGCCCATCAATTTCCGTTCAGGGGTGTTGCTAGTGTTGGTTTTGTAGTTTCATTGTTTTTAATATCTCGGTTTCTTTTTGTTGCATTGTTGTTATTGCTAATTCAGTTGGAGAAAAGAGAAGTGGTTTTTATATAGTTTTAACATTGACTATCAGACATAAAATGGTCTGTTTGTGTAATCGGATTTCAACCTTTGCAACTGCTCGTAGTCCCCGAAGAATTTGATGATGCTTACCAGTTATCTTTTGCCCTAATGTATCTGGTGCGCATGTAAATCTCACGGCGATGAGACTCGGACTAGCACTCCTCTAGTGGTAATTATGTGCTCAAAGGTAAAACATATATTGATTTATGTTAGGCTCCTCCTTTGTACTACTGTAACCAAATGCAAGAAAAGTACACTACCCATATCACTTCATGTTACAAAATTAGAACGCCAGCGCTATTGTCATAACTCGAAAGAGTTTTAAGGGTTTTTCTTAGTTAGAAGTAGGGACAAAAAATATATTTAATTAAAAATGATTTTATCATGCATCATAGAGTGATACTGTGGTGTAGTGGTTATCACGTTAGTCTTACACACTAAAGGTCCCCAGTTCGATCCTGGGCAGTATCATGAATTTTTTATTTACTGTTGCGTGATATTTCGCTTTTATTTCCCGTGGGCGGCTCTTCAAAGAACGGCAGGTGCCCCAGTGCCTAACTGATTTCCCAGAAGCAGGAGTAGGCATATTCTTCTTCTCTCTCTCTCTCTCAAATATTTTATATTAACAGCAACGTTCTAGAGAGAGAGAGAGAGAGATGGTGACGCTAGTGGTGGCGACGACCACTGATCCGGCTTCTATCGGCCCGGCTTCTGCGCTCTTAGCCATGCCTGGCTGGCACCTAGGCCCCTTGATGCAGGTTAGGACCTTCTTCACCTTGTTTTTTTGCCACTCTCAGGCTCACAGCACCGTTGCTAGAGGTGATGACGATTATGATGTGTCCTCCCTAGGCGCACATTAGACACCTTTATTATTGTTCTCCTTGTTAAATTGTCCCCAAACCCTTCCTCGGTGGTGAAATTTCTCATTTCTTACTCTAAATAATTGCTGTTTGTCGAAATTCAGGAAAACCTAATTCTTGTATCATTAAACAGTGAATTTTGTGATGTGTGGTATCTTTTTTAAAATTTAATTTATGGTTGGGTTAGGATATTCCGAGTTTCATCAATGGGGAAGTGAGGCTATTGAAGCATGATAACAGCATTGTGGTAGAGAATCACTTGGACAAGCGTTGGGAGGCGGCGACTGGCGAGGTCGTGGATGATGTGATTTTTCTTAGCAAACACACTGCTGTTTCAAATCGTCCTGCCCTCACGATTCATCCAATCGGTATAATCAGTTCTCTAGTTGAAACTATATTAGTGCATCATGTGCTCTTAATTACCCACTGAAAAAATGGATTTTTTTTTCTTTCTCTTTAGGTGTTCCGCATTTACGTGAAGGCGAGATTCCGCCTGCAGGTGGAAAGCCTGGATGGGCAGCACCTCCAAATCCTCGTATAGGACCATGGTTGAGGCTCTTGAAGACAATTGCTGAGTCCCATAATCTAATTCCCGAATTTGAGGTAACGGTGTTTTACTACTACCGAGTCCCCCTCTTTTTAACTTGTAAACACTTATTGTTGGGAATGTAGACAACCTTTGGCAGATTGCCCGGGGGGGTGGCAGGGAGGCAGCACCCCCTTGCGACGTGAAAATGATATTTAGCGTTTCTGCAAGGGTATTTTCGGCTTTACAGTTTAACCTTAAACATATAGCTGTATGCGTATTTTTTAGGTTAATAAGTTGTGAGAAGTAGCCGTAATTTTTTCTGAGAAAGAGAAAACTCTGTGTATTCTATATCTTCAATATAGTGAATTGGTGTGCCTCCCGAGGACGTATGCACGTTGCCGAACCTCGTATATCCTTGTGTTTTGTCTCTATTTTCTTCACTGCAATTTTTCTATTTGTTGTGTGATTTCTGTGATTCATAGTCTCTCAAGATCCGAAGGGTTTAGGGATTAAACACGTGGTTCAAATCCCAACACTTATTATGAATAATTTTTATTAATGGGTGTATCATCTAATATTTGGTTTCTATCAAATATCAATTACCTTTGATTCCATTACCTGATTCTCTTTCATCAAGTGTATCAAGTATGGATTGCTTATATGTTTCTCCTCCCCTTTTTTCCATTTCTAATATGTGAATGCACACACACACAGTTGCTTTCTAATAAACGGGAGGTTCTATTGGTCTTATTCTAATATTTTGATCTCATTTACCTAAAAAAATAATAATAGATAAGTGATAGGTTTTATACTATTGCTCAAATAAAACAATAGTGTCTGCATCAATGAATACATGACCAGCTATGAAATCGACGTGTAGAGATGGTTTGCATGTCTAGGGTCGTCTCCTTCCTTTTTTTTCTAGTCAATTTGCAATAAGATGTAACTTTTCCCAACCATATTTCTTCTGTAGTAGCTGAAATGTCATGTATATGAGGATAGGGGGAGGATTCTATAAGTTGGAAACAAATTAAAATATTTGAATCAATTTCTTTAAGTGGGTCTTGTGAACTATTATGGGGTTTCTTTTGCTAACTTTTCCCAACCATCTTTTTTCTGTAGTAGCTGAAATGTCATGTAAATGAGTATTGGAGGAGGATTCTTAAAGTTGGAAACAAATAAAAACATTTGAATCAATTTTCTCAAGTGGATCATGTGAACTAGTATGGGGTTTCTTTTGCTAACTTTTCCCAACCATCTTTCTTCTGTTGTAGCTGAAATGTCATGTAAATGCAGAATCAGCGGGTTAGAGGAGGATTCTAAAAGTTGGAAACAAATAGTAACATTTGAATCAATTTTCTTAAGTGGATCATGTGAACTATTATGGGATTTCTTTTGCAGCTGATATTACTTCATCATGTAAATATAACCTGATGTTTATTCTGGCTAATTAATTTAACTATTATTAACTCCTAAGATTAGGAATGTTCGTACAACATTTCCTATCTTCCATCAGCATGACACATGAAATTGTTGCTCAAGTCATATGTTACATTCCTTTATTTTATTATATATATATATATATATATATATTTCAAAACTAGTTATGCATTTCGTAATTGCTCTTTTGTTATTTTCCCACAATGTAGATCACTTTGGAGGCTACCCATCATGGACCTGAGATCAATTCGCCCACCATGTTTGTAGAGATTGGTAAACTTTTCACTAACCATACCAATTTGATCGATTGTATGACTATAATGTTTTACCCTTGATATATGATATTTCGGCTTTAGGGTATCCTACTTTATCACCTACACAATTTTGCGTGCTTGAATGATAGATAAGCTGTGAAGAGTTTGGAAATATTTAAATACTTACATGATCTAGTTTTGTATCTCAATTGCATGGTTTTAATCATTTGTTCTTTTTCTTTTTCCTTTCTGGAGAAGATCCTGGATTGATTAAGGGTGATTTAATCATTTAATACAGTCCATATTCTCTAACTACTACTTGTTATATAATAAATTTATAAATTGGGAGTTCCCAACTATTCATTTAATTTTTACTTGTGGTTTAGTACTTATACGCGCATTAAATTTACTGATGATTCCTAGAGGCTGACTTTAACTTAATTAGTCTAAATTGGGACCCTATTAGATGTTATGGATTACTTCCCCATGGACTATATCTTGATAGTTTTTGTTTTTTTGGATCAATAATCCAAGCAAATATATATATGAAGAGGAAAACGGAACTACAAAGGTAAAGACAGAACAAAGTTCACGAGGTCGTGAACCAATGTATGGAACATAAAAGAAAAACTAATAAACCCATGATAGCCCCTGATAGCGGACTCAACCACTATACAAAATCAGACTAACAATATGCCCAAATTGACCCCCACCTGCCTAGAGGAGCACCATTCCAATACCAAAGAACGGGTTCTAGAACAGATACGATAGAGAGATGAGGGAGAGTTCTCAAAGACTCTCTTGTTCCTCTCTTTCCAGATGGATCATGCTATAGCACCCAGAAAGACCAGCCAGATAGTCATCCTGAACCATCCCCACTAACCAAATCCCAACATGATAAGAAGTTTTGAAAGGAAGAGGGAAAGATCCAATCCATGCCTACTTGGGAAAGAAAGAAACTTCAAATCTCACATGCTACAAGACAATGCAAGAGAAGGTAATTTACTGACTCTTTCGCTTAGAGACACATAAAACATCGATTAGTCATCCTCTACCCTTTATTTTTCAAGTGATCAGATTTGAGAATTTTATTCAAAACCGCATTCCATAGAAAGAAAGATACTTTAGAAGGAATGTCTGGATTCCATACATTCCTATGAGGGAAATGGATGGATGGACCAGACCCAAGCAACTAAATTAGAGATCTCATTGAAAAACGACCTTTATTGCCTTTAGACCAAGTTCTGCAATCCCTGCCCTGAGAGATCAAAGGATGTGACCTTAGACACTCTAGAAGCCAATTGAGCATGACTATTTCTCAATCATTTATCCCACTTCTTAACTTAGGACACCAAACAACCCCCTCACCCCCTATTGACAGAAGATGTGGTTGCAGATATAGTGGAATGATGAAACAATATTCTTGTAGCCGACCCTAAGTACTTGGGATAAGGCTCGGACATGACAAAGATGATTCATGGAAGGTACAATTAGATACTGATATTTTGTAAATATTGGGAGAGGCTTCCTCTTTGGTTGTAGATAATAACTGCTACAACTAATTATTTACATTGTGAATGACTTTTTTTTTCTTTTCAAGAAGTCTCTTCTTAAGTGCTACTCTCTTAACAAAAAACTCTATTTTTTCCCAAAAATTCACGAATTATTCGCGCATTTTTGGGCTGCCGAATTGTTCATGAATTATTTCCAAATTTGGCAAAAAAACTACTTATTTTGTCTATTTTTTAATCATATTGTTTGGTATGATTTTATATCTATTTATTTTTTTTTCCCAATTTTTTCCTGAATTTTTTTTAACTTGACCCCTACCGAATTAGTATTGAACCTTGACTTTGTACTATGGTGCTACTTAAAGGCTAGTGTTCTTTATTAGGGCACTTTCAAACATAGAAATAAAACTTGCCGAAATCATAATGATATATACCCATTATGCTATTTATATATGTATTATAGGACTTAGCCGAAACTATTATGCAACTAAGACTTGGCCGAGTCTTATGTTATGTAACTTAAGACTCAGCCGAGTCTTACATTTTAAAATAAATTTTCCCCCAAAAGAAATGAACACATGTTTCTAGTAATCTGGTTACAATCCCTAAGGTCTCAAGTTCAATTCCTCCATGGCTTACTCGATGCACGTGGTTTGCGGGTGATTACGTGCATCCGAAGGGATTAGACTTTCCTTGTCAGGGATGGGACACACCCTCCGTTGCTCAAAAAAAAAAAAATTATCACAAGACCTACTATGGATTACCCTTGGATGTTTTCTGCCTTACTATGGTCGTAAATCTGAGTTAATTTCTCCCTAATTTGCCTTTTGTGTTAACTTGTGACGTGAGAATGTAGTATACCGGTACTGCACTTCATTTTATTGGAACTTCTGTTGATCATGTATCGCATGAAATTGTGCAGAATAGTGCCTACTTCAGTACTTCTAGCTGACTTGTCTGATTAGTTCCTGCTGATTATTGTAGGTAGTACGGAAGAGTATTGGAAGAGACAGGATGCTGCTCAGGCCATTGCTTTAGTTGGGTAGCTATTTATTACTCCTATTTCAAACATTGACAAATGGTGTATAACTCATTTATGTTTGCATCCCATTCTTTCCATGTATCAGTCATTGATTTCTCTCGTATAAGAATTGCTTCGAAGGGCTTCTTTCTGGGCCTCATACGGAGCAAAAGTTGGCATCAAATGTCAACTTGCCCAAACTGGGCAGTGTTAAGAGCAAGTAAAAAAAGTATGGAAAATAGTATTAACTCCATAGTACACACACACACACACAGAGCTATACCAATGTAGGCATGTATATATATATATGTGTGTGTGTGTGTGTGTGTGTGTATTTCAGTGTTTGTAAGTTCTAATTGTAACTATTGGACTTTAACAAATAGAGACTCCAAGCATTTGTGACTGAACTGCTCTAACTTATGTTACTAGTCTTTCACCTTTAGAGTTTGTACTATTTTAACTCTCTCTCAAGTTGAAAGTATAAGTTGTACTATTTTAACTCTCTCTCAAGTTAAAGTATAAGCTGTACATTTGTGACTGAACTGCTCTAACTTATTTTACCAGTCTTTCACCTTTAGAGTTTGAACTATTTTAAGTTTTTCTCTTAAATTAAGTAGGTGCAAATACAATGATTAGAGTGACAAGTCTGTATGATAGGTAGGCTGTGAGAAATTGTACCCAATGGTTCAAGTTCTTTTGATTGTTTCATTAACAAACTTGTTTCTGGTTATTGAAGTTAGTGTGGGAAGGACTTGGGCTTGGAGGAGGTGGCACAGTAGGAAACTGGAACAGGTACCATCAATGTAACCAAGTTTTTATGTAAAACTTTATTCCTAGGCTTTTCTAAAGAAATTGGTTAATTAGAGAATGGATGTTTGGATTCTCTTGTTGAACTATAACTGGGTTATTTTACACTTAGATTCATTTCCTGTTTAATAGTTATTAGTGTATGGACCCACATTTGTTAAACAATGTTAATATAAATGATATTCAATCTGTTTTATGGTACTACTCTCGTCACCTGAGGACAAGTTTGGTAAGTGTTTATGATGTGCTTGTTTTCCATTCTTCACATGAATGACTTCGTGCTTCCTTTTCTCCTAGTCTTAACCATAGTCCAGTTGATATATTTCTGCAATTTCATCTTACACTGTCACTCGTTTCTAGATAAAAAAAAATCTTCCAATAAAATATGTCTGAAATCTAGGGCACATGCACACCCTTGCACCATCATTGTATTTTTCGAGAGAACCACAATTTTCAGGTTGCATCTTGTTCTTGTCAAACTTGAAACTGTCTACTAGCTTCAGTTATTGAACTCTTAAAATGTCCAAATCACCCTCCTGCTTTCCCCACCTCTACCTAACACTTTTAATGATGCAGGAACGATGATAGAAACAAAGTCCTTCTTGGGATAGGGGGTGGACATTATGCACCTCGACATATGGATATCGTTCTGTAAGTTACTATTATTACAAGCTTTCCTGCTCTGATATATTTTTTTTTTCCTGTTTTGACTTTTGTGTAACTGCTATCTAGTACCCTCTACTAGTTCAGAGGACACCAACAGGACAAATCCCTGAGAATGGCTGAATACGTTGATGGGGAAAAAATAAATGGTTTTGATAAATTTCAGATTTACTATGGAACATTTGAATCTAAACCCTAAGTAATTGTTTTTATTTTATTTATTTAATCTGCGATTAGTCAAAAGTTATTGATGTGGACATCCAACATCAAAAGGAGTTTAAAGTTTATCATAAGCGGAGGAAGAAGAAGGCCCTTAGGCCCCCATGTCACTATGGATAGGCCATTGCATAGTCCTACATCAGTTATACAATAATAAACCAAGTAAATGCACCTTGTCTCATTGCCCCAAGGAGGAGTTGAGACCCAAATACAAAACTGGCAGAGATCCACTTCTAGCTTTTCCATATTTTTCCTACAGGGAGCTGCACTTAAATTTTTCCCATTTTGTTGGTTTGATGGGAAATTAGTATTGACTTCATTTTGGTTTAGGTATTGTTTTATTTGGCATACTAAATCTAATCACTGCCTTCTTCACCCATGAGCCGTATAATTCAAAGTTCAAACACAGTTTGTAGTCATGTCCCTTGTGAAATTTCAGTTCTTATAAGGAGCGTAGAAAACAAATGGTGACATACTGTAACAGGTTATGCTCTCTATTGCTTTATGCTAATAAACTCTCTCATGTAATTTATCAGTAAAGATGGCGTTTGGGTTGGCCACCTGCTCTCTGGATATTCCTTGCCAATGGAAGTTCCAAGCAATTCAAAAGCACAAACAAACACAGAGGGTGTCCATGGTACTTGGAGAGAAGCAATTAAAGTTGCATATGAGGCTACTAAATCAGCTTTTCCAGGCGGGGAAATTCTGGCACATTTGGATCACAAGTAAGTTATTGCAGTGAAGGAATCCTAAATCAGTTTTAATGTGAAACTTACAAGGAAAATCAAGTTTAATAATAACAAAAAATGTGCATGTATCTTGTTTAAAAAGTACAGTGGAAATCCTCAGAAGGTAGTTTGAAAGCATCGATGCCCCCCAATACATAAATGGATTATCTAGTCTATCCCGATAAGTGGACACTTAAATGCCTGTGTTAACCATATGTGTGATGGATGCCGAGATACAGGTAGAGATATGAATATGGAGACAATAAGTACTTCTAAAGTCCAACTCGGGTACCGACGTATTTTCCTATCCTCTGGTTGGTGATAATGGCATAGTTGCTATTGTGGTCATAGACTCATAGTAACAAAGTTTGGCGACTTTCTAAAGAAATTGTAATTTAGTCGCGACTTTTTCAAAAAATCGCCATTTAGCATTGTATGAAATATATAATCCTTAATATCATCATGTCAATGGTTAGACTCTTTTGGAGTGTAGAATTATGCATGGAAATATGTTACCATGAATCAGTACTGTGTTGTTTTGCTCAAAATATAGGTTTGAAACTTGGAATAGATGTCTTACATATGAATATCAATTTTTTTGTAATTTTAATAATTCTTAATCTTTTTTTCTTTTAATTGTCTTGTCTTTGCCAATTTTTACATAATTTTTTTCTAGCCGAATTAGTCCTGAATAAATAGAGAATTTGTGTCTAAAGAATAATCTCTCTTTTGATGTTGACAACAGTAAGGATGGTACCCACATACTTTATAATGGCTTGATAGAAGTGCCTTGACATCGTTTTTTTTTTTGGTGATGGAGGGTGTCCCAAACCCTTCGAGGCAAAGACTAGTCCCTTCGGGTGTCCGCACCGACTTACTTAGAATTTTCCCTACAGACACCGGGGTAAGTCAAGGAGTGGGAGTTGAACACAACCACAGGGAGCAAACCTGGGATGCTAGCCAACTGCACCAACCCCTAGTGGGTTTGACATCATATTTCAGTGCTCTCCAATGAGGACTGGCTTTGCCTTTTATATTTCGGAAAATTGGAGTTCATGTGGGTATCCTAAACCTTGCACAGCTAAAATGATCAATTTTGGTTTTCACCTTCTTTGCTGGAGAAATCACGTGCATCGAATTAGTCTTTTATCTTGAATATGGACATTAGGCTGTTGCCACCTTCGGGTGTAATCAAGCAAAACCCTCTAATGTGTGTCAGATTGTCTTAAAAGTTTTACCATGTGAAATATATATTTGTTTGGATGGACACACAACTGGATTGTAAGGGATGGATAGACACAAAAGGAAGCACGTTTGTGTGAAGTTGGCACCATTGATGTTCTGGTCCAGTTGGTGGATGTCATAACCAACAAATAAAAAATTCACTTTTATCCAAATGAAAGCAAACCCAAACTGCAGCTGGTGCACATTGAAAAATTGTGCTGTTACTCTTCGTAGTTTTTTGTTTTTGTCCTGATGGCTCATTTAGCATGTGACAGCCTATTTTAATGCACCAAACATGCTGCATGCCAGTTAACAAAAATTCAGACAAAACTCCGAGAAAAGAATGAAGACTCTGGCTATCAGAAAAATGGAACACATCTTATTTTATTACATTCCCATTCCTAACATTCCCATTCACCCTTTATGAATACTTCTTGGCCTACTTTATTTTCAATGAGATGCAATTTTGTGATTTTATTTTAGATTAGGCAAGGAGATTTGAAACTAGTATATCACTAATACCCATACTCTAATTGGTGGATGCAGGAGTTTCAAGAGCTGGCAGAAAAATGCCATTACAGGATTCCTAGTGGAACAGAACATTAAGGTTGGCAAGCCAGATGACTTCTGATTTTCCTGCTAGCATCGCCGATAATCAAGTACTATCATTCTTTTTACTTGATCTATACATAGAATGATGAGATTTTGCTTACTCCTGCGGCCTGAGGGAGATGGTTTATTCAGTCATTAAACATATTGTTAAATTCTTAAATACTGTCCACTTAAGACATATTTTAGATTTCCTGAGGGAGATGGTGTATTGAGTTATTAAACATATTGTTAAATTCTTATAATACTGCCCACTTACACAATTTAGATTTCCTTCCAAGTGATTGTCTGCGGCTGACTGCATCCATGCACCTTCCTATTTATCGGATTAAGTAGATCTAATGAAGGTAACACCCCAAACTACTTTAGAGGGTTAAAGACACAGCTTTTCCGTTCTGTAACCAGGCTAGAACTGAGATGACTTGCAGCTCCACACGAAATCAATGGTTGGAATGCTGAGGTTGTGGTTGATTGATGAACATCAGTATCTATTCTAAGATGGTTATGATAACTTAATCTGATCAACTTATGGTGAGGATATTTCCGAATTGTGAGCCCCACATCTGAATGCGCTCGCACCCCATCTATAATCACTGGTGAATCTAAAATCATGTACATGTAACTCGAGATGTCCCCAACCCTTTGGGTCAGAACTATTCCCTTAGGGTGCAACAGGGGCCTGTGACCCGCCAAACCAGGTAAGTCCGTGCGGGCTGGCCCCAAAGTGGAAGTAAGAAGTCGAACCCAAGACCTTCAGCTTCCTGAGGCGTAAGTCCCGGGAACCACTGGTCCACCCCTTCAGGATTTGGTTAATATTTCCCTCGGCTATGGTCATCTTTTCTTATAAGTTGGGCCGTAGGCCAAGCTGTTTACTCTTTACGTGTAGATGAGGATGTTGTTGTGAATTGCCGTCTCTTAGATTCAGAAGAAGAAGTTTTGCATTGCGGTCATGTCATCACATCTCATTTTTCAAAGTCTTGTTTTTTTTTGGTTGAAGGCAACTACACCACAAGGTGAAAGCTGCAGGCAAAGCAAGGAAACACACACAAAAGTCTTGAATTCGTAGAGAAGAAAATTCATGAGTGCGTGTTTGACGGTGAACAAGGTAGAAAATATATAAAAACTTGGGCCAACTCAAGACTTTAGATACCCTATATATATTCAGTCTCTCCTCAGTAAGCTTGGATCACAAATCACAAACCAACGATCTCTCAACATGGCTAAGATGTGCACTTTCCCAACATCTACAAGCATTTTGTTACTTCTTTTCATTGCACTTCTTGGGTCTTTGTGTACTACTGAGGCCTTGAAATCCAAGGTCACAAATGTTCAATTCTACATGCATGATATCGTCGGAGGCCCCAACCCGACTGCCGTTCGGGTGGCCGGCCGACCCTCCAACTTCTCTGGTTCGGACCCAATTGCAGCCATGTTTGGGTCGATTTATGTGATAGACAACCCGCTCACAGTCACGCCCAATCCAAATTCTACGGTGATGGGTCGCGCACAAGGGATATACGCTATGGCATCACAGCACGACGAGTTCAGCCTTCTTATGACGCTTACATATGAGTTCATTAGTGGGCCTTACAATGGTAGCTCGTTTAGTGTGGTGGGAAGAAATCCGGTGATGAGGGCTGTGAGAGAGATGCCAATCATCGGTGGCACAGGGATTTTCCGGCTTGCGCGCGGGTATTGCTTTGCAAGCACACACTCCATGGATGAAATGGACGCAGTGATCGGATATAATGTGACCCTGATACACTACTAGATGAAAGCCATTTGATTTTTTATGGTTTACATTTTATAATTATGCTCCGCCCCAGTCTTGTATGTGATTTTATAGATTGAATAAACAGGTTTTTTGTTGACTATGGATAACCATACATGTATTTAGTTGGTATTACGACATTTCGGGTTACAAACGGGTCAAGAAAACCCAACTTCGACTAGTCATGGATCCGAAAGAATCAACCAAAACTCCATAAGCAGTAGAAACTTAGAATTTCGACCGGGTTGGATCGCCCGAAGAAAACAGACACCCATGCACATAGCCGTGTTGCTAATGATATAATGGTAAACGAATTTATAATTACCAAAAAAAAAAAAACGAATTTATAAAAGGTATGGAAAACATCTAAATTAAGGAAGTTATGCTGCCATCGATCTCTCCACTTTCTTCTCCCTACTTGCCATTTTGAGAAATAAAACGGACTTCCATGGATTTGAAAAAAACTGTAACCCCCTTTTTCTTGAAGTCCCCTTTTCAAATTTAAGAGACGTTGTCACCATTTGTGACTCCAACCTTCTCTGTTGTTGCCATTCAGGTTCTCTCTCTCTCTCTCTCTCTCGTAGTACTGTATATTTCATGTGACACAAATCATGTTTTTCTGTATGTAGTGAGAAGAAAAGGAAGTGAAGAGACAATGTGCACACCGTGGAGAATAGCAAGGCAAATGAGATGGAGAGTACAAGACTGGGCATCAGGTGTTTTTGCTAGGCTTCTTTTAGGTAATAAATAACTGATCTGGTGCAAAATGCCCACAACAAAGCTCAGTGATGAAAGACATTTTCATAGATACCCCAAGTAAGAAATGTCTTCAACTGATGGTTTTGTTGGCATTCCCGAACAAACTAGATCATCCCTACTTCATTTAGTAGGATGCAATGTCTGGAAGAAGGATGCTATAGTTCCAAGACCTTTGTATTGAACGTAGCTGAATTTTCATGGCCGTAGGATGATCGATCCTCACCATCCCATCACTAGACTTGCCATTTTTGGACTATATCCTATACAGGATAGTTCATCAGCTGGGACTGTGTAACACCATTCATTTCTTAATTTGAATTCTAATAACCTAACAAGATCGAACAGTTTTAGTCATAGATATGCAATGAAGTTTGGATCGTTTAGAAACTCCATGTCACTTTTTTTTTCCTAGTTTGAAGAAATTTTTGTATGCGTAGATGATCAACCAGATATGTTCCATTCATCTGTACATCAAGTGTCTAGCGATGACACCAGAAGCTCTGAGACTAACCGAAAATTGGTGGCAGAGGATAAGCGCAAGCGAAAAACACTAGTCCCCAGTTCGACACCAATGAAAGACAATGGAACAGTCGATAATGAGATCGATTCACATTGGCCGCCTCTCGCAGATGAGGACTACATTGTCTTCTGTTTCAAAGAGGATGGTGCCTTTGACGTTGTGAAGAATGAGATATCGGAAGCATCCGGTCAAGAGGAAAGCAAGACCAAACAGTTAAGGTCTGTCAACCGTAAGGTTAGTAAAGAACGAGTATACTTCGTCGAATAAATATTTTCACATGATTCAAGCATTCCGGTTCAGAGGTCAAAACCACCTATTCAAACCAGCTATTCGTCATCATTGTCTGAAATTTTTTGTGTTCTCTTGGCTCTCTTAAAACAGCTTAATTATGGGGGAGATGATCCAACAAGTGAAGAGTCCAACATCTCCGCTGAGAAGGTTTAGTATGGTATCTTGTGTGTCCGACAAATAGTTCATCCTCGATATATAAATAAAGAGATTACTGTTGTTGTTTTGCAGGGTGAAGATGGAGAGAGCATCTACTTCGATCCAGAGTCTCCACCGCCATGGATTGGAGGGCAACATCAAATTGAGGATGATGATGATTTTGGGGTGATTTCTCTCGAATCAAGCATCTCTAATCAATCGGATGGAAGCACGAGTTCTTTCGCCTTTCCAGTGTAAGTTAAAATCTTACAACATTAACTCAATATTGAAGTCCAAACTCCAAACTCTGGTATTAATAGATTGTTATGATTTTTGGGACATAAATCCAGATTGCGTTGGGAGTGGAGAGGAAGTCCTGTACAAATGCCAAATTCGGAGGGCCTGCATTTAAGGAAGCAGAAGGCATGGCGTGTGGGTCTTCACTGTTGTAGATTCTGACAACCTGGTTCATCATAGAAACTAGTGTTTTGTTAGGGTGAATGGGATTTGTTATCTTAGTGATTTGAACATGAAAAATGTTCCCAGGAAGCTCATTCATGATTTTTACAATGGCAATTTCATGGTTTAGATTCATACCCAAACCGCTAAAATATTAGAATCTTTTACCATTATATCAACTGTTGTTCGATTGGTAATACCCTTTTTCTTCTATCCAGGCCATCCAATTGGGCTCAACAGCTTCATGATCACCCTCAGATATCAGTCAGGTTTAATTCAAAATCAGTGACAAATCGAAAAATGGTCCAGATTACTTTTTGAAAACTGTGACATGAAACTACTAGAATTGTACCCATTGTGATCAATGTCAAGCAATCCCTGTTTTCCTATTTAACGTAACTTATTCATATTACAAGAATATTTGTCAAATCCCTGAAAGCCTAAGGTAAAATTATCAAACAAGAACACGAAGAAGCTTCTCAGTAAGCCAACTGACTGAGATCAAAGAGTCCTAATGGTATACCTCATAACATCTTTTCATCCTGCCTCAACCAATCTTCCTTTGCAAATAAACTTTAGATGCCCTGACAAATGTGATTTGCTGAAGCTCCTAGTATTACCCCTTAATGTAATCCGGTCCATTGGAAATTAAGGCATGTAAAAGATAAAGAGAAAGGAATCATACTCGGATGAATTGAGAAGTAATTAAAACAAAAGTCACAGTTACTATCTCACAGTTATCTGCTACATCATCATACCTAAGAGGGCTAATGAGCAAGCGCTTCAGCACGAGGAACTCTAAATGCTCAATATACTGGGGCGTCCCTCCTTGTCAGGATTCATATTACATTGTTGGTTCTGAAAATAAATGATTGAAGATGTAACCTTGCATCGACTGCAATAGCAAGTGATTCCTCATCTTGAATTTCTTTTGCAGCAGAAACAGCTGCAATGTACGCATCTCTTGCCTCCTCCATTTTCTGCATCTCCATCTCATCCAAATCATCCTGTTCACACCAATTTTAATGTTTCAGTCAGAAATTAAACATCAATCAGACATGGAAGATATGTGAACCAGATCAATTGAATTCTTGGACATATCTTCCGATTAAGTTATTGCCTAGTCAGTCATGTCACATGTGACAGGCTTCCTTCAGAAGTGGAAACTTTTTGCTCCTTTTGCCTTGTCACTATCTAAATACTAA
Organism: Tetracentron sinense; assembly: GCA_015143295.1. Classification (NCBI taxonomy): domain Eukaryota; kingdom Viridiplantae; phylum Streptophyta; class Magnoliopsida; order Trochodendrales; family Trochodendraceae; genus Tetracentron; species Tetracentron sinense. The sequence continues at coordinate 37,910,212 of CM026560.1, forward strand.
GTGTATTGATTTTGCTTGCCCTAAAGAGAGCTTCCTTTTTTTTTGTTGAACCTTAAGAGAACTAAGTAACAGAGACATAAATGAGACCTTATATAATAATGCTACATATTTGTAAATTCAGTTGATAGTTGATCCTTGAAAGCTATTTAATGTGTAAAATCCAAGGTATCTGATCTGTTGATTGTCTTGTCTTAAGATTTGCAACATTTAAGATGAGTTTACAATTGAATTCACAAAATGTGGGAGACGAGCTTACCATGTGAGGAAGCTGATCCAAATAATACGGAGTGATATCATAATCCTCAGCATATCCAGTAGAATCGTTCTTTGTCAAGCCTTCAAATAATAGCATATATGATGAAATCTCTCCTTGAATGGAGTCTAAATCCTCTTGAAGTTTTCCAACTTTCCCATTAGATGTCATTGCTTCCCACTGTAATTTTTCCATGGTTGCTTGCTTGTCTGCAAGCTTAATCTGAGGGAAAAGACATTTGTTACTATTATGAGGTGGTTTTAAGAACGAACAAATACCACACACACAAACACCCCAACAGCAATTACTTCCTAAGCAAACCAACATGCGTCTTATGCTGGTACAAGTACATGCTATAGGAGCAAAACTGAAACTCTAAACATCAGAATGCAACCAACCATGGGTTCTACATACATGAATAGGCAATTTTCCTTCAGCAAGTTGGTAAATCAACATGCTTTCAATGAAGTAATTCCTAGAGAATGGATAAAACCTCCCAAAACAAAGGGATTCATTCACATTAGAGGTTATCCACACTACTGGATAGTAAACACATCATAGAGTTCCACAAAAATCCGTACATTTTTTTTTTTGATCGGTAATAGCAATTTCATTAAAAAGAAAAAAGATTCACAAATTGTGAATCACCAAAAGATCCATACATAGATTGATCACTGATGCATATTCAACCCGGGTACTCAGGTCCAAATGAAGCAACTGCATAGCATGCCTTGTATTAGACCAGATTGAATCTCCTCACAGTCATGAGCAGAATTCATCCATAAAGTCGTTAGAACATTCTGTTAAGTTCATCCATAAAGGAAGTCTAGGATGTTAGAGGAAGTACCCTCCTCATCCTCTAGAGTCTGCTACAGGATTGGTCAGATGATGGTCCAGTGGTGCACTATTCAAGAGAATTTTGATGTTGCCAACTTATATCTTCTTTTGTATTTGTTTGGGAATGGCTTCTGTTTCTTTCGTTTCCTTTTATTTGTAGTTGTAGTGACCCCTTTGTATTCTTGTTTTGTTCTGCCTTTTAATATATGTGTATTACCTTTAAATTATTATTTTTTTTAAAAAAAGTTTTGAAACAGAACTAAAAAATGGTGAGGGATAAAAATTAGAAGGAAAGGGATTAGGTCAATAGAGAAAAAAAAATGTAGCCAACCTTTTAATTTTCTTTTGAAGTTCTAACCATCATTAATTAGAAACATGCAGCATGAAAATGCATAACGAACACAGGTGCTAGGGGTCCACATTAAAGTATTCCGGGAATCTGGATTTTCTCAGCATAACAATGTCTGATCCAATTCAGGATGTTTCAACATTAAGCATCACCAGTAAATTAACAGCATTTGTGTCAGAAGAAGCTGTCTTTCCTGCTAATGCACAATCCTTTTAGCAGAACACGAGTTTCAATTGACATGGCCAGCTTTATTTTTTCATTCCTTTTTTGTTTTAAACTATCAAGGGTGAAATTACATTTTTCTTCTTTTTGAAGTATGAGTTTCTAATTTGATAGGGTATCTATATTTAATGTTTGGGACCTTTGGGTAAATAAAACAGCAAATTACACAGAAGTTAGACAGCATTTAGTGTTTTGTTTGACTTACACAAGGATTCGTTTCAATCAAGTCACCCATCCATATTCCGTACAGGATCAGAGTCTGCAATGAGGTGATGAAGATGAAAAGTGATTTCCTGGAGCAGACCGGATTTGTGGTAGGTCGTGACAATGGGTCTAGGAAGCCAATTGAATGGTTGTGCAGTAATCAGTATATGCCCAAGATTCAACAAGCTTGCTCATTCCAAAAATACTTTGATCAGTGAGCTTTTTGGTAGGAGAGGCGGGGAGGTGGTTTGGAACCCAATCTTCCGCAGGATCCATAGAAAGCATCATATAGAGGAATGCTTACTGCTTCAGGATCGACCGAACAAATTTCAAATCAACCCAAATCGGTAAGACTCTTGGACTTGGTTAGGTAATTTGAAGGGGATTTTGACTACAAGAGACCTCTATGGGTATGTTTTTGGGATAGAGGATGGGGAGCTGGTTCTTTTTCCTCAATTAACTGGATCGACTGAACAAATTTCAAATCAACCCAAATCAGTAAGACTCTTGGACTTGGTTAGGTAATTTGAAGGGGATTTTGACTACAAGAGACCTCTATGGGTATCTTTTTGGGATAGAGGATGGGGAGCTGGTTCTTTTTCCTCAATTAGAAAGGATCTAGAAAATGCCGCTCCTATTGAAGTTTCAAGTTTTTCCTTGAATTGCCTGGACTAGGGTTTAAGGATGCGTAATGGTCCCTACCAAACCATTATGTAACGCCAAAACAGTTACATACCATACACTCACTCTCCCTTGCCCCCTGCCTAACCCATTTAAAAACAAATAAAAAATATTTAATAAATAAATATACTTACATTTTAAATTACAATAGAATTTTATATATATATTAAGCAATATAACCATTAACAAATTAGCCACCAATAAATAAATAAAAACTAAATTAGCTAGGTATCCTCCCCCGTCAGGTTCGAGAAGCAATACTTTAAGTCTAAACCCACCCAATTATAAGTGGGTTGAGAAAACCCAATCCAAAGCTGAATGATGAGTCTGAAAATTCAACTCCAATCCATGCAAAGTTGGGTGTCATCCCTACAGATGCCTAACTAATAGATAATGTTAACTACTAATGGAATAATAAGTATGTCTCAAATTTCAACTCTTCCACAGTCTTGATGGAGATATCTATCAAATTGTTCAGAGCTTGAAAATGGGTCCTTAATTGGGGTCGATAGTTAATATCTATCTGGTGGAAAGGAAATCCATTGTTTTTCTTTTTAATTTCATGTTTGGTGCATTTGAAGGAAATTGTGAGGAAAAACTTGTAATTGAAATGAACCTATTGTCAATCTATCCACATGAGCTTGCCAAGGGTTGCATTCCAGAGTCTAAACTCCATTCACCATCTCCATCATACACGTAAGCACCATATTGGGTATTAAGTGTCACTAGTTATCCCAATGCATGACAAGATGTGGGATCCATACTCTGGTATTGTAAAATCTTTTGTTATAGGATAAAGACTTGCAGATTGTAATTAATGACAGCAAATAATAAATGTGATACTCATTTATAACACTAACAAGACACCACAAGCAATGGAGACATACCTTTGCATCGGAGAGTTGTAAATGAGCAGATTTAATTAGCGAATCCTTCTCTGCAGCCTGGCGTTTCAGTTCATCCAGTCTTGCATGAACTGCAGTCATCTGGTTCTTTGACGTCTCTGCCAATTTCAGGAGCTCGTCTTTCTCTAATAATTTCTTTTGTAGATCCTCCAATTGTTCCCTCAACATAATCAGCTCCTCCTTATCCTTTTCTACAGCTGATGCCCTTGAGGAGAAAATTGAGAAGTCGTCAGCACAGGTATCTTGGATATCTCTACTGCCATTTTTGCCTAGGTCCTTGTCTCCCAGATCTCTTCGCTTTCTTGCAGGAATGGATTGTGCAGCTTTCCTGCCTTTTGGTTCAGTTATCTGTAATAAACAAATAACCAACATTAATATCCATATTATCAGAATATTTTACTCCTCTGCATTGAAACTTTAACACTGGGAAGTACCTGAAATGTAAAGCTTATCTTTGTCGAAATGAAGAGAGAAAAGACTATGAAAATATTAATAACGACTCTGGTGAAGATATGAATGTCGGTATAAAATCAAAGACAATTTAGCAACATCTGCAGTGTAAGTGGTTATTTACCACATCTTTGAGAATATTCTAATTCAGCTGTATCCGTTTCTTGATTTCTCATTACTCTGAAGGTCTCTTAAGTTTCCTCATACACTGTTCATTATTTATAAATGACTTATTGATTGAAACTCTTACTCCAGGATAGCTTGTAGCATTATTCAGCACAATATGAGTGGGAAAGTACTCTCTGGAACAACAATATTAAATTATCTTAACCTAGTGAGTTTGGAATTAAACAGGTAATGAACTTGCAAATGCTGTTAGCTTAAAACCCAAAAGTCGCTAATGTCACTAAGAAACCTCCCATGGTTATACCACAATTAGCACAAATCAAATACGTGACCTGAATTTCAGTTAGGATATAGAATAGAACAAAATAAAAAATAAAAAAACAATACATACAAGCAAATGCCAGAGATAACACTAATTGACCTAAAATGCCGAGCTTAATAATAAAACTCCAAACTAAAATACCTTCATTTCATTCTAAGAACACCAATACTATTGGTGTTGATTAAATTTTTTAAAATTTATTAAAACTGGATCATTAGGATACGGGTTTTGTTTTTAATTGGAGACTAAAACCCCCACGATTTCATGTTTAAGTTGGGGGGGTGTTTGATCTCTTGAAAGAGAGAAAACACTCACTTTTAGTGTTTTCCCTTGTTTCTTTAGTCCCACATCAAAAATGCAACAAGAAATCTATGGGTTCATTTATTCCTTTTGGTTGCTTAGTTGTAAACAAGTAAGCTTATGGTGTAGAATATCTCCCACCAATTCCTTTAGACCATTCCTTGGGTGCACATGCTACGCTTGCAGCGAGCGCGCGTGCACTCGCAAAGGCTCCCGCACTCACTTTGTACTTCGCTCATGCGCATCGTCGTTTGGATCGCTATTTATTTTGATTAAATTTGGACCGTCCATCTAACCATCATCGTTGATCTACGTTGTCCCTAATCGGATGATCATTTTATGTTGATCAGAACCGTCTGATCTTGGCTCAGGCTCGGATTGGATTTGGGCCGTCAGATTGTGGGTGCTGATCCCAGAATCCACTTAGGGGTGTAAGGTGGATCAAAACCATGATTGCCTTGGGTCAATGGGTGTAGGCCCATCATTATGAGCATAGGGTGGCCTAATCATTGGTCTGACCAAGTGAGCCAAGTGGCCTTAGCATGGTCTGTCTAGGGCAGGAGTGCCTAGCCAAGCGGTTGAGCCCATGCACATGCAAGGGGGCCTTAGTCCTCTATAAATAAAGGGCCTTGGAGTGGTTCAAGCTCCTGTTGAAACCAAGACCAGAGCCAAGTTCGTAAGCAAAGAGAGGAGCCCAGACAACCAATCAGGTGCACCCTGATCCAAAGAGATTCGAGCCACCCTGGTCAATCAAGGGACTTTGAACCAGAGTCCTCCATTAATGGACCTTGAAACTCAAGGAAGAAGATGGAGTTCTAGACCCAGAACCCAGATCTGAAATCCATTAACATTGGCTGTCCAAGATCGATCCAGATCCATGGATTCGCAGGAATGGACCTCAATCCGACTCCGCACGAAGTGTAGAATACTAGAATGTCCTTGGGCTTCTCCCTCGTCCAATGTAGAACAGTCCTCATGTGGATCGTTCGATTGCCCGATCTGATCATCTGAAAGCCAGATCAAGTAGAACAATAGATCTGTCCTATGGATAAAACCATCTTGGGGACCATCTGATCTCGGATGGAAACATACCTTATCCACACGATGAATCCTACTAAGGACCATATACACCCAATCAAGTATTTAAGTGTAGATTGGACTAATTCTGGAACGCCACTAATCTGGTCCGGTTATATCCGTGACTAGACATAATTGAACATGATCAATTCAGATTAATCATAACCTTGTGACCAAATAAATTTGGAATTGGTTAATTGGATTAACTATAAAACTATAACCAAACAAGGTTCACAACAGAATTGATTCTGGAAATCCCAAAATCTGAACTTAACAGATTATAAGGAATTGATTCTGGCCAAAACCAGAATCTGTAACCAAACAAAATAGGAGCAGACCTAATGTGGGATAGGTTGGAATCAGATAATCTTTTTCCATTAACCAGTTGGGACTTTAGAGCATCTAGATAATTGGCAAATCATAATAAAATAGTAATTTGTATGTAAACTTTTTTTTTGGATGGTGCATCCTAAACGAAGATCAGTGCACCATCTACCACCGAGTAGTGCAAACTCGTAGTGAAGACTAGAGAGAATCTTAGTTGAGTTGTATCCCAAATAGTGTTGTCTATCCCTTACACATGGGAGGCCTCGACTATCTTCAAGAAAGACTCAATAGTAGTGCCTCTCAGCGAAGCGATTCTCAGCTATAATTAATTAACTAAATTACTTGATTAATTATCTGTTATTATATGTCTGTGTTTCTAAGTGGCTATGTGTGCATGGATTTAGCCCAAAATACTCAACAAATACTCCATAATTCAAAAGCAGCCAACATAGAACCACATGAATCTGACTAGATTCAACATATAGACTCAATTCTGCGCAGTTTCTCAAAGAATAACAGAAAGAAAAACAGAGGACTAATTCAAATTAACATATAAATCGAAATCTCAAATGAGCATCCTTACCTTCTTGGAGTAAGATTCTCTGGAAGGCGTCTTAGTGTAGATCAACGAAGCGTGGCGCGTGAATGAAGTGTTTGCTCTCCGATCCTGGGCAAAAGACGAGAAGAGATTTCAGAGAAGAAATCAAAGTTCATCAAACAGAAATTCTTCACTTAAAACGTACTATTCCATGAAAATATCAAATGTACATGAAGAATCCTTGAAGAAACTACAGTGAAAAGCTCACCATGAGAGACTCGACAAGTGGAACCATCTCAACGAGGTTCTTGTAGAGAAGTCTGTCGAAATTACTGTTGCTTTCGTTTCCATTAGAGAGGGAAGAGAGAGTTCGTTGAAAAGGAGGAGGAGATGACTGATCTTCTCCAGACAGCCATGATTTGGGGTCCCCAGAACTTCCATTGTTGTCCAAATCAACAAAATGTTGCTGTTCAAACATTGCCGTGGAGATCAATTTCAAATCGAATAAACCCTAGAATTCAAATCACCCACCGAGAGAGAGGAGAAATTGCAGAGACTCAACAAAGACCTCTTTGTATTTCTTTCCGGACAACGATACCTTTTCCAATTAACGGGACTTTGAAGGAAGGAGACTTACATAAATACCCCTTGATTTGAAGCGAACTACTAAACTAACTACTGTTCTAAAACCTGGCGAATCGGATTGGATTAGGGACATAGTGATTCCCACTGTTTGGGTTGTGTTGACATCAGGACCCAAACATGCACATTGCTTGTGTTGCTCCGTCTGTCCGTCATGTAAGAAGTTGGGCCCAACACTGTTATGGGCCATGAAAATTATGTTGGGCTTGGTGTTTGCTCTTTAATTTTCAATGTCGGCCCCATCTAACTTTTTTTTTTCCTCTCCGGTCTCATCCCAGACACCCACACTAGGAGGGAGCATATAGAAGTTGTTGGGAGTTGAAACCGAGACCTCCGCTTCAGAGGTATCCCAACCTACTTATTCTAACAGACCTTAAATGTGGCCAAGCTCACATCTAACCTACTTATTTGACAGGCCTTAAATGTGGATATTCTCTATCTACCAGCTTTCAAGTATACTAGCGTAGACCCCGTGCGATGCACGGGAGTTAGATAAAGAAAGAAAATAAAATAAATAAATTAAAATGAGATTTTATCAATTATTATGAAGTTCTAATTCTACAATGGAAAATGATTCTGAGACTGTCTAGGGCTAAGATCATGTCGTTTAGCGCTGCTCTAAGGTGCTTGAAAAAAACAACTTGGGATTTGCGCTGTCCTCGGCCCTAGATGGTCTCAATAGTAACGCCCTTCTACAATATGTTACTTTGATAAGTAATTAACTCATGTAAATATGTAGCCTCGGTTGGAAGTATGTTTAGACTAATATAAATATCATATATTTGATCCAGGTACGTGTTTAACATGACTCTACTTTTGTGATCTTCAGTCTACAGAAAAACTCATGAGTGAATTAGGATCTCTTAACTTTTTGTTTACTTAACCAAATTATATCTCTTATGTTTCTAAATCTCAATCATGAATGATGACCAATAGAAGAAGAAGCACATAAGAAACAAAAAACTATGGGTAGCCACACTTAATTGCTTATTACTTGATTAAAATAATTGAGAGAGAGATCTATCATGTTGGAAATTGTACTAAAAAACTGTGTAGGTAAGTAATAGAAGGATTCTTATTGAGATATAATAAGAAAAGAGACTACGAATACCCATATTATATCTCTTATGTTTCTAAATCTCAATCATGAATGATGACCAATAGAAGAAGAAGCACAGAAGAAACACAAAAACTATGGGTAGCCACACTTAATTGCTTATTACATGATTAAAATAATTGAGGGAGAGATCTACACTGTTGAAAATTGCACTAAAAAATTGTGTAGGCAAGTGATAGAAGGATTCTTATTGGAACATAATTAGAAAAAAGACTACGAATACACATATTAACAACTGAGTATATGACTCATCTCATCTGGTTAACCCATCGAGGTCCAATCAAAACAATAATGGAATGTTGAACTTCCATCATTGTCTCGTTGTTTCACTAACATTTGGATCATGGTGGTGGATGAGACATGCACATGTATGAAAACACAGACCAAAGTGGAGAAGTTAGGTTCCATATCCCAATATGAGTTTGCTCCAAATAGTTTGGGCGGGAGGTGAACAATATGCCCACATATTCATTGTATGACACATACCCTACTCAGCCGTTTGACGATACTCAACATAGATGACTTAGGGAGGACTTTATGATTCACAAACATTTTTTTTGGGCCATTGCCCTCGTGGATGGGAAATTTGTATACTATTACTATTTGAAACATGACCTGTTTATTTTTACATACATTGACTTTATGTGGATTGATACCTGTAATTAAATTTTATTAGGAATACATATGCATGGGTTTGTCTTTGAAAACAGGTGAAGGTGACAGGTTAACATGGTATGCAGTAGCTGTATACACCCTCTTTTTTTTTCTTTTTTTTTTTCCGAAAGGGTATCAGCGATGATAATATTACTGTCGCTACTAAATAAAAAACCTTATTAGTGACGATAATATTTCCATCCCTAAATAACAATATGCGACCGTAACTCAACCGTCGGTATTTCTATATTTATACATACGGTAATTTATCCGTTGATAGTTTTAGAATAAGCCACGGTAATGTAACCGTTGGTATACTGGAAGTATACCAATGGTCACATACCATCGGTATTAGTGACAGTAATGAAACAGTCGGTATTTGTTATTTATACTTATGGTAATTTTTCCGTTGGTAGTTTTTGAATCAATCACGGAACATAATTGTTGGTATATATCATTTTGAAATAGTAAATTATCTTCGCAATTTAATAATAAACTGTCAGAAATAGTAAAAACCATCGGTATTGCATTGCAAAAGGTCCGTTCTTACCCATAAATATGGATGAAATCATTATTTATAGCGATGATAATATTTTCCTCTTTAATTAGCCACAGTTGAAAATTTTCATCAGTATAGGATTTACTGACACCCGTATCACTAACGGAATATCGACAGTCAAAATTTCATCGATGTGTCCGATACCGATGGAAACGCGTATATTACCGACGGTTTCAAACCGTCGGTAAGAACCTCTTTTCTACAAAGGTTCAGAGCATCATTATCAAATGCCCTAGATTTGTTGTTTATTACGTCAAATTCATGGATATTTGCTACCAATGGACATTGATGTAGCATATTATTTGTCTATTGTCACGGGTAAACATAATTGTCATTGCATAATCCTATAGTTTACTCCACTGTGAAGTGACAATTTTAATCACCTTACTGTCAAGTGAGGCAATTAAAATTTGACAATGGTCATCTCCTTGGATTGTGACAACCTACTTTAGTAGTGACCCGCAATAAAAGCATCAAACAACAAAATCCTCAATAGAACCAACCAACCATGAAAGACTACATAGAAGAGAGAATAACACTATTTTTTTTAGGTCATATTATATATATATATATATGTATATATTTAATGCAGAAACTTTCATATTTGTTTCCTTATATATATTTGTTTCCTTGGATTAGAGAAATCGTTTGGGAAACATCGTACATAGTTAAAATTTTCATGATGAAGAGAATCCATGATTTGGATTCATGCATTTTCTATCTTTGAATGATTTCCATGCGTTTTTTTTCCCTTGCATTAATATAGGATGGTTTTCATATCCTTCATGCAAAACATAGTTCAAAGTCTTCAAACATAGGAGATTGAGTTGCTACTATAAACAAACACCAAAAGGCATGGTTCATGCCCTTCCACATTCATTCCCATTACTGCTATCTCAATGTCCCTACATCTTCTATACGCCGATGAAAAAGAGTACCTTTCATTACCGTGAGCCTTTCAGAAATTATTAACAAAGTTATTAGGTGGTTGCTTGTTAGGCACATTAGGGTCTTTGCACCAAATATGTAAGCACCATGTGGTGAATTGCAAAACAGTTCAAGTGAATCAATTAAGTAATGAGATTCATGAACTGTGCATTATCAAGCAAGTTGATCCGACAATTACAATGACATGGGTACCTAAATCAGCTCACAAAGCTAACATAGATAATGCTAAAACACTCCCTACAATGCAAAAATCAAATTTATTTACAGTCCAAAGAGACCCATATCTTTCTTTACTTTAATTTTTACAACGATACAATTCATCTCTAGAAAGTGAATACCAAAACAGGAAAATCAAACACAAAGAAACACAGCTAAATTAAAAAAAAAATAATAATAAGTGGAATTCCACAGCCAGCCCATGAAATGGTGGATATCATTGATAGTAAGCTATGGGAAATAAAAATTTAAACACTCCTCCATCAACAGTCATCAACAGCCTCTTCATAAGTTGTGTATCTGAAACTCTCTTGTGTTGTATGGTCAATGTTGTGGTGAACAAAAGCAAGCAACAGCTAAAACTGCTGGTTAACCTCTTCTACAGTTCTTGATATTCCGAATTTCAACAACTCGATTGCTGCCAAAAACAATCTCAAATTCTCTAAAATTGGGCTTCATCAATATTCAAGAAGCCAAATATTTGGTCCCATTTGAACAGTGGATGCACTCCATTTCCTTTGTACCCATGAGTTGTATGCCTTCCGAACAGAGATTCCTACCTTCCCTTCCGACCACTGATTAGAAGATAATGATGAATCTAAGTAAAAAAAATTTTGCTAAGCCATAGCCGCTGTATGTGATAAATCCATGTTTTTTAGGAAAAAAAAGAGTAATTAATAGAAGCAATTTTTTGTTTACCTCTGTGACTTTTCTTGATAAGACGGTTAATGATCGAGACGAAAATTCACTTGCAAGAAGTCCTACAGTCTGCACTTCGCCCACATGATTCACTATCTCAAGTGATAGCGTTGGTCGAACGATTCCAAAAAACCACCAAAGAAAATACAGAATCAGTTGCAAAAATCAAGCTCATACCCAAAAAAAAAGTATACATATATTAAACCCTACCCAAGTTCTTTTCTTCTTCTTTTTCCTCATCTTCTCCGGTGCGCTTGATTTTGTAGTAGATTTGAGAGGCAAAAATGTTGTTATCTGATGATTAATCCTACTACGTGTCGATAGAAATGAATGATTGAAGGAAATAGGATTTCTTACAGAAATTTGATGTCCAAGAGCTTCGTTAGCAAGCTCATTGGCTATTAGGTTTCATCTTCATCTGCGCCCCATGAACGATCTCTTTTGGAGAAACATTCATTTGCTTCAGATAGTAACGCACCCTCTCCTCCCTTTATATTTTACTCTGCTTGGGGAGGCGAGGAGTCGAATCATGAAGAAGGGCATCTTAGGGAGATGAATCTAGAAGAGACCGTTTCATTGGGGGAAGAATTGGGGAGAGAGAGGGTTTAGCTTAGTGAAACGAATGGGGAGAGTTAAATATGATTTTAATTGGGGGAGATGAATGGGAGAGAGAAACATGCAAGTTCAATATTAAGTAGTGCAGCCACGTGGCAAGAATTTGGGTTCAAATTGAGCCTTCTGAAGGTATCCACGTGGATACCAACAGCTATATAGGAGTAGTATAGATGAGACTGGACATCGTTGTTAATCCCTTCTCAAACCCCTCTCAGTGAGTATTATGGTAATTCCGTACAACCACTGGGAGAAATGCTCCTTCTCCATACAATGTAGTCTTGGGGAGAGAATGGAATCGTGAAATGAAAGTCATATCGTCCTCATATTATCAATTAATGAAGTTCACATTGCGATCCCAGATCTACCCAAATAGCAACTACAGTGTGACACAAAGGTTGCTAAGGACAAACCTACTCTAAAGCCTATCAATGCAGTAAATATCGGAGGCGGTGATACAATATCTCAGAATGTATATATCGGCACCAACTTGACATCAACAGAAGAGTCTGAGCTTGTTGACGTTTTATACCAAAACATTGATGTATTTGCCACGACCTCAGATTGTCTCTGGCGAAGCCAGAAATCCCTTGTATCGGGTAACCATAGAATAGGGGTCAAGTGGTGGAGATGTCAAAATCATGGGCCCATGATTTTGACTTCTCCTCACTTGATATCTATCCCCCCTTTATCTGACCACCTTATGGCCATGTGCCATGTAGTGTCCCCCCCTTTGATATCTCTCTCTCTTTTATCTCACCATCTTATCACCATGTGTCATGTAGTGTGTGAAGAAGTCAAAATCATGGGGAGAAAATGAAATGACTTCTCCCCTTTTATCGCCACATGTCCCCTATTCTATGGTTGCCCCAGAGGGGTTTCTGGCTTCGTCAGAGACAATCCGAGGCCATTTGCCATGGGCTCTAGTAGGTGAAGCCGCCTAACCCCGACTTTGTCATGTCAGACAACTTGAGCACCACAAATTGCACAAACCAATAGAATGACTTTCGTATTAAGGCCAATGCTTATGGGGTGACCTGACCGATTGTTACACCTCGTGGCATTGTGCATAGGTCTCAAGTGAATCCTCATTAGTGAGTGGGGATGCGGAGTTGTTGGGTGTGAGTTGACCTATGACTATGAGACAATTTTCTTACGAATATTAATCAAGAGATCTACATAGGGTTAACACCAGATAAACATTGTTGTAGAAAAATAGTGATTCATATAGCATAGGTAGGTTATAGTGAGCTCTAGGAGGTTAACATTGACCAACTATATATGATCTAATAAAAATATGATCTATTTTTTGCCACATGTGTCCAATAAGTCTACATTGCATAATCCTATAGTTTACTCCACTGTGAAGTGACAATTTTAATCACCTTACTGTCAAGTGAGGCAATTAAAATTTGACAATGGTCATCTCCTTGGATTGTGACAACCTACTTTAGTAGTGACCCGCAATAAAAGCATCAAACAACAAAATCCTCAATAGAACCAACCAACCATGAAAGACTACATAGAAGAGAGAATAACACTATTTTTTTAGATCATATTATATATATATAAATATGTATATATTTAATGCAGAAACTTTCATATTTGTTTCCTTATATATATTTGTTTCCTTGGATTAGAGAAATCGTTTGGGAAACATCGTACATAGTTAAAATTTTCATGATGAAGAGAATCCATGATTTGGATTCATGCATTTTCTATCTTTGAATGATTTCCATGCGTTTTTTTTCCCTTGCATTAATATAGGATGGTTTTCATATCCTTCATGCAAAACATAGTTCAAAGTCTTCAAACATAGGAGATTGAGTTGCTACTATAAACAAACACCAAAAGGCATGGTTCATGCCCTTCCACATTCATTCCCATTACTGCTATCTCAATGTCCCTACATCTTCTATACGCCGATGAAAAGAGTACCTTTCATTACCGTGAGCCTTTCAGAAATTATTAACAAAGTTATTAGGTGGTTGCTTGTTAGGCACATTAGGGTCTTTGCACCAAATATGTAAGCACCATGTGGTGAATTGCAAAACAGTTCAAGTGAATCAATTAAGTAATGAGATTCATGAACTGTGCATTATCAAGCAAGTTGATCCGACAATTACAATGACATGGGTACCTAAATCAGCTCACAAAGCTAACATAGATAACGCTAAAACACTCCCTACAATGCAAAAATCAAATTTATTTACAGTCCAAAGAGACCCATATCTTTCTTTACTTTAATTTTTACAACGATACAATTCATCTCTAGAAAGTGAATACCAAAACAGGAAAATCAAACACAAAGAAACACAGCTAAATTAAAAAAAAATAATAATAAGTGGAATTCCACAGCCAGCCCATGAAATGGTGGATATCATTGATAGTAAGCTATGGGAAATAAAAATTTAAACACTCCTCCATCAACAGTCATCAACAGCCTCTTCATAAGTTGTGTATCTGAAACTCTCTTGTGTTGTATGGTCAATGTTGTGGTGAACAAAAGCAAGCAACAGCTAAAACTGCTGGTTAACCTCTTCTACAGTTCTTGATATTCCGAATTTCAACAACTCGATTGCTGCCAAAAACAATCTCAAATTCTCTAAAATTGGGCTTCATCAATATTCAAGAAGCCAAATATTTGGTCCCATTTGAACAGTGGATGCACTCCATTTCCTTTGTACCCATGAGTTGTATGCCTTCCGAACAGAGATTCCTACCTTCCCTTCCGACCACTGATTAGAAGATAATGATGAATCTAAGTAAAAAAAATTTTGCTAAGCCATAGCCGCTGTATGTGATAAATCCATGTTTTTTAGGAAAAAAAAGAGTAATTAATAGAAGCAATTTTTTGTTTACCTCCGTGACTTTTCTTGATAAGACGGTTAATGATCGAGACGAAAATTCACTTGCAAGAAGTCCTGCAGTCTGCACTTCGCCCACATGATTCACTATCTCAAGTGATAGCGTTGGTCGAACGATTCCAAAAAACCACCAAAGAAAATACAGAATCAGTTGCAAAAATCAAGCTCATACCCAAAAAAAAAGTATACATATATTAAACCCTACCCAAGTTCTTTTCTTCTTCTTTTTCCTCATCTTCTCCGGTGCGCTTGATTTTGTAGTAGATTTGAGAGGCAAAAATGTTGTTATCTGATGATTAATCCTACTACGTGTCGATAGAAATGAATGATTGAAGGAAATAGGATTTCTTACAAAAATTTGATGTCCAAGAGCTTCGTTAGCAAGCTCATTGGCTATTAGGTTTCATCTTCATCTGCGCCCCATGAACGATCTCTTTTGGAGAAACATTCATTTGCTTCAGATAGTAACGCACCCTCTCCTCCCTTTATATTTTACTCTGCTTGGGGAGGCGAGGAGTCGAATCATGAAGAAGGGCATCTTAGGGAGATGAATCTAGAAGAGACCGTTTCATTGGGGGATGAATTGGGGAGAGAGAGGGTTTAGCTTAGTGAAACGAATGGGGAGAGTTAAATATGATTTTAATTGGGGGAGATGAATGGAAGAGAGAAACATGCAAGTTCAATATTAAGTAGGGCAGCCACGTGGCAAGAATTTGGGTTCAAATTGAGCCTTCTGAAGGTATCCACGTGGATACCAACAGCTATATAGGAGTAGTATAGATGAGACTGGACATCGTTGTTAATCCCTTCTCAAACCCCTCTCAGTGAGTATTATGGTAATTCCGTACAACCACTGGGAGAAATGCTCCTTCTCCATACAATGTAGTCTTGGGGAGAGAATGGAATCGTGAAATGAAAGTCATATCGTCCTCATATTATCAATTAATGAAGTTCACATTGCGATCCCAGATCTACCCAAATAGCAACTACAGTGTGACACAAAGGTTGCTAAGGACAAACCTACTCTAAAGCCTATCAATGCAGTAAATATCGGAGGCGGTGATACAATATCTCAGAATGTATATATCGGCACCAACTTGACATCAACAGAAGAGTCTGAGCTTGTTGACGTTTTATACCAAAACATTGATGCATTTGCCACGACCTCAGATTGTCTCTGGCGAAGCCAGAAATCCCTTGTATCGGGTAACCATAGAATAGGGGTCAAGTGGTGGAGATGTCCAAATCATGGGCCCATGATTTTGACTTCTCCTCACTTGATATCTATCCCCCCTTTATCTGACCACCTTATGGCCATGTGCCATGTAGTGTCCCCCCCTTTGATATCTCTCTCTCTTTTATCTCACCATCTTATCACCATGTGTCATGTAGTGTGTGAAGAAGTCAAAATCATGGGGAGAAAATGAAATGACTTCTCCCCTTTTATCGCCACATGTCCCCTATTCTATGGTTGCCCCAGAGGGGTTTCTGGCTTCGTCAGAGACAATCCGAGGCCATTTGCCATGGGCTCTAGTAGGTGAAGCCGCCTAACCCCGACTTTGTCATGTCAGACAACTTGAGCACCACAAATTGCACAAACCAATAGAATGACTTTCGTATTAAGGCCAATGCTTATGGGGTGACCTGACCGATTGTTACACCTCGTGGCATTGTGCATAGGTCTCAAGTGAATCCTCATTAGTGAGTGGGGATGCGGAGTTGTTGGGTGTGAGTTGACCTATGACTATGAGACAATTTTCTTACGAATATTAATCAAGAGATCTACATAGGGTTAACACCAGATAAACATTGTTGTAGAAAAATAGTGATTCATATAGCATAGGTAGGTTATAGTGAGCTCTAGGAGGTTAACATTGACCAACTATATATGATCTAATAAAAATATGATCTATTTTTTGCCACATGTGTCCAATAAGTCTGACATTGACATCTAACGATAAATTTTTGAACAAAAAAGAAGCAAGTCACGTGTCAAGTTTCTAGAAGAGGCACTCACTACATTTCTAGTGAGCGCCACACATTAGAACTCTTCCCATCTCTCTCTCTCTCTCTCTCTACATATACAAAAATTCTAATGCCTATCTCTCTCTCTCTCTACATATACAAAAATTCTAATGGACAGCACCCCCTTAAGAAAGATGACATATGGGAAGTTGTTTTCAAATCTGATTATTAGGTGTCAATGTGAATTCTTTGAGCTGACACGTGACAAAAATCAATTTGATCGAACATTTCTAGATCATCCGATTATACCTTAATTTGTTAGCATTAGTCATCTTGTGTTCATTAGACCCTATTTAGGCTATAGAAATATTTGAACTTTTAGCCTTCAATTGAATAGCCTATAAATGGTCAAATTCTAAAATCACCTGAACATATTAATTTTTTTTTTTTTTTTTTTGGGGGTTGATAGAACATATATATATATATATAGAGAGAGAGAGAGAAAAAAATATATATTGAGAGTGAGAAAAGAGCTCCAATGTGCGGCACTCATCAATGAGCATACCTTCTAAAAACTTGAAACATGGCATATGTTAATAGAACATATATATCCATATATATATATAGAGAAAAAAAATATATTGAGAGTGAGAAAAGAGCTCCAATGTGTGGTGCTCATCAAAGAGCATACCTTCTAAAAACTTGACACATGGCTTTTGAAAAACTGATTGTTAGTTAGTTGTCAAGGTGGGTCCCTTTAATGTGGGTCCCTTTAATGATAAATAACAAAAAGTCAACACTTTCTGATTAGACCCTAGATGATATGAAGGTTTACCTGACGCTTACTAAGCTATAAAATTATCTTATTTTTTTTATTTCAATAAGATGGCCAGAAACATGCGCTATATGTATACATTTAGAGAGAGAGAGAGAGAGAGCTGACTTGCTGTGTGGAAGAACAACCATCCTGGCATTGACATAGAAAGCAAGAAAGCAATCCCAGCTAGCCATTTGGTAAACACGATTGCAACCTGATCTATCGCTGCACAACTGTTTTTTGCGCCTTCTCCTTCGTGTGGAAACTAATCCACCCACTAAACCTTCTTCCACCTCTCCTTTATTGACTTTGATTGAACAGTTGGAACTCAACATGTGACAACCCATCTAGTCATAGAAATATACATTAGAAATTTAAAATTGGCTATATATATTTATAATTATATAATTCCATGTTGCTTGGTGGTTTGGAACTTGAAATGTAGTTGTGGAATGCTAGCCCCAGCTTCTTTCTTCCTCACTTTTTCCACGGGACCAATATGTTTCATTTTTATTCCGGTTAAAGTTTCAACATTGAAAGTTAAGACACTTGTCGATCCGCTCCGTAGAGAAAGTGAGGAAGAGGTCAGAAACTGAGGTTAGCATTCTCCATGCTTGGTTTTAACGTTATAGGTTGGTGAGATTTCTATTCTCTGAATAAATGCAAAGCTTACCCCCACAAAGAGAATAAAGTGAAAACCTTTGAATGAGTTGTAGACTTCAAAGTTCAAACACACATCCGCATTGGCAGACCAAGTCCCTTAGACAAAGGGTTAGTGTCAAGTTGTCCAAAATAATCCATCGCCTTCGACCACCACAATTAGGGCACAAGTGGATCAGAGTTTGTCCACCACTCTGAAATTCAACCAATGAAGACAAGCTTGTCCTACAACTGCCTTGTGTCATAGGCATTTGTCGTTATTAATTGATACCCTTCCAACCAAAAATAAAGCAATATCGATCCAGTGCAGATCATCTAAGCATATCAATTTCGAGAGGTGCCAATAGGGTCTTAGTCCCACACTGAAACCGAGATTAGTGTACAAATTAATAATGGCGCATGAAAATTCAGGGAATGACAAGAGCTTGCCCCAAAACTAGGCCTGTGTCCAGTGAGAAAAGAGTGCCTAAGAGAGTTGTCTTCATCAGGCCTCCTTTATGGTCGGCTTTTCCTCTTAAGGCTCTAATATACCCACCTTCAAGGCACTGAAACAGTGAAACTGGCTAGTCGGTGACCTTCATATAGGATAATGCTATAATGCAGTGAGTCAGTGTAGCACAAGGTTTGAAATCTCAACGCAAAATTTCATGAATTCCCGGTTTCATTCCCATCCCACAAATCGAAAGGACGCATATTTTGGAATTGCAGATTTTGATCAAAATTTATGATTTTCAGGGTGAAATTTCGGAATTTCGAAATTTTGAATTTCGGCAAAATTTCGGAAATTTATTTTTAAATAGCTATTATTATTATTTTAATATAATTAAAAAATATTCCGATATATTCTGAAATATTTTTCGATATTTCACGAAATTTTGATTTTTTTTAAATAAAAAATACTATTTATATAAATATATAAAATATTGTTTGGGCCGAAATTTTTAAAAATTTCAACCTGAAAATTTTCTAAATGTCAACCAAAATTTCGTAAAAATAATTAAATTTAATAAAATATTTATTTTAAAAATTTCTGAAATTTAGCTGAAAAATCCAAAATCTTCAAAATTTCAATACGGGTTGGAGGACAAAATCGCCGATATAACCGAAATTTCAAACCTGGGTGTAACATTGTATTCCACCTCTTCTAACCACATTGACTGCGATCCGGGCCTAATTAGGTCTAATGCAAAATGGTCTCACATGAATTCCCATTCTATAGGCTTAAGCTTTGTGGAAAAGAGGGAAAAAAAACACTCTGTCCTTGTTTATTGGTAGAAAGATTTAAATACAATCGAAGAAAAAATAAGGTTTGATGTGAGAGGTTTCCTTCTAGGAGCATTTACATTACTTGCAGATGATCCAGAAAAGGGTGTGAAGATTTGATTATAAAAGAAGAGATAGGGAGAATGACAGCGCAAGATTATCTTGGGATACTGAGAATCTGCTAAAATATTGGGTTATAAATGTGACTTAGACCTGGAGGAGTGGAGAGAACATCGTGATATAAAAATCCTATATGCACAAAAAGAATAGATAAAAAAATATTAGAAAAATACATCAATCGAAAAAGTTTAAGGGGCAATTTGATTAAAATATGAGTTTTAATTTGTTTTGACGTTTTTAAGGAGTCCGGTTACATCCCACAAGTATACCTATCCCTTGATTAACTGTATTAAAATTTATTGACCCTTCAGGTTCAACCATCTAACCTTAGTTTTTAGTAGAAAAAAAATTGAATTATAAAGATTAAAGTTGTTAACCAATGAAGTAACACAATAAGAAGATATTGAGTCTTAACCCCAAAGGGGTGGACCAGTGGTTCTTGGGCCTTTTCCCAAGTAAGAGGTCCTGGGTTCTATTTCTCACTCCCTCTTTGGTGTTAGCCCTGCATGGGTTTACGTGGACTTACCTGGTGTGGTGTGTTGCGGGCTCACATCGTACCATCGAGGATTAGTCCTGACCCAAAGGGTTGGGGACACCCGAGTTCCAAAAGAAAAAAAAAATGTATTGACTCTTTAACAATGTGGCAAGAATGTCCCGATTAAATAACTTCAAAATTGACGAAATCTGCAAAAATAAATAATAAAGTACTAAGAGAATACATCAATCATCGTTCACTGTTTATCTTTAAGTTAACCCAATAAGTAGGTATTGAATTTTATTTTATTTTTTGTTCAAATATATCTACAAGAAAGCAGATTAGTAGAGACAAGAGAGAGATTATTTGCCTTATTCATGTGAATTCCTCATACGAAGAATGCTAGCCTCAACCTATACTCTCATCCTCTACTAATCACTTGTCAACTTTTTTGGTGAGAGAGTGTTTTAATTATTTAATAATGTATAGGTGGTTGGTGGAGGGTGAGAGTAGGGGTTGACTAAGAATAGGGCTAGCACTCCTCTTCCTCGTGTGTGTGTGTATATATATATAGGAAATTCCTCTTATTCTTAGAACTTAGGTTGTATCTTAATTTTGATCATATATGAAGTAATTTGTTGGAAGATTATGGCCCTGTTATATAGTTGCCAAATGGCCAAATCCAACATATGCTTATGATATAAACAGTGATGTGTTGGCTTAACCTTCTCATGGGGATTCCAATATCTTTAATTTAATCAAAGAAACTGAATTGTAAAGATTAAGAAGCTTCTCATTAGATCTTCTGTTTTTGTTTTCACATGCAAACATCTCTTTTAAAAGTTCAACTCCAAAAATATAAAATTCAAAAATCAAATATAATTAAATGGGTGAAGCTTAAAATAATAAAATCCAGAATATCTTAAGAGATTGACTATGAAAGGAGCTCAGGTTGAAGAGATAAGAGGGGTAACCCAAAAATTGTTTTCTGATAAGGTAGTTTGGTAATTACAAGTATAACCTAAGGATATATTGGTCAATTATTTTTTAATGTAATTCCCAAAATACCCATGTCGAAGACATTTTTTGGTTGCTCCATCATCTTTTCCTACCACCGGAGTAAAAATATGCCACTGATATGAGTAAAACAAAAGTAACAGTAGTAATTATATCATTTGTGGGTGTGGCTAACTATCCTATTAGGTAACTCTATGATTTGTCCAGGTAAAAGAGCCCCGGACCAATTAGAAACAAAAATAAATAAAAACATAGTTCCAATAAAGAGAACCCAAGAATCATATTCTTCTCCAATATGGTTATTGCTCAAAGGTCCGAATGAATTCAAGGACAGCTCATGTTCATAGTTAATCTCATATCTTAAAACTATGATTGTAATTATCAAGATCTAAGAAGGAGTGCAAATGTGTTCAGTCATCATCTGATTAGTTATTTTCATGCATATATCAATTCACATAGTGTTGGGATTCGCCTAGAATTCTATTTTGTGTAAACTTCTATTAAGAAGTTATTTGTTAGAATTAAAATTTAAGAAATTTTTAATTGCTTTAGGATTTGATTTATGTTTATAAATATGCCTAGGGTATTGACTTATTAAATGAGTTGTTGAGACATGAGTTTTAGGGTCTTGTTATGTAGTAGGTCACATTCTTTCTTTTCGAGAGTAGCAAGAGAGGGTTCTTCCTATTTTAGGACAAAAAGTCGTATTACGTAAGAGCGTAATACGAATTTTTGGTTTCCCTTCATTTGGTTCCAAACTGAAGGGGAAGGGGGTCGGGCTTATCATATCAACTGGGTTGTAGAAAGAGATCAACCCGATCACCAATTTCATTCGATGTTATGGTGAAGGGGCCCGCCTAGTGGTGGGAAAGAACTTGGGATTATCAAAATTATTTTCATAGGAGGAGGCATGCAGTTGGGGAACAGTTGGGGAAGCTTCGATTTTAGAATGCCAACTAAAGGCATGTTGATTGGAAGAAAAAAAAATTTAAAAATTTGAATTTCCCTTTTCCCCTTAACCAATCAATATGTTGCACTTATGCAATTGAATTCTCTTGAATTCACTTGCAATTACATAGGAACTGTTCTACTTATATTGGCTTTATATCAAAATAATAATAATAATAAATAAAAAATTATTCTCCATTTCCTTGTTACTAAATTCCCTTAGATATCATGGCTTGTCGGGTATGAGGAGCCCATCGAACCCAATAAGGAGCGGAGAAAACCCAACAACAAGCCTCCAACCTCGAACCTACCCGTGGAAAAGTATAAGCGGGTTTTGAGCTGGTTGATAGGTCGGTTCAAAAGTTGAAAACACTAGGCTTCACAAGAATTTCCTCATCAAACCCTATTTTATCCCATAAGACATTCATGAGGTTCCCCACAACTTGGCCAACTAGTCACATGGCCATTCGATCGGGTCACCTTTTTAGCGATTCAGGGATGGGATCTAACGTGCATGGGATTCCTTGGCAGTGTGATTTAAATAAAATTAACGTTAGATAGTGGAATCCGTGAAAGTCTAATCTGCGCCGCTAGAATCCACCACAAGGCACACGCTGATGTACCGAGTCTCAAGGGTAATAATATTCGGCAATCACCATTTATGAGTGCTACTGAGGCGTCATCTCTGCGTCACGTTTTTTTGCCCCTGTTTTTGTAAAGCTAAGCTAAGGCGAAAGACTTTGGAAAGTTAAACGCACACATAGGCGCTTGTTAGTAGAAACGGCGAAAAAATATGGCTATGGTATTTACTGCTTTTCCTGCAACAAGTTCGGATGTGTTTTTGGGCGGTGTGATACCTAAGCCCCAAATTTTGATCATTATACCCCCAATCTTGAAATAAAAAGAAAAAAAATCTAAAAGCATGTAAGCATCAAATATGCCCTTATCTTCTTCATCCTTCATCCTATCGTTAATGATTTAAGATTCCTGTAGTCCCTTGCTAGATCTGTTCTAGTCGAGTAGTTTGGCCGCCGTCTTCTTGATCTAGTAGTGTCTATTTTTCTTTACGTTCAATAACCATTTGGATTTTCTTTTTTTGTTGATTCGTTTTGCGAGACATTTCTGGAGTTGGATCGTTAGAACGAGAGATTTGAGAGATTGATGGTTGTGGATAAATCTTGTGTACGTTAGAGGATGAATAAAACATTTCTTCACTGTTTTTTTTCCTTCGGGGGAGAGATTTTGGAAACTTATCATTTTTAGGTGGGCATATTTGGTACTTTAATTGTTTTTAGGTGTTTCTGTTTTTAAAATTCGCGGTGAGCTGCCGGAATCACCACCCTTCTTTAAAGGGAAATGGAAAAGGGACCTAGGAAGCTGACCATGAGATCTCATTCGCCCATGACCCTTTTTCACTATACATCAATTATGATTAACCCCTAAGGTTAACCATTCTAACCATGATTTTTAGAAAAACAAAAAAAAAAAATATTTAATTTAATTTAATTAAGCTTAACCATGATTAAAAAGTGTTAAACAAGACAAGTGGACACTACGGCTGGCTTAGAAGAGGACCCTGTGGTCCTCTTCTCAGGACTCTTCTTTTAATATATACTAGTGAGATACACATGAGATACACTTGAGAGAGGAGAAATGGAGAGAGAGTAAGAAGAGGGATCCTATTGAGGATATTTTGAAAAAAAAATTAAGAAATATTTTGCATAAAAAAACTTGAGAGACATTTAGGATAATTTTTTTTTTGAGAAACAGGTTGCTTATCGAAATATGATATTGGACATTTTAAAAATAAAAAGCTTTAGAGATATTTTGGATATAACAACGAAAGTGGGTGGACGGGGTCTTAGTGAGACGTTCTTATTTCAGAGCATTTTACCAAGAGAGCAAGGAGTCCAATTACGCCACTGAGGTCATCATGTGTCCCTTTTAACACTACTTAACCATGATTAAGATTCACCCACCCTAGGGTTTACCTACTTATCCTTGGTTTTTTGAAAAAAAATTAACCCTAAGAGTTAGTAAATTTTAACCAAGGTTAAAAAGAAATTCATATTTTTTTTCTAAAACTATGAATAAGTGGGTGAAACCTAGGGGTCAATGAATCTTAACCACAATTGGAGTCTCGTTGCGCTCTCAAGGTTCTCATGTGTTTCTTTTGACACCCCTTAATTGTGGTTAAGATTCATCTACCCTTAGAGTTTTTTTTTGGAAAGAATCTACTCTCAGAGTTCACCTACCTATCCTTGGTTTTTAGTAGAAAAAAAATGTTAATTTTTTAAAACTCTAGTTAAATTTCACTAACTCCTAGGGTTTTTATTTCCATATTTTTTCTTTTCTAGAATTCAAGAATAAGTGGGTGAACCTTGGGGGTGGATGAATCTTAACCACAATCAAAGAGTGTTAAAAGAGACACATGACAACCTCAGTGACGTAACTGGACTCCTAGAAAGAAGCTCAGTTATAAATGTAGAGAATTTCAAGCCTAATAGATAGATAAGTGAGGGGTAAATGGGAATGAATCAAATATTCAATTAAGTTGTTTGTCTTAAGTAATAATTATGATAAAAGGTAGTTTAAGAATTTTATATAATTTTCTTATGTAATGATTATATTAAGGGTAGTCTAGAAATTTTACAAAATTTCATATAGGCATATCTACTTTGGAACTTATTATTATTACTTCTTTTTTTGTTTTTGTTTTTGGAAGAGTTGAAATACAAAGAGGAGCTCTACTTAATGACATTGAGCTGAACTACTTTTTTTAACATAATGACGGTAACAATTTTGTAATGGGAAATGGAAAACGAACCGGGGGTCAACATAGAAGCTGACCCCGCTAATCTCATTCGTCCACCACCCTTTTTCATCATACATAAACTATGGTTAACCCCTTAGGTTTAACCCATTTAACCATGGTTAAAAAAATTATTTAATTTAATTTAATTAAGCTTAATCATAGTTTAAAAGTCTTAAAAAGGGTCATGGGACACTACGCTTCTCAGGACTCTTTTGTAATTATGATGTCATGCAAATTGCCTCGGCCTGTCTAAGTAATTACAATCGTGCCACAACTATAGTGTAAAAACGAGGAGCTCCTGTGAAGGAGGGTTCCGGCTCAAAATTAATCTCCGTATTTTGAAATGGTAGGAATGGCACACACAAAAATACTTACCACTGGTGCACAATAGATGAATCCAGCCCAAAAGACCCGTGAAAGCCGACAAAGTGCAAAAAAATGAGTAAAATGGATAGGAAATCTTTAAAAAGGTAGAGCCCACTCAAAATTCGAAAGATAAAACTCAGCTGAACCATTTCGTCATGATTACTTCTTTAATTTATATCAGATCTACCTTAACTCTTCCCGGCCATTTCCCATCATTTTACCGGCCAAATATCCCCACTCTCCGGCGAATCCCTGTTCGAGCTACTTATTACTGTTGCTTATATCTTCCGAAATCAGAAGCAGATACGAGATACCGCGTCAGATTTTCCAGCCAAGGTAGTCAGATTTCCGGTTGAATAGTAAGTATCTGGTCGTACCGAAATAAATGTTTCGGTTTAAGTATCGGTAGAGACTGTTACGAGATTGATGTTATGGTGTTAAACCCTAGAATGCTGTTTATCTGGGGAAGTTTCGAAAGGTTTTTAAATCGCAAAAAATCGCTGAAATCGAGGAGTATTTAGAGATCCGATACGAATCATACGATCTCTGAAGTTTTTTTTTTTTTTGTAATTATTAATATTTGAAGTCGACGCGAGAGAAATCTCTTAATCGAAGATCAAAGATCGATCCTTTCCAATCAAGTTGAAGCATTGTACCCAAAAAAAGAAGGGAAAATCAACTTGGAAGCACCGTCAATGATACGAAATCCTAACCGTAAAAGTCTCAAGCTCCTCAAACAGAAAAAGCTGATTCTAGCCTGCGCCAGCACTGCTTTGAAAATTGCCGGAAAAGTGGCCGGAAACAGATTTTTCGGCGGAGAGATTGCATCTCTGGCAACAGAGGTGTAAATAGAAAGTTTCCAGGTCAGTACGAGATGTGGTAGAAGAAATGTTTAACCATTAGTGGCAAGTGATGCTGTCAAACAGACGCTCTGCTTATTTAATGTCCGTCGCCTATATTTAATGCTTGAACCTAACGCTTCGTTAGGGTTTTCTGGAGGAGCCGTTCCTAAAAATAGTGTTTTGGATTAGATTATAATGCATCTCACAATCTCTCACTGTAATCTCTAGACTCTGTGCTCAATTTATGAGTGTCTTGGGTTAGATTAATGCACCTCACAATCTCTCAAATTCAATATAAATTTCTCCTCCTCATCTCGACGGTTTGAGCTTTGATTCATCGTCTTCCCTCATTAATTCGACTTGTATGTCTCTTTCTGCTGCAAAAGATGTAAGCTTGTCGTCATTTTTTTCTTTATTTTTTTTATGTTGAATTTTATTGTTGGAGTTTGATCTCCTGAGCATGAATCGACTCTGTTTGATTTGAGAAGATGGGTTGGTCTTGTCTGTAATTGTTATCCTCCTCTTACTACAACTTTTTGTTTTTTTGCAGAGAAAAGGCATATGAATTGCCTGTTCTGAAACGACAGAGGACTAATGGAGAAGGGGTTTGTTTTTTCGACTGATTAAAGGTACTTTTGTTTTGTTTGTTTTTTCAAATTAATTATTTTTTCCTTGGGTTGGAATCTAATTCAGATCTCTCAGCTTCTGTCATTTTGGATTTTACTGCAATTTCCTATGAGTTTGAGGACCCTTTTGGGGTTTTCTCCATGTGTGGGTACAACCCTAGTTTTAAATGTGTTAGATCAAACCGGAGCTACAAAGGAAAGAGGGATGATTGAAAAGGGGAAACCTTTAGGGTTGAATTAGAAATTATGTTATAGTTTAGCTGTTGAAGGTTAATGGAATCTTTTTGAAAGTAAACCACTTTCTTTAAAAATTGTATTTTCTAAGAATGGATTATACTTCCTTGTGCTTAATCTGGATAGATTAGCACTTGGCAGTTTTCGATCATTGCTAGTCTTTCAAGTTCATTGCCTGTAGCTTGAATTGATTGAATCTTGATGACCCAAATGGGATACATCAAGGACCTTGGGTTTGATGCCCACTAAAAGAGAAAATAATATCTTTAGTTTTTAGCTCTCCTTTTCATGGATTTTCATTTTCATCCATATCTGGTCCTGATTAGGTCTGCTAGAAAACAGATCATTGATCCCAAAGATTCTATCTCTTCCTTATAATTTTCCTCATGTCCGGCACTTAGAATAGTCTCTTGTTTTTCTTGTTGCTTTCTAGGTGGTATGAGTACTGCTTTACTTTTTCTTTGACTTTTGTGGCAGAAACTAGAAAGTTTAAAACCAACTCTTTAATTTTATAACAGTGAGTTTAGCTATTGCTGTTCAAGTGAAATTTGGTTGGGGTTGAGCCTTTTGCTCAGTTGGTTGGGACTTTGTGCCTCTGTGTCACAACTATGGGTTTGTAGATTTGATCCCAGCCTACTTGGCAAATGAAAAGGAGAAAGGCAGAGATCTGGATCTCTTCTTCCTCATTGTATTAGCATGTTATATGGAGATCTAATAGCTGCAAATGATTTTCTGGATCAATGATGGTCTCCTCCCTATGGTCTCTGTGTACTTGTGGAATATGATACAGGTATTTTTTTTTTTTGTAAAAGTTTTGCTTTGTATCTATTCAATCTATGTAATTTCGTAATTCAGATATGCGTTAGTTCTCATTCAGTTAGTATTTACTTTATTTTCTTGAATCCATGTATGCTTTGTCATGTGGTTTTGGAGAGTGAAACTTGGCAACAATGGCTACAAAAGACCCAATGGGATGCTAACACATCAAGAAAAATGTCAGATGTCGGTGTTTTATTATTAAATAATAATAATATATGTGATTTTTTTAAATGTGCATGTCTGACACTTTTTCTGGTGTGCCAACATCTCATTAGTCCTTTGTAGCTTTGGGCTACAAAGCCCATTTTCTTCAAGTTTGACTCAGTTTTGGATATGCATTCATTTTATTGTTCATAATCCAATAACATTTTTTTTGTTCAAAAATCTGACTTTATATGTTCTATAGCAATTCTTACATATCTCAGGGTCCTCCCTGTTACATCCTCATACAGAGTTTTACTGATAAAAGGGGGGTTCATGCAACCATACACTATTACTTATTTTTGGTTGGTGCAACCGTGCAAGTTCATTCTTACTAGTAAATATTTGAAAGAAATGGCTTCATATTTTGCTTATGACTTGTTTCACTGAACTGTAATTTTCTCATTTTCACTTGACCTTGTAAACCCATTTAGTCATTAATACACCAGATGTTGAAAATCTTGCAATTTTTGAGGTAATTTCCAATTGGTTCTTGACCTGATTGATCATTTGGTCTGATAGGTGAGATGACTTGAGTTTCTATATCTGCTAGAACGGTGCTCGTCTAATACGGTGCTCATCTTCTCCAAAAGGTTATAGCTAGTACGGTGATTGTCTTCTCCAATATATCAAGGGCAGCAGCTGGGATTTAAGGACTCTTTTTCTTTCCAACTTATGTAAACCATGAAACTTGGTAATCCTCTTGTCATGCATCCTTGAATTTTGAAATCTCTTGCTATGACTTTTTTTAAAAAAAATCTGCTTTTAAATATACGTCCAAATTATGCCTCATGTATTCGCAAGAATAACCTGCCCTATATTTTCTTTTCTATCCTGTAAATGTCATACATGTTAAAGGATGGAAAGGAATTATTCACTTGGGGATTAATTATCATGTACTCTGTGTAGTACACCACAGGAGTCAGACTCAGGACTACCATAAGAACTTCAATCAAGCTTCACCAGGAATTCTAATAGTGGTTCCTTTCCCTGAGTTATCTAAAGAGAACCCAAAATTGAACATCCTTAATTTGACATGGGACATCATTAAATGGTTTGTATTATTTTTGAATTATCATTTTACAATACAGGTATTTGTAGCATTTAAAAGACATGGTTCAGTTTTATCTCACTCTGAGTTGTGCGCAAACAATTTAGAGGTTTCCTGCACCTATATTCTATTACTGATGCATGTCTATTAACAATTTGTTCGGTATAAGGATTTTGTACATTAATTGTTCAATTGTCCTCTATTTTTTTTGCTTTTGTTTTTATGGTAAGTGACATTACAAGATGGGAAATAATTTGGACCGCCTTCTTTATATAAGATTCCAACCTTTTTCTCTAGTACTGAAAAATTTAAATGTACCTGCAGATAGTGAACCCCTGTATAACCTTTCAACTCTGGCCCATAAGCCTGATTGCAAGTCTTTCGAATACAATGATAACGCAATGGAGACAGGAGGATGGAAGGAGGACAATGAGATTGTGAGGGAAGAGAAAAGTGGAATCAACTGTGATCTAAAAAGCCAAAAATATCTGACAGATACAGATGCATTACCGGCTGAGAAGATTGACAATGGAGATGTAGTTGGTAATTTACCACGAGTTCATGGTTTCATGGACGGGGAAGATCCAATAAATAGCAGAGAAGATGTGGATAGTGATTCTTTCACACTATATACCATTGCTTCTGGCGAATTACAACCGACTGAGAGAGAAACATATTTTTATACCGATAGGAGTGTTATGGAATGTGAATTGGCAGAGGTGATTGTTTGTTTCAAAGAGCACACTTGTCATGTTGTTAGGGACATTTGCATCGATGAGGGAGAGCCTTCCACGGACATGATTTTGGTAGAAAATGACGAGACGGATCATCGGGGGCTGTGCAGCTTCCCGCACCTGGGTGTGGATGGAAACAGTAATTTAGCCAATGAAACGGTGGAAACTGCATCACCCAGTTCAGATGGGTTTAAATCTTTGGTTGAACATGATTTTGCTAAGGATGCTGATAATCAATGTGATTCTGATAATTTGATGCAGAAAGGGGAAGGGAATTTTGATGCAAGAGATGAGGTTGCAAATGATGTCCCCGACAAGAATACTGTGCATGAAAGTATGCTTTTGTTGCTGGAGTTGGATACTGAGAAATCCCACTTTGAGTTATCCACTTTCAATGGAGATGGTGGACAACAGCAATCTGATCAGGTACCTTTCTCACAATGGCATATGTATTTCTTTACTTAAAAAGATAAATGTTTCGTAAGGCCACTTATTAACCATCATGGTTATGTTTTCCATTCTAGAAAGGTGATCGTAAAATCTTATAGGAGAAGTTTGCGTTGAGTTTGGAATTCAGGCGCCATATGGCTCTGAAAAGCTTGAGTCCCCTGATCCATATCAGGGGTCAGAATTTCCTGGCAAAGTTCATTTAACTTGAAACAGAGCATGGAGTAGCATGCCACTATGGATGGTACTACTCTCTTGTCAGCATTCCAATTTCGGTCATGAAACAAATAAGGCATATATTCGGTGCCCCAAATCACTTCTCCTAAAAGGATTGATTGGCCATAACTGGAAGGCATTAGACACATCAATTAGAAAATTCGAAACATTAAGTGGATCTGTGGATGAACCTTTTTGTCGACCATCTAAAAGAAAAGTTATTAATTGGACATTTAGGATCCTCCAGACTGCAATGTTTACAATCCAGAAGTGTTCTTTCAATTGAACGGTCTGGTTTAATTGCCAGGCCTACTAAGTATTGGTTCTGGTGCACCAGTTGTGGGTTTCCATCCATACCATATTTCTTTTATTTTCTAGCTAGAAGCCAAAAGCCATTGGCTTGATGGGACTCCTACATTTCCACCCTCTATATAAAAATCGGTGCCTGATTTCCCAGCTTGATGTTTATGCGTTTGTGAGAGAGGGGTTGACCTTTAGCATCTTAGAATGTGATACATTGTGACGGTGTAAGATCGCAGGATCCAAGTAGCGAGGGAATCTCAGAAGAATCTGTGGTGTCTTCTGTGCCTGCGGCTGACGAGCCCAACAGCAGCTTCTGTGCAAATGAGGTCTCCTTCAATAGGAAGACTGAGAGTGGAAGCATCACTTTTGATTTCGACTTTTCTACACCTGCAACAAACAGCACAGATCAGGGCACACAAAATGTAGATCGTCAACAACCTCTTGAGACTCAAAACATGTCTAGGCTTGAAGATGGGGTGTGGGACAATATAACATCTTCAAACCGAAGTTTTTTTATTCAGCATGGTCACGGGGAGTCCAGTTTCTCTGCAGTGGGTCTGTCAGGCCCGATAGCTTACTCAGGGCCAATAGCATATTCTGGTAGCATCTCTCTTCGATCAGATAGCAGCACAACTAGCACACGATCCTTTGCTTTCCCCGTGTAAATTGCTGTCAACCTCATCTCATGTTCTCTATCCCCGTCTTTATCTATCAAATTGGATTACTAATAACTTGGCTTTTGGCATGTACAGATTACAGTCGGAGTGGAATAGCAGTCCTGTAAAAATGGAGAAAGCCAACACAAGACACTTCCGGAAGTACCGGGGTTGGGGGCTGCGTCTTCTCTGCTGTAGATTCTGAAATGCCTCTATGTATCCTCTTCAGGTGAGATCAAATATATACTCAGCAATATATTGCAATTTAGTGTGATAGTTTTCATAAATATTACCGTATCCTGTGCTCTGGCTCGGTGTGTAATGCGCAGTAGGTCCAAAGTATCATGCTTTGAAGCGTGTGCCCGTTGAGAATTGAGATGTAAGTTATGAATATTATCCTTATTATTTTTATCATCTATACTTAATTTGTTCTTTCAACCCAGAAGTTTATTTTCATTGTCATACACCCAATTATTAGTTGGCATTGGTTGTTATAAATATTTTGTTGCAATGCTACCTATGGATATGGATAAAACAAATTCGACCCCATAACAACATTTTTTCACGTGAAAAGAGACCAGATTTACAGTGACAACGTCATTGTTTAGTTTCATGTTTAGTTTCAAGTGAGATTACTAATAAGAATATAACCTTATTCTTTATTTGCTAAATTGCTTTATGACTAAGGAGGAACATCTAGCAAGCTAACTTATAGCAGATTGGCAATGTGGCGCTTTTGGATGGTACACTACACCCACCATTACTATGTTGAATAGCTTGTAAATTCAAATTTGGTAAACTACACTGAAATCTAATTTCCTTGAACCCATTTACAGTGCTGGACAAATATTGCTGGTGCAAGTCCCTCCAAGTAAGACGTCCTTTATAATTATTGAGGACCAATTTTCATAAATCCAAGTTTGTTAATCTAACGAACCCCATGGGCTGTAGATAATGGTTCACTTTCATCATTTCGACTCTAACTGGATCGAGATATCTGTGGCAATAGGGCTCCGTTCTTTTGGTGGAACTTTTAAAAGTCCAGAACATTAATATTTCGGAACAAGAGATGGCAAGAGTATGAGAGGAGAGGGGAGAGGGTTTCTAACTCTTTTACACAATGGTATCTCAGATTTATTGGGTTCATTTAATTAAAGGTCCCAGATGTATGGAACTTAAAAAATCCAAAAAAATTGGTGGAATTTGAAAGTTCCATATATGTAGAACTTTTGCACTCTATAGAATAATATAATTCTAGCCATTAAGTAAAGTTAGACATAAAACAATGAAAGTTCTAGACTTTAAAGGTTCCACCAAAAGAACAGAGCCTAGTAGTTCTCTCTCCCTCTCTCTCTCTCTCTTACTTTTCTTCCAATTGCAGTTCACAGAACTTCTTTCTCCTGGATTGTTAAATGAATTTTCAAACAGACGGGTGATGGATTGGATGATTGTGGTGTATCAAATTCATAAGCTGTTGACCATTTTTTTTTGCACCTGTTGACTTTAATGAGTTGGAAACTCTGGTGAGCACATTCCCCATTTGCTTTTGCCTGTAAGAATATAGATTCACATGTATTCACTGTCTAGGGATTACACTTCGGTTGAGGGTTAACCATTTGCCTTTGCGCCATACATCTCATGCATACTTCTTCAGTTAAATGGTAGTTAATCTCGGTATGGTATCAGGTTATAGTTTATATCGTTATTAGACTGCCGGACTTGAGTTTTCAAAGAGTAGCTCATGTTGGGCTTGGGCTTTGTTTTTTGCCAATAACGGGCCTAAATCCTGTATCAAGTTCTGAATTAGGAGTGGGCCTTCTATTGATGACAGTTGTCACCATTAGATGATATCCAAGGAGGAGCATAGCCCTTGACTCAAAAACTTGACCTTCTTCTTTCCTTTTAGTTAGGATGGTAAATGGAGCAGGTTTTTTTTTTTTTGGTTAATTGGAGGTAGGGGTGTATTCGAGCCAGGCTGAGCCGGACTTGACCCTGCTCAGCTGAGTTTGAAAATTTTTCATTTATGCTTGAGTTCGGCTCAGTTTGAAATTTTTTCATCTATGTTTGAGCTCGGCTCGGTTCAAATATGCTTAGTTAGGCTCAAGCTTGGCTTGAGCTCGGATTGAATTATAAAAAAATAATTTTTATTTAAAATAAATAATAATTATATTATTTATATGTATAATAATTATATTACATATATATAATATTCAAGTTGAGTCGAGCTCGAGCCAAACCAAGTTTCAATCGGGCTGAGCTTCGAGCCGAGCCAAATCAAACATGCCTTGGCTCGAGCTCGAATTGAATACAATTTCAAACTAAAAAAAGCTTGGCTCGACTCGATCGAGCCTATTTTTCGAGCTCAAGCCGGACTTTTTCACGCCAAACCAAGCCGAATTTCGAGCCAGCTCAGTTCGGATACACCTCTAATTAGAGGCCACTGATGTCGGTGGGATACAAATCCTATGTTTCTTTTCCAACTGGTTGAAGCAACATCTTTAAAAAGTGAGTTATTACATCAACCACTTGTAAAGGTAACTTTGTTATAAAAACAAGAGTTTAACTATGTACTGGAGCTCTCAAAACACCTTTTCTTTTATTTGAGGGGTTTTGATAAATTTTGAAGAGGCGTGCTTTCCCTACTCTCGGTCAAACTCTACTCTCAGCCTCCACCAACCACCTATCCATTTTCAAATCAGTTATGGTGGTTAAAGCACCCTCTCTCATCAAGAATAAACAAGTGATTGGTGGAGATTGAGAGTAGAGTTTGACTGAGATTAGGACTAGCATTTCTCAATTTTGAAATGACGTAAATATTGAGACATACTAGCCTTACCCTCAACCATTCTATACTCTCAGCCAAATACTATGGCTTTCTTATTTTCAATCAAAAACTAACACGTCAACTTGCATTAAAAAAGGTGTTGGTTTTTGGTTGAGAATAGAAAATGCATGAGTAGGTCTAACATGCCTCAAATATTTTTGTCTGTAAAATTTTATATTTATCTATTTCTTTTTAAAGAGCTCTGATAATTCAGAGAAAATCAGAATTTCAGTTCATAGTTACACTCTAAAAGTAACATGTGTTACTTCAACAACGAAATGCTGATTTCTTTTATGTATTTTGGGGTAGCATTCCTACAGGCCAAAAAAGCAGTGCCATTTGTGCCTTAGAGTTGGCAATTGGCCGAATTTGGACCTCAAAGCCTATGTATATGTGTTTGGCTTCGGGCTGGGTCTATTAAAAATCACTAAAATTTAAGCTCATATCCGGCCCGTTGCCAACCCTTTTATGGCCCAACGATCATTAATTTAACGTAGCCTCATAAAAGCACTAATAACTCTCATCAGCGAGATCCAATCACAGCCAACCGCGAATAAACAGGGTTAAATTCTTGATTTGTAAGGGTTAATAAATCTTAACCATGATTAATAGGAGTTAAAAATGACACACATTGACTTATGGTGCAATTGAACTCTCCGTGAGTTCGATCAACGATGGGCTGTTATTCAATCTCCTAACCAGCACGCATAGTACTGAACAACATCCGTTCGAATTGGGATCTTCTCCGATTTGTGTTGAACCAAATTGATTGTGTTCTTCACTACAACTGAGTATTTGAAGGTCAGAATCTCTTGTCGACAGGATCAGATTTGATCTTGCTCTGGTAATACAAAAACCGTCTTACCTAGGTTCAGCGTCTTATATGTGGCGATAAAAAAGGGAGAAATCATATAATTTTCTCCCCTAATTTTTGACTTCTCTCCATCGGATATCTTCTTCCCTTTTATCACCACATGTCAAAAGCCCATAGAAAGCAAGGACCAAATCCGATCCCCCTTTAAACACTCATGGCTGATTTACTTCGTTGCCCTGCCACACTGCAGATGGTGGGATTTTAGATGTATGTATACAGCATCCATGAGTCATGAGTTAATAGTACAATAAAGCCCAACCGCATGTGCACATGCACTAGGGACATGTTGCCGTCCTAGTCCTCCCGACCCCACCCTAAAGCAAAGCACCCAATAGCCCCCCGTCACCGTCACCGTCACCGTCACCGTCACCGATGACGTCGTAACTCGTAATCTACTGAAACCTCAATGTCAGAACCAGGACAACCGACTCCCCTCATCGCCCTATCACATCCACCCCTTCCATCACCACTCAGACCCACGTGGGCTCTCTACCCCGCATGGGCCGGTGCTCCACTGTGGGCCCAATCATCCCCAGGCCCATCCCCATCCCCATCCCCATCCCCATCCCTCCCTCCCTCCCGATATTTTTGTAGCTCTCCGCAGCGGTTTACAATTACAATTATCCCTAGGTTGTTTTGTTTTTGACTTAAAAAAGAGAGAGAGAGAGAAATCTAAATCCAAATCCAAATCCAAACCCAAGCAAGAAATTCTTCTATTCCTTCCATATTTGATTAATTCCACAAACTTACATGCATGTTAGTAGCAGAAAAAACAGCAACATCAACAGCCAAACACCTCCGAACAACTTCCTCAAGTAGAAAATTAAAAATTAAAATAGAAATAGAAATTTACATAATATATATTTATATATATATATATATATATATATATAGATATATAATTTTTCTGTTTGGGGGTAATTCGCGGTAAATAACGAAATTACGGGAGATACAGAGTGGGATCGTTCTCAGACTCAGTCCACTGACTCTGACTCCAGTACCCCTGATCAAACGGACCTTGATCTACCCCGCTCTGCCAATCTAACGCCGTTAGTCCTCCGTTACTGTTTCTGTTGTGCACCCCCGTTAACTCATCTGGAACCATCTGATCAAGAAACCCCGCCGTTAATTCCTGCATTTTCAGCTCATCTGGAATCAAGCTCGTCATCTTCTGCTGCTGCTGAGGCAAACGGAACGACGAAATGTCGGGGAAATTATACACCGGAAGCGGCGGATTCGACGCCGTCATCAAGTTCGTAAAGCTTCCGGCCTCCATGAAGATCCCACCGTCCGATCCTTGCTCGAGACTGTCCAGCATCGAAGGCTCGAAATTGTTTGGAGAAACGAAGAGCCTGGAGTCTGGGAAATTCAGTAAGGCTGCAGCAGAACCAGACGAAGCCACCGACGCAGCCTCCGTCTTCGTCGCGGCTGTAAGGCTCGAGCTTTCGCTGCTTGAATGCGAGTTTGATTTTCTTTCTTTCTGAACATCCGACGAAGGTTTCGATTTAGATCGCTTGGTTTTACGGCAACCGCCTCCGACGGGGACATTGCGAAGAACACCCCCTTTTGTCCAGTACCTTCGACAGTTCTTGCAGAAATGGCGAGGCTGCGAAAGATTGTAGTTGTTGTAGTAGCAGAACTTGGTGTTCAGTGAGTCGCAGCGAGGGCATTTCAAAGCTTGGTTCGGCAACGGACGCAGTCGCCGATCACCGCCAAAGATCCGACCGCCTCCACCTCCCATTGAATGGATTTCTTGCATTTCAAATACCCTTCAATTCTCGCCTGAATATTAAATTTCCGGTGATCTCAAACGTCCAATTCCTGGGAAAAACTGGAGCAGAGTTGCCGGAATCGAGTGAACTCAGTTTCTAGAAGATACTTGAACTCTGGGTTTTAAATTTCCGGCCAATTTTTACGGCAATAGCTTCGCCGGCGGTAACAGTCTCTCTCCCCTTTTTTTTTTTTTTTTTTTTCCTCTCTGTGGAAGCAAAAGAGATTCGTTTACATCCATATACGCGTTTCAAATATCCCCTCCATTTCTTCAATTTTTGTTTTTTCAAAATTTGTTTATTTTGTATGCCAAAATATCCTAGAGAAGCGTTTAATTACCGAAAAACCC
The DNA here is from genome assembly GCA_015143295.1 of Tetracentron sinense. NCBI lineage: Eukaryota > Viridiplantae > Streptophyta > Magnoliopsida > Trochodendrales > Trochodendraceae > Tetracentron > Tetracentron sinense. The sequence goes on from CM026560.1 coordinate 37,947,509, forward strand.
CTTAAAGTACGTGCATTATCTCGCATGAGTAGAGGGTAAGTTCGGTAACTCGGTATGGTCTTCAAGTCTTTTGAGTGTTGACGAGGACTCTTCGGATTGCTATGGGCCGTACGTCCGTGGCAGAGGATGATCCATCCTTTATAACACGTGGACGGTTGTGAGGTGAGCTTCCGGCCTCCACACAAATCGTTTTGTCGGCTAGAGAAATGCATCTCGTGTCGGTTTGGAATGATTCATGAAGTGCCACGTTACGCTCTATTATTAGTTGTTGGTCAGTAACTGCTACCAGTTGAGTTTATGGCACGGCCAACCTGTAACTTTTTTTTTTTTTTTTTTTTTAAAGTATTTTAGTAGACGGATCATCCCTAGCAGAAACCGGAGAGAACGTCTTTGACTTGCTCGAAGCATGTCTTTTTAACACACTTAAGTTGGTAAAGTCCCTTGGGATGGTACCGGACCTAGGATCAAATCCCGCCTATGTTTCTCTTGTTGGAGAGATAATTGGCCTCTCCAAAATAAAGCTGGGATTAGCACATCCTGCATTAGAATGGGTAATCTAATGTCATGGTCACGTGTCCCTTGTAACACTCTTTTAACTATGATTAAACTTAAGAAAATTAAAATAAATATTTAGTTTTTTTTATTTTTAAAAATCAAACTTATATTGCTTAACTATAAGAGTAAGTGAATCTTTAACTACAATTGATGTGTGGTAAAAAGAAAAGGCATTTTACATTGAGACAATAAGTTACGTATTTCCTTTTTGTAAAATTCTCATGTCAACCCATATTTTAGGGGAATTCCAATTATCTCTTGAATCAGAGTTCTTGTAGGATGTAGGACTTGAATTCTTTTTGAATGTCTAAATTAACACAATAAGAATTTTATATAATTTTAGACAAGATAGAATTATAAAGAAAATATAGTGGATTTTTTTAATATAATTTTTAATTCAGGTTATTTCAGTAATTTTTTAAAAGTAAGGGTTATTTTGAACGTTTTATGACTTTAAAAGTATCAAAAAGAACTTTCTAATAGGCCTTATATGAGTGCAAAATTGAATGCTTCCAAATGTAATTTTGAGCTTTCATTCTCGGTGTCCATTTTTTTTGTTTGTTATAGTGGAGCCGTTATCGTTTATTTGCTTTATTTTGTAATAAAATGATCTATTATTTGATTTAATGACCATGAATTATTTTATTCAACGCTTTACTTGTATCTCATATGGTTATTCATGTTGTATTTTGGGTCTTCACGGCTCACATATTGAGGAAGGCTCAGGATCCTCTGGAGTTGAACTCGAGAGAATCTCTCGAATTCGAACCCCTAGAGGTCGCCACGTGTCTTCTTTGACACTCCTTAACCATTGTTACGGTTCATCCATCTTTAGGGTTCACCCATTCATCCTTGGTTGTTTTTAAAAAATATTAATTCTTTTTTCTAAATTATAAACTTTTTTTAATATTAAAAAAACTCTAAAAACAGTTTTTTAATTTTAAAAATAATAATTAATATATAAAAAAAAACCAAGGATGGGTAGGTGAACCCTAGGGGTGGGTGAACCTTACCCATGGTTAAGGGGTGTCAAATGAGACATGCGGCGACCTCTAGGGTTCGAACTCGAGAGAATCCTGTGCCATTGAGGAAATAACAAATACCTGAATCAGGAGAAAAAAAATTAGTTTAGAATAAGCTAAAACTTTAAGACGATTTAGCATCCCAAAGTTTCGGCAAATTTTTTGCCAAAAAAAAAGTTTCAGCAAATGTATCCCGTGTAAAAACATAACAAAACTCAAAGTACTTGAAATTCATTCATTAGATGAGTCTTTAAAAGATTAAAGTCTCAAATCTTGGATCTCGAACTTGTACCGTTTTGTGCCTTTAATGTTTCAGCAACACTTTAAGTAGGAGGGCTTTGGGATATTAGGCCCTGGCCTACCGTGCTCTCGAGTCATAGGAAAGAAAAAAATAATAAATTAATAAAAAAACCACCACTAGGGCTGCACAAGCCCAATTGGCCCGTTGATGCGACTTGGCTCGGCCTGGCTTGACCCGAGATGGGCCCGACCTGAAAGCTAATTCAAGCCAAGCCAAGCATAAAAAAAAAACCCGAAAACTAATTCAAGGCGAGCTCGGGCCAACCCCTGTGCAGTTCGGCCCGACTCGATTGAGGTTCGGTTCGGCTCGGATCAAATATTATTAAAAAATAAAAATAAAAATAAAAAATATTATTTATATATATCATTATTATATATATAAATAATATAAAATATTATTATTTAAAAAAAAAAAAAGATTCAAGCTCAGCTCGAACCAAGCCAAGTCCGGCTTGAGCTTGAATCAATTCGGGCCGAGCCGAGCTTCAAGCCGAGATTTTGAATTCAGACCACACATTCAAACGTCATTTCGAGCTGAGCCAGGCTTCGAGCCTCATTCAAAACTATTCAAGTCGAGCCGAGCTTGGCCAAGCCCGGCCCGAATACAGCCCTACCCACCACTTTTAGGGTCTTAAAGAGGTGGGTAGCTGATCTGGCATTGGGGTAATTGCTAGGAATCACAAAGGTGCCATCATCCAGGGGCTCATCCAAGGTCTCCTGGGTGGCTTGGCCTTAGTTGCCGAATCAGCGGCTCTTCGCAATGGCATTGCCCTAGCCATCTCTCAAGGTTGGCAAAGAGTGGAGTTTGTTGTGGATGCCGAAGTTCCGGTCAAGTAAATTCGACATCCTAACATCAAAGGTACGACAAATTTCTGCGGCTTTGAGTGACATCCGGAAAGAAATTCAAAAAATTTCTTATCAGGATGTCTTTCACGTCTCTCAACATTACAACACCTATACTCACAAACTAGCTCGGTACAGTTTGGGGCTAAGCATGGTCAGAAATTTCCCCCTTCAAATTTTACTTCCATGGCACTACCGGATAATTTTGGTTTCTAGAAGCTCTCAAAATGCTCCTAAGGCAACCTGATGTTCCTATTGTCCCTTAACAAAAAAAAAGGGCGGGAAAAACTAGGCCTTCTCATCGGAGGACCGTTTTGACACTCATAAGTCATAACTATGGCCCCCTAGTTGTTGAGAGATATGAGGTTAGGCTGCAACCCCAGTTTGTAGATTAGCATATGTTCTAAGTCATAGGCGGGTGTAGATGACAACACTTACACACACCCTCTCGGGAGTAGAACCCAGATCAATGGAGTGGTCACTAGCATACACTACTGATGGGGCAAATTGGATTGCATCCGAGCCCTATTGAAAAAGTCCAATCTTTGTAGAATTTGTCTAATTCTCATCCTAAAGAAGGAGGTGTTATGGGTCTTAGGGGTGGAGCCAAGGGCACGTGCCCCCTCAGCTTTTGAAATACTATGGAATTTGTTTTATTAGGAGCATAGGGCCGAGGTGCCCCCTTAAATATTAAAAAAATAAAAAAATTATAGTTAAGCACTGGAATGGGACAACAGTCATATCAGTATATCTCTTTTAACCCCTATTAACTGTGGTTAAGACTTAAGATTCATTAACATTTGGAATTCAACAATATAACCTTTGTTTTTCTTTAAGAGTATATTAAAAAAATAACCCTAATGGTTAAAAGAATTTAACCATAGTTAAACTTTTTAAATATTAATGTTATGTTGTTGAACATGTGTAGACCCATGGGTGCGAGGAAAGGTCTTTTCATTATTTAACCATAAAATCAAGGTTATATTGTTGAACCCCAAAATATTTTTTTTATATTATGATATTTAATTATTTAATAGGAGATAACCATAGGACATGAGGACAACTACCCACTAAACAATTAGAAACAATACTCGTAGGATATGTGCATTGACGAAATGACCTATAAAATTAGTTGTCAAAACAAAAAATCTAAGAGCTACGCCCTAATCCCCAACCTTTAAACCTAAAATATTTTGTACCGCGTATTCATTCTCCACAAATTTACCAACAAGACACACATTCAATCAAGCATTGTCTGCCCCTACAATAAAATCCTGGGCTTGCTCATGAAAATCTCTTGTTTTGTTCAGATTTCATGATTATCTTGACCAATTCTGAAAGTAATAACTACAATAGCAATCTATATTGTGTTATGGTAGCCAGATGCACTGGTGTAATACACTTTTTTTTATTTGATGTTCCATCCAAGGTTGACAGATGATCTTGTGTTATTAAACTGAAGTCTTATAGAGGAAAGCCCTGCTAAGAAAGCAGGTCAACCATGCCATTAGTTTGGGTTAAAGAAAAGATGGAGACAAAGCTCGACTTAGCTCTTGTTCTGCTCAATTAATGAAGTGCAAAAGGGGCATTGTTAACCGATGATGCCTACTAATATATTATAGGATTTTGTTACTGGGACCCCTCTAGGGCCAAGACCACCTAGACCGCGCTCTAAGAGCACAGACTCAGTGGTCTCGGCCCTAAAGGGGTCTCATTAGCATTTCCCTATATTATAATACAAAAACTAAGCCAAGCCTAAGCCTAAGCCTAAGCCTAAGCCTAAGCCTAGTTGAACTACCTCATGTTCATGCTTGGCTCAATTAATAAATAGACTCTTTGTATTAGCTTAGCTCGATGAGTTAAGAAATGATGTTCAAGCTCGGTTCGTTTTGAGCCAAATAGAGTTGGCGCAGCTCATCAACACTCCTAGTCCATGGCTCTATGCATCTACATGTCATATCATTTGTGTTAATCTTTTTATGATCAGACTTTATTGTCAATTAATTATTTATGAGATATAATTTCTCCACAAATTATCCCTTGATTAAGGATATTTCAAGTAGTTACATATGATAATTAGATGATTATTTATTATTATAATATCTTATAGACATAACAATAGAAGTTTAAAGATATTAAATTATAATTATTCGTTAGACTGAATAAAAATTTAAAATAGTGTTTGACATTATTTATTCGATAAACTGACGTATTAAAATAGGTAATCATTTAGGACATTTAGTAAATACAAATACTTTGTTTTTAAAAGTAATCATATTTTAATAATCTAAAATAATATTGAAAATCTAATTATTAATTAATATTTATCACTCAAAATCATTAAAATTTTTGGTTATGTCGAATCAGGATTACCTAATTTGCTACGCACTAGACTGAACTGCAAACCGGTTCGAAGCGAATCAATTTGTGGTTCGAATTGTTTGGGTTTGTGAAAATGGAAGAACCCAAAAGCTCTGGTTCAATGATTTTTTTGTTTGGATTCGGTGAATTTTTTCTTTGAGCTCGACCAATTTATACTTTAGGTTTGATGAATTTGACTTTTGGATTCGTAAATCGTTCATAAAAAGACATTGTTTTAAAAATAATAATAATAATAAGTATTTATAATACGAGCAAACAAAGCTAACAAATCTTCGGATTCCTAGCTAATGATCCAGGATGTAATCCTGGATGTGAGGAATAAACTAAAGAACCTAAGCGAACCAATAAACAAATTATCCCATCCTACCCCTAGCTAACCGATTCACTCTTGAATGGCGCAAATCGTGCCCCAATTCAAACCGACCGAACTGAAGACTCATATAACATTTTGTCGAATCATAACTTAAGAGAGATTTTATTAAAATATACATGACTAAAATGCAAGATAATATAAATAAAATATAAATATACGTAGGTTTTATATAAAATGAACAAGAGTCTTTTAAAATAAATACAATTTGACAAATTTTTTGCCAATTTTTAAAATTTAGAGAAATGCCCTATAGCCTATAGCAAACTTTTGAACTCCGAATGTAATTGTGACGTGTCGAGACCATTAAAATCGCATATGTAAAACAATTTTATTTCCCTAATTTGTTGAAGGGGTAGCAACGACAAGTTAGGATCATATTCAATCCACTATTGTACTCAGGAGAGTTCAATCGCACCCATAGGTCAACAAGTGTCCATTTTAACCCTTATTAATTGTGGTTAAAATTAATTAACCCTAGGGTTAAACACACTAGCTTTGGTTTTCAGAGAAGAAATATTTTATAAAAAATTATTTGTAAAGGTTAAAACCTCTTAACCTGAGTTAAAAGGACAATTAAAGGGCTTTGTGAGTCCCATTCAACTCATGAGAACTCTCCGGACTTCAATCCCATTTAGACATGATCCGGACTTAGCAAGTGTTACACCCAGGGTAAAAGTTTCAAAAAATAATAATTTGAAATCAGTTTTTAAAAAAATTTAATAATTGAAATCTAGGTCTAGGGCTAGTGGGCCTCTTCAAACTGACATCAAACAAATAGGTAATCTTATCATTCAAGTGAAATGGGTGACCCTGAAGCTACAAGGCATGATGGGAACATGATGTGAGAGAGGCACATGCACATGGGACGGTGGGGGCTCCAAAGTTAGGTATTCTGGTGCATGTCCACGTCACTCGTATCTATTTTTCTGGGTCTAGATCTTTTTAATCTGACTGTTGTTGAGCAATGGTATTGCTGAAAATAGGGTCTCGAACACATCTTTCTCAATCCCTAAGATTGGAAAAGATATGGTTTGTGTTTGGGATTTACTTGGTTGTATGTGGGTGGACGTCGCTGTTTTACGCCACCAACTTAGGTCTTACAAATAGAACCCTCCACCCCCACTACCTCTACGCCTCAGTCGGTTGGAATGTCGACAACCCTTCTGCTTGGGTCCCACCTCCTCTCTCTTCCCAGTCCCCACGGTCCCACCACCACCATGTGATGCGTTTTTTTTTTGGGATATGATAATGTACAACTACCATAGCACTACAATTGGTGTACACGTAATTTGACTCTGATTATTTGGTCAAACACATTGGCTATGCTTGATCATATGATCCTTAGCCATCTGATTGATGAACAAACTATTCTAAATCATCAAATTATAGACAATGTTTTCATAACCGGACGGGCTCGAACAGGTTCAACTGTGGTCTTTTCTCTTTAAATCTTTTTTCTTTTTTTTTCCTGACCGATTTTTATGATTTTTCTGGTTTTTACCAATTATGTCACTGGATCTATGTTTTAAGGCCGGGTTTGAAAAGGGGCCAATTTTGGTGGTTTTGGAAACACTGGGGACTTTGATTCCGGATCAAATAAGTGGACTACTCACAACACCAATGGGGCTCCCCACCGGCCCTACACTCTGAGATAGTCCGGCCAATCGTGAAATTAGTGAGCTTGTGGAAGCAGTTTTTGAGCCTCGGTCTATGACCATTGACACGTGTGTAGAAAAGTGCAAACATGAATTATTATTTTATAAATTTAATAAAGAAGATACATCATTTTAAGGGATTGGATTTGGACTTGCTCTGGTAAGACCAAAACCGCCTTGTGCTTGCAACAAAACCGTCTTACCTAAGTTCAGCATCCGACATGTGGCGATGATACAAAGGAAAAAAGTCATTTAATTTTCTCCCATATTTTTTTACTTCTCTCCATTTGATATCTTCTTCCCCTTTTTATCACCACATGTCAAAAGCCCACCGAGAGCAAGACGGTTTTGGTCTTGCCAGAGCAAGACCAAATCCGATCTCATTTTAAACAACAGAACTGAATTGAGCACCACAAAATGGGATGCTATTGTACTAGAAAATAGAGAAAGATTTTACGCTCCTTCACCCTTCTCCTTTTTCTTTTTCAGTAAGACGTAGCCGATTTATACGGCCGATCATAAATTTAGGTGGAAAGCTACCCAACATATATCCCTCTTCGTAAAGTGGGGCCCAGCCCAGCCCAGCCCAGCCTAACTGGAGAATATGCACCAAGATTTAGGAGGTTGTTTTCTGAATATTGCATTTTGATAGCATCTAACCTCGTTTATCTTTTGTTTAATTAGAGTAATGTTTCTGGTATTTGGTTTAGGTAGGATTCTGTAAGTCTGACGTGGTCCTTCCTCTTCTTTTGCTCTGTGTTGGAGCCCCTTCTTGGCATGCTTTTGGTATTCAATACTTTGGGCCCCACTAACCCTAACACAGATACCTCTGCAGCTTCTCTCACGTGCACTTGTGGAACTAGTCCGTGGATGTGGCCTTTGTTAATACCCACCAACTGCTCACATCTTAGGCATCTAATTACTGACCTAAGAACAACAGACTCTTGGTGTGTCAATCTCCTCATCTCACACCCCCGCCTCTTGCATGAGTGGTAAGGGTGTGTGGCCTTCAGTGGAGTGGAGAGAGGTCTGGGATCCAATCCCGACCCGAGTATGAGTTGCAAGAGCTCCAATGCCCAAGCTAACATCTGACCAACTGACCCAACTAACATAGGTAAATGATGCCAAATCGCCAACAAAAAAAATCTCCTCATCTCACTTAGATAACATGCGATAAACCCCAACTCTTTTTTTATTTAGGAGAATATTTTGTCCCTTTTCTTTTCATTCACTTTCTCTTTTTTCTCAACAAAAATATGTAATAGCTTTTTATAGGGCTCATAATTATATTTTTGCTTCTTGTTTAAAGAAAATGAGAAAATGGATGACCGAGGGGGATTATTATCCTAAATTTATAGGGTTTAGGTTGAGGGGCTAGTGAGTCCAAAGATGTAGCAGGAGGCAGCAAACAGTCGTAGTGCATTAATGAAGAGAGTGCATATAATGATGATCGTAGAGAGGGGTGTGTTTCGACAAAGCCCTTGAAGCAGCCCCTAGTCAATTCGGTCCCCCACTCCCCACATGATAACAACTGCTGCAACTGTTGTTTCCTTTGATTTTTCTTCCTAGCTTTTGATGTTAATGTAAGAACCCCCAAATATCTCGTGGTCACATCTTAACAACTGTATTCAAATACAAAAAAATCTCAACAACCCTTTTGTAACTCATTCCCCCACTAAACCAAGGTTTAAAAGGACCATTCCTAAATGGAGCAACGTAGTAATAAGGTCATTCACCTCAATCACTAATACTAAATGGTCTTAAATAGTCCCAGCTAATACTTAATAGTTCTTGGACGACTCATTGTTGGTTACCTGAAAAAAAGTACACATTAAATCTATAGGGTACTCATGATTAGTCTTACAGTATGATGATCATGTTGGAAAACAAAATTAAGAAAGAAGAAGATGGAAGAGAGAAAGATTGCAGGGTGTCGCAATTCAGAGGCATCTTCTCACAGGAGCTATAGATATATAGATCTTGATGCTTGGCTCATGAGATTTATTCCCCTTTTATAGATCTATTGGGATAAAACCTCTCTTGGAGTTTAGCCATGAATTGGAGTCTTCTGGCTAGTGGATTACATTAACTTATCGTAGGGTTATGACATCAATGAACATTATAACCATAGGAAGAGTACCTGTGAAATAGCGATTGGTGCTTGCGTATCATCACCATCCTACTCCATACGGCACGGGAAGAAGAATGACATTAAGTGTTGCGACATGACCCGGGCTTGCTGCACCATGACTACGTGAGTGGCAAATGCTGACGATACATAATGAGTGTTAATAGAAAAATAATGATGCATAAAGTCAAAATTATAAAAATTAATTATTCTTTCCTGTGTGTTCTGTGCAAGTGCTAGCGCATGTGTATGGGTGAGTGTGTTTGTGTAAAACATGCTTCAGAGGCAAAGATAGAGTAGTCCCTCTAGCATCATCATGGGGATCACCAATCTGGCCTACTCACAAAGTCCGTTTAACTGCACTTTGAACCCTGATTACGAAGTATTAACTCCTTCGGTTGCAAAAAATTTACTATTTTTTTTTCATAAAAGCCAAAGTTGGATGGTTGAATCCTAAAGATTAGTGAATCTTAACTACAGTTGAGGGGTGTTAAAAGGGACACGTGTTGAACTGTGGGACGGGACCAGATGGTTTTGGTCTGTCTAGAGCCAGACCAAATCCAGTCCCATCAAGCATGGCATATTTGGAACCCATACGGAAGAAAATGGAGCTGTGGAGGTCCACAGCATGAGCAACTTGACTAATTATTGGGTTTGAGCTCCTATCTCCTTGAGACTCAGTTTTCATGTCAGCAACAATGAAGACATCGCATGGACCCCAGCTTATCCACAAAGAATGAAAGGAGCAAATTAGTTTAGTGTGAGGCTAAGTTTTGTGTCTCGGTTCAAATTTGTTAGCGCTTTTCTTTTCTTTTTCGCAAAGGCATATATTATGACCCCACATTTTCACGATTTTCGCGTACAGTTGTGTTGGAAATTGACATCTCTATAAAGATAAAGAGGCATGGATAGCACACATTCATAGTCATGTATGTTGAACCAATCATCTTACAACATACAACAGAGGGAAACTCTTACCATGATGCCAATGGAACAAAGGAATTATGTATCTAAGTTTTTTCTTTCTTTACTTTAGAGGGGAATACTTTTTACAGTTTGCACAACCAATTTCCAAGTTCAAAGAGATGAATAATTGTTTCCAAAATTGGCTAATATGTCACCCTCTGTATTGAACCCATTTGAGTTTAGTTCTCTCTTTTTTTTTTAATGGTCATTAGTATATTAGGAGTGAAATAAATTAACAGTCATGTTTATAACTAATCTTCAGTCCTTTCCAAGGAAAGAAGATGATTTCTGGTACCTACTTTTGATCTGACAATGAGTACAACACAACAAAGAATAGAGGAATGAAATTACAGTTAAAATAATTAATAGACATGGAGAAAGTCTAGGCTCCTCCATAAGGGACTCAAAAAAAAAAAAAAAAAAAACTTATTTGAAGACTGTATTTAGAAATTACAGATGGTAAGGTAACAGAGGGAGAGGTGGATAAGATCGCTGGCCATATCATGTAGGTTTTGAAGGGAAAATTATAAGTTAACAAAAATAAATAAATAAGTCTCTTTCAAATATTGGTAGGTTTAGGATCTGCTAGGGCATATTAAAACCTGTTACAACATTAGGCATTTCGACTGGACCGTGGGTTTCCTCAACACGGGTCTGCCCGGGACTTTTTGAAGTAAACACAATTTTTCTTGCTCTAAAGGTGTTGATTGCTAAGCTGAGAATTAAAGTGGTCATTGTAGTAAGATAAATTATTTGTATTTGTAAGAGAGTGGTCCTTATTAAGTGGTTATTAGCAGGTGGAGTGAGATTTTACACTAGGGGATAGTGTGACTAGATGGTAGAACAGGTTTCTGTTTTAAGTAGTTGGTTGAGTCAAGTAGTTATCGGTACTTGATTGAATTAGTGTCATTTGTTTCTTGAAATGCCTTATGTACTGTGGTCTTTGCAAGTTCAATGAACAATGTCCTAAGTTGTCCTAGTTCTTCAGTCTGCCTGTCACCCTCTTTAGCAAAGGATTAGTTTCAGCAGAAAGTAATGAATGTAAAAAGCCTTGGCTGAGGAGACATTTGGCAAAATTATCCAATCTTTGATTTCATACCATAATTATTGAAACTCTTTGGAATCATATGAAAATGTGATACTTAATTTCGCATTATCCAAAAACTAAAATAGAAAATAAATGGGAAAAAGAAAATCTCCGACTCTAATCCTGAAATTCATAATCCATATCATCCACTTTTTTAAAGAAATCATATGCTTGTTCTGCTATTTTAGAAGGCCATCAAAGCAGTAAGAAAAAGAAAGATTCCTTTGAATGCCTTTTGAGTCAAAATACCCACTCAAGAGCCCAAATCACATAGAAAGTGAGAACACTTAGAATGCACTTTCAAAGCTAGATGATTTATACATCTTTAAGTTACCCAGTACACCACATATTTATAGATGGAGATAGTAGATGCAACTAACCACCAGTTACTTCTATCAAAGAGGTTCATCTGCTATTATCATTAACAAAATATTTACTTTCTATTGACCGTAAATTTTTAGTAATAGAATGACCAACAAGGCTTAGATAAAAACTATATAAAAGAACATATATATATATATATATATATGAGTCGGTCTATGGGTACTCCCAAATATACTCCCTAATCCTAACCGTTTATAACCAACCACTAAGGGCCAGGATTTAGGTTGACTTAATTTGTCTTTTCCAACGTCACATCAGCTCTAATCCTAACCGTTTAATAATTGAGATAAACGGTTAAGATTTGGGAGTACATATATATAAGGGAGTCCTGATCGGTGCTGAATGTTATACATAAAAGCACCTAAAACTTAACTTGCTAATCATTTAGAGTAATAATTTATATTATTTTATGCTACTTGATTGTTTATTCTTGTTTCAAGTTCATGCGAGGAAAAGATGATAAAATGGAAGATTTACAAGCTTCAAAGACTTCAAAAATCTTTAAAAAGAGGAGCAAAAGAAAGAAAAAGAAAAGAGAACGAAATTGCAGAAATCTACACTGATGGATCGATTAGCCAAAAATCGTACTTCTATCAATAGAGGGGTATTTTGATAATTTTTCTTCATCCAAAATTTATGAAACTTTTTGGGTAGATTCTAGATGACCTAAAGAAGCTATGTTTAAAATTTCGGGTCAATCCGATTAAAATTGAGCTCTCTAGAATTATTTGAAGTTCAGTGGCAAACCTGTAAATAGGGTGAAATAGTATTCCATGAATAGTGTTTCGTGAATAGTGTTTTAGTACTTCTAAACACTTTCCAACTCTATTATTGTCTTCTTAAATGAGGGTTTAATCCTAATTCAACTCAAAAAGAGTATAGAGAGAGAAAAAGAAGAGTTAGACCTCAATTAGAATTCCTTATTCTACAAGAACTCTATCTTTCTCTATAAAAAGAGAATTCCTAGCCATTATCATTATCATTAGAGAATTTTGTAGAGATTTTGAATTTGAAGAAGAAAAGTTCTGGAGATCAAGGAAGCCATGAAGAGAAGTGTTGTAGTTTTGTCCATGAAGATGTTGCATTCCTCCATAGCGATGAACTAATTTCCACTCTAGGGTTTCGATAAAACCCTAGCCAAGTAACTTTGTCCTTTATTTTGTTTTTTTTTTATTCTCTGAATTGTAAGACATTGATTGCATAATGAGAGTGTTGTTTTCAAAAACCAGATTTATTTTATTTATATTTGATTTCAATAGAATTCTCAACCTTGTCTTATGTATTATGAAATTGGAATTAAAATCACTTATATTAATTTTCGTTAGAATTTAAACATAGGTTTTATGCAATGGTTTTAAAATATCGAGATATTAAATCCGAAGATATTTTATGCTAAGGGAAGACGAGTGATTACACAACCGTAGATTAGTCTGTATCATTCGTGCTAACCGAAGATACGATATGCTAAGGATATAATCCTTTGAACTTTTCTAGATTAGTTGAGAGGGGACGTGCTGTCACTCTAACTAGAATGTTTGCAATTTAAGAGGTTATGATAAATTCAAAATAGGGGCTGGTTATTAGGTTAGTGGTGGATTTGAAAACCCTAGATTCTCTCTTCCAAATGATTTAAAACCATTAGTTGATAGTTTAATTTAGAAATTTCTTTTAATTAGTTTAATTAATTGTTTTAGTTAATCAAGTAAAAATTCAATTACCTATTTTATTAGTTTAAAATTAATCTGAATAAAAGGCAACGAAACCAGCGCAGTCCTCAGAGGAACGATACTCTTACTAGTACTATTCTACGGAATTATTACTAAGAAGGAATAATTTAAGATTGACTGACGATCAAGTACACTTTAAGAGTATCCCTAAACTAATTCTATATAAGCCAGATTTGATACCTAGTTCCTATCCCTGTTGATATTTCCTTTCACTCTGTGTGTGTTGCAAGGCATTTCTAAATTGATCAGACAATTTTAATTTGACAAGATTCCTGTAATGATTGGTAGTGTAAAATGAAGATCACAATCAAAATACTTGATTTCTAACTGATTTCCGAACGCTATAGCTCAAAGCTATGTTTTTTAATAAACACTTAAACTCCCTAATATAGTGAATGCATGTATACTTTCTTGACACCTATGAAATAATGGGTCCTCGAAGAGTATTTATCCATCCACTAATGAATCTGAATCTGTATTCCAACGCACATCACCTTAGATGTCTAATATAACGGGTTGTGTTTAACCATTAACCTCATAATACATAATTCATCGGTTTATTGACGATAATTTAGTCCTACATATATATCCTCAAGAGGAGCTCCAGTAGCACATCTACTAAGTTTCCATCCAGAAAAGGTAATAGCAAATGTAGTACAAGACATGACATCAACCAATTATCTTTGCATATTTTAATTAAGAGGTTCAATCCAACATACTTTGTTTCACAAACACTATGATCAGAATAGCAATCAATAAAAAAAAATGATATGTATAGCATATACCTTCACATCCAACAAGGATGACATCAACCAATTATCATGGATAAGACATGACATCAACCAATTATCTTTGAATATTTTAATTGTAAGAGGTTCAATCCAACATAATTTTGTTTCGCAAACACTATGATCCGAATAGCAATCGATCAAAAAAAAAATGATCAGTATAGCATATACCTTCGCATCCAAGTATCCACCATGGATGAGAGGTTTTTTTTTAGTATCTAATGATAGTTGCCCTGATGATTCTACTACAATCAATAACATATTGAAGGGAAGAAAATAACAATAATGGCCATTTTCTTAGAAGAGAAATTATGATAGATGAGACTATGTACTGTGCTTTATTGGCTGGGTTAAGGGGGGACACTTTATCAGATATTTCTGATTCACTGAAGACAAAGGTGCAATGCTTCTAGAAAAACATGTAACATATCGTTTGGAAAATCAAAGAAGTCCAACTCTTGCTGTCACAATACTGTCAAAGTCTCCAAACTCAACACAACAGTCCTCCCTGGGAAATGTTTTCAGAATCAAACATATCCTCACACAAACCGCTTTTCCATGATTACAATTAAATGAACATCAACTTAAATTTACCTTAACCAAGTAAACCACAGGGAAGGATCTCACAATTCACACCTCAGTTCATTGCATCATAATCATCCAACCTCTCGTTGTACTCCAAAACCTTCCTCTTTATCTTGGATGAATCTACCCACGTAACAAAGTCTTCCAAGTTCCTCGTCACGAGGAATGCCGGATCTGTAATAGTATCTGTACCCACGCGGATGTGACCCTGCTCAATGTATGTGATAGCTTCTCTCAAGTGTTCGGCAAATTTCAACCTCACCAAAACAGTAGATAGCCTTCGCCTGCACACAAATACATACATAAGCATTATACAAGCATACAAATATTTTTGTAAAAACCAAAAACACTAGAGGTTTAGCATCAAGAAAAAAATAAACCATTAAAATCCACCCAATCAAATTTCACTGTGTGAACAGATGACATTCTCTTACCAAAAAAAACAGATGACATTCACCCTGTCATTATTACTAAGAATTAAAGAGAGATATTTCTAGTTTTAGAAGAATGCCAAGAAGGAATGTATCTAAGTAAATGTTTCTGTGTAGGCATAGGTAATTTTCATACCTACAGAAGGAAGATACTGATAAGCGTTCGCACAAAGCCAAGCTTTTTCTGGTGGGAATTACACCAATATTATACCTGGAATCAAAGGTGGCAAAATAAAGACACTTCAAATTATCAATGATATTAAGAATAGCAATCTATTCCGAGGAACTATAAAAAATAATAAAAAAGAAACTTATTAATGAATGAAGAGGTTGAATATTATCGCCCACATTACATTCTACATTTCTGTCTATGCAAAAAATATATATAAAATCTTAGTAACACGATAGATTATATGTCACTACCCTGCCTTATATTACACAATTCTATGACAAACTTATATATATGGGCCTGAAATGGGGCCACATTCATTTTTTTACCATGAAGTATTCACTGGTTGGAATGACACCTGGAGATGAATTGATGTGAACCCATACGCAATCACTAATCCTAAAAGCCCAGACAGATGGGAAGGGCGCAATCCAAGTATTCAATGCTTGGATCGTAACATACAACCTCGCTTCCCCAGCAGTCGTCCTTGGCGGCTTTCACTTTAGGGCGGAGCAATTCTCAGGATTTTTCCGTAGCCCTCCTTAGGTAGCCCTTTCCGCGGCGGCTTTCACTGTAAGGCGGGACAATTGTCAAGATTTTTTCCGTAGCCCACCTCAAGTAGCCCTTTTCCGTGACTCGAACCCGAGACTTGGTGTCAGGCTCTGATACCAATTGATGTGTACCCATATGCAACCACTAATCCTAAAAACCCCGACTAATGGGAAGAGCACAATCTAAGTATTTAATGATTTGATCGTAACATGAATGATTCAAATGCAGGGCTATGAGCACCAAGAGGGCACTAAGGCAACATAGGAACAGAGCACAGGAAAAACCAATTACTTGATGGCCACTGAAGCATAATTGCCTTGAGGACTATGGTGCAACAAAGTAAGAACGAAAATATATGAAGAAAGAGTCAGCTAAAATAGAAGGAACTACAGATTCTGAATAGGGATCCAGGGGTTGTTAGCAACTCAAAGTGTCGTGCAATGGAGAAAGTAGGGTGAAAATCTAGCCAGCAATATATCTCAAACTGATAACAACGAAATTTTCAAATGGTATCAAAAACAAAGTTATGATCTTGAGATGAGAAATCCGCACGGGAACAGAAATTGACAATCACAAGATTCACAACCAAAGAGCAGATATACCAAAAAGGTAAATTCAAGAAAACTAAGTAATCAATTGAAGCAACTCACAGCTTTTCCAAGACCATATCTGTCATCTCAATCCGAAAAGGGTCTCTTGGGTCCATCTGTTTCAAGATATTAACGAGCTTCTGCACCATGCGACATAAACCCGAATACCTAAAATAAGATCAAAACCAACATTAGTGTTAATTCAAATCAAGAAATCTTTGGCTCTGTATCTGCAATAGGAAACGAATTGAAGTATTGAGAAGAAAATCAGTTCATCGATCTCTGCAACTCCAGAAAGAAAAAAAGAAAAAGGATTAGAAAGAAGAAAGAGAGTTACTTCTTGTAATCGTCTCTGCCGGTGACATGGTAACGATGCATAACATGAGCTTCTCTGTGTCCACCTTCTCTCTTCCATTCGAGGAAATTTACCTTTTTAAGAAGCTTCTTCTCATGAAACTTGAGCTTCCTCATGGATGCCTACGCTGTGTTGCAGAGCAGGTGAAACCCTAACAGAGATAGGAAAGTAGGAAATGAGAGACGAAAACAAAGAGAAACCCTAAAACCCTTGTAAATCTAGAGTTTTACCGGGGCGTTTAGCTACACTACTATTCGTTAATATAAGTGTTTTCGTAATAAGTGTTTTTTTTTAAGATTACTTATTTATAAATACTAGTAAGGGTGGAACGTGCAAGGCGCGTGTTGGCATAGTTTTATCTTAAAATTGGTCTAACAAATTTAAGATTAAAAAAAATAGAATAGCCGAATACCTATTTGAACAATTGGTGACATCAGAAGAGACTTTATAAAATAAAATACCATGAAGTGAACAGTTTTTGTACAGTACACCCATTTTGAAGAAACACAAGGGGAACATTTTCTTTACACTCATTTACAAAAAATAATGAGGGAGATAACCCAACAAAGAAGAGATTCCCTAGTTTTGTTATTCTGTGTTGTATCTATTCTAAAGAGTAATCCATCTGCTTCAGCTTCAGGATCTCCATGTTGTGTGAAGACAGATGCACAAGAGCCTGAAGGTATAAAACCAAGTGCCTCTTTCACGCCAGAGAAAAAATATCGAATGCTCCATAGTGTTATAGACAATGCAAGAAGGCATGTTCAGTATTTCCCTTTAGCAAATGGTCCACCAGGAAACAACTGGGAGTGAAATTAATCAAAATATAAGGTGCGGATAATTATTATTGAATACATAAAGAAGAGTCAATAATAATAACTGATTTCAATGTATAGTTGAGATGATAAAGCCACAAAAATGTGTTCATGGCAGTGCTGCTCAAACAGTTCAATGGGCGATTAGAATTGCAATATGAAACACTTTGTCAAAATTACTTTTACCAATGATATCATGGGTATTTTGAAATAGATGCATTGGATTAATATGGAAAGTGTTTTGTTAACACTTGCCTCTAGCCAACTATGTAAGGATCACACTATTTTGTAGTTTGGGATGGATGGTGCAAGTGAAGTTTGTCGGAAAGCAAGTATGAAAGCTAATATTATGAGTGCATGGGAAGACTGTTACTTCCAATTTTTAGACTTATTTAATCTCACACCTATCTTTTGAAATCAAGCACAGACCTAACATGCATCAAATTTGTCTCACTTGATCCTAAATTTCATGGGCTCTTATTTCTATCGCCAGTTTAACATTGTAAATTTGTTTATCCTCACTCACCTCCAGATACTCTATCTAGCAGATGCTTTCTTTCCCTAGGCGCTGCTAAAATTTCCCATATCCCATAAAACAATTGTAGAAAAGTAGCTCAATAATGAGCAGAAGATCACTCGAACCAAGGATGAGACATCAACCCTTATTCATGGGTAAGACTATGGGTTCACGACTCTAACAATGTAAATCTCATTGAACCCACCATCCCTATTTGATAGCAATTCACCAACAAGCCCTCTGGAATCCCAACCAAATGGAAATGGACAGGAACTTGGAAAGAAAAATTGGGTGCCTGAGTTGGCATCAATTTGTTTTTCTTGCACATGGCCCATTATGGGGTGTTAAAATCATTTAGCTAGGGAATGAATACTGATATAAATTACAAAGAATGATCAGAATTATTTGCAGTAGTGGGCTGATGGTATTGCATTACAAAGATTGTGAGATTTGTTTGCAGTAATGCATTGTAATTTTTTTTATGAAAGAGATGTCTACCATTGTCTAGTTCAAAAAAAACAGTGGCAGCTCATGCTAAAGAAACAAGTAAAAAGAAAATTGATTACATGGGCTCCTTCAATTTTCATAGAGGACATACGAGATGCAAAAGAGGAGAGTGCAGACATGAATTGCATCAAAAACTTGTCAGAACTAATTTGGAAAAGGAAACACATACCAGATGATCTTTCTCGGCTTGACAAAATTGATTTTGGAGAAGGGGAAGAAACATACACAGAGAGCGATTTTGGTGAGAGAGCAAACTTGTGACACTTGTCTTTGCTTCACAAGTAGTGGAAGATAAGAATTCAGAATTAACGAAGCAGAAATCGATTCACGTATATTTGAAGAATAAGAACAGAGCTCAGTGAGGCGGTGAAAGAGGAATGGGAAGTGGGTGCGTTTTGGGGATAAAAATAGGGTTGTTGCAGGTGAATGCTGGATGGCGAATGTTGAGTGGTGAATGCCAAGCGGTGAGCGGGATAAGGATCATGAGTATTACATTAGGGTTAGAGGGGATATGGAAGGAATAATTGAACAAGTATCAGTCCAAATTTAAAGAGTAAACCTTCGCTATTAGTCTAGGGTAATAGATTATAGATGCAGTCATGACTTACCAGAGAGGTGACTCAGAGGAGATGGGAATTTTCGAACCCTAAAATGGGCGGAAGACAAAGGAGTAAGTAAAAGAGGGGAACTTTCGAGAGAGGATTCAAGAGGAATTTCATTAAAAGAGTTCAGACGAAAAAAATAAAAGAGGGGCAAAACAAGCCTCTTTTTAAGGGTTATAGATATAGACAATTGTTTTGGATCCTACTCAATGTACACAGACTATCAACCAATTGGGTTAAACCATTGATGGGTCAATTGTCTAGGACATACTAACCCAGTGAAAGCCACCTGACCCGGAATGATCCATTTGACCGGTTCTCTTTGAATTGGTCCCGGAATGATCCATTTTCATTATTTATTTCATTCTAAAACTTATCGGTCACTATCCCAATTAAATAAACTAATTATTAAAGACAATAAAAAAAATAATAGGAGTTTCAAAACAAATTCCTCGAGAAAATAAAAATAAAAATAAAAATCTACATAAAAAAGTGGAGAAGAGATTAGCGATAAAAATAGAGCTTAAATCAATATCAGGATAAAATCATACTTTTTTCCCAAGATAAAATCATACAATTTTCATTGATTTCAATGGTTGTTATACTTTTGCTACTTTCATTTGAATGGTAATCCCAAATTTTAATTCTTTATTATTATTTTAATATTTGGGTGAAATGTGAGTTATTTTAAAAAGAAATTCAATCTTCAGATATCCTTTTTTTTAATATATATTTTTGATAAGAAAGTGTGAGTGTGTGGTTTGTTACCAAATTAAAAAAAAATGTGAGGTTATTTTTGGTTTTTCTTTTCAATCAATGAAAATTTTTAATGTATTTTGATTAATTGTAGTAGCTCTAGATACTAATTACTAAGTATTTATAAAAATGTCTAATATGTGTGTTGTAAGTGTTATACTACTGATTTATATTTTTATTTTGCATATATGTATTGCTAGAAGGTCATGAACAAGTTTCATTATTCTTGAACTTTTAAATATATTATTTTAAATTGTTTGAGAAAATAAATATTTTTTCCAAATTCTCATTGGAGACTTATGGGCTACTACTTAACTATTGAAATGTATTTGTATAAGAATAAAACAAATCTTCAATTAATGTTTTCTTTAGTTTTTTTTCTATACATATTTTGGTGAAAAAGTGAGATTATTTTAAATTTATTTTTTAATCCATGATATTTCTCTTTTTTGAATATATTTTGATTGATTGTACTACGCATAACCAAGTACCAAGCATTTGTAAAAATATGTAAAATATGTAATAGGGGTGTTGTAAGTGTTATACTACTTAGTTCATTGTGTCAACTCAGATTGACCCAACAATCCATCCGATTTGGATCGATCCACCTCCTTGGTTGGGTTAGTGTATGATGTAAGTTTAAAACATTGTTCTTATTTTTAAGTGCTTTTACCTATTATTTAATTATTTTTAGTGTGATTTATTCTGCACACGTTCTGTCCAGAAGAAAAGGTTTTCTAACGAGTGGTACTTTTTGCCACGTTTTAAAAAATGGGTAGCGCTACGTCCGGCCTCAGATTCTCTCTGGTAGGTGCCAGAAAAGTAATCTTAAGCTACGATAATGTGTGCGACAAGTTACCGGAGAAGTCATTTCATGTTCCCAAAGATTTTGACTTCTTCACCCTATATTTAACATGTGGCAATAAACTAGTGAGAAAAAGGAGAAGAAGTCAAAATCATGGGGAGAAAATAAATGACTTCTCCCTTTTTTATGCCAAGTGTCGTACACATTATGGTAGCCCGAGACCACTTTTCTGGCACCTACCAGAGAGAATCCGAGGCCGAAGTCAAAATCATGGGGAGAAAATAAATGAATTCTCCCCTTTTTATGCCAAGTGTCACACATTGTGGTAGCCCAAGACCACTTTTCTGGCACCTGCCAAAGAGAATCCGAGGCCGCTACGTCCACCATGACTTAACCCTATCATTAAGATTTTATATTTATTTCTCAACTTTTATTTCTCCTCAACACACCCACAAGGGGTTGCTCAATGGTCAGCGAACTGTAAACTCAGAGGTCGGTTGTTCGAGTCCCTCTCTTAACGCCTCATGGGGCTTGTGGTGTGGGTCTTATGAGGGTGAGGGGATTAGTTTGGCATTTGCTGAGATACCCCTAGCTTGAAAGAAAAAAAAATCAACTAAGGACCTGATTAGCTTGCCTTCCCTCATCTCAAGCCCATTTTTTTCAATTATTCCAGCAGCAATGCCTCTTATTACGGCATTAATATACCTCTTAGAAGCTCTAAGACAACATACATGCTTCTGTTTTATTTCATTTTCTTGGTATGCATAGCTCTTTAACTTATAGCATAGCTTATCATTAGTTATTTATTTATTACACAACTTATAAAATAGATATCAGTAACTACTTTTGGATACATCTGGAATACCAGATTAGGAACCCTGAGAATATGCTGGAACTCTAACATTGAAATTAAGGTTGATTACTTAACAGTTTTTTGTATTTTTGGTAACTCGAGGTGTCCCCAACCCTTGGGTCAGGACTAATCCCAAGGGTGCGACGAGAGCCCGCAACACGCCACACCAGTAAGTCCGAGAAAATCCCATGTGAGGCTGGCCCTAAAGAAGGAGTGAGGAGTCGAACCCAGGACCTTCCGCTTCATGAGGCATAAGTCCCGGAAACCTCTGGTCCACCCCTTCAAAGCTCGGCTTGTTTAAAGCTCGATTAGGTACATCTGGTACAACCGATTAGCCCCGAGAGAGCATTTTTGAGCTCTAACATTGAAATTAGGGTTGATTACCAAAACGAGTTGCTTACTAACAACTCAAGCTCGATTCCTGTAGAGCTGTTTGAAACTCGTTTATTTATTATATGAGCTTAGTTTGGACTGTATTTTCAAATTCAATTGCTTAACTTACCCCAGGAGTGGGTGAAACTTAACCATAGTTAAGGGGTGTCAAAATGGACACATGGCGACCTCAGCGGCGTAACCAGACTCCCCCAAGTCTCGTTATAGCAGTAGAGGATTTGGTTCCTTTGGCAAAAGGCTTTCTGTTTGAACACAATAGCCTAGCCATTGAACAGATCTTGAACAGATCTTTGTGGTTTGTCGGATGATGTGTATCCCACAATGCCTCAAGAGCCCATCGAATCACCCGCGAATGTCTGTTGAATGGCAAAAATAAAACGCTTCTCTTCCAAAAAAAGGAATTACTACATAACATCACGATGTTTCTTATTCCATTAAAACAGTACTAAGACAGATTGACAACTTGGAAATTTCCCATTATTGGAAAATATAAAAGCACAAAACGAGGATTTCTCATCCAGATTTGCTAACTTATGCAGCTGCAGAGACACACTCGATCGCCTCTTTGCATATGCCTGTCATGGTTGCCTCAGGCCCATAAACCTGTAAAGAAAAACAGAAACAACATTTTTAGGAATTTTTTCAAGTATTCTACTAAATTCTCAAAGATATGTCATAAATCAGTTTTAAGGGTTGTAGCAGCAATAGGATCTATAGCAGTGAAAAGCATTTGAGATTTCAAGTGCTCATTTCTACCTCAATTGGAATGCCAATCTCATCTCCGAGAGTCCGCATTTTAGCCAGACCCCGCTGATAATTCGGGCCTCCTCTCCTGACAAATAATTGCACTCTCGCGGCTTTAAGCTTTCATTCCTGTTGAACCAACAACTCTCAATGCTTACTACTTAGAACATATGAAAGATGTTGCAACTAGCAGAGCCCAAGCAGGTGTAAGCTTACCTTCTCTTTCAAAGCTCGAATTATGCCGTTAAATGTAGCCGCAACATCAGTGAAATTAGCTATTCCTCCCCCAATTACAAGCGCTCTCTTACGGCCATCAGGATTAGAGGTTGCACACTGTAAAGAATTCATGGTAAAAATTTTAAGCCAAGAGAAATAAATAACCATATAGGCATTTATATGAGTGTGGGTGCGAATATTAGATCACTGTGCCTCCTAATGTTCACGCAACAGAAGTTACTCTAATAGAAGAATGTATATAAAGAATAATTTATAAAAAGACCATATTAGCAAGTTAAATACAAAACATAATGTTTTAACTTTAGTGTCGTGCAATAATAGGAAGGCAAGAGTGGAAGGAGAGAGGTATTACATCAATTACGACTCTGGCATACTGCAACACCTCATCTTCATTGGGTGCTCCACTATATTCTGCATAGTTCCCAAGCTCAGATGCAAAGCCAAGATCTCCAACCTGATTAGGAAATATTCTCTAGCATGTGAGTAAATGATGATAATGGAAAGAGAAAAGAGAGGAAAAAGAACAGAAAACCAAAGTCCGAAGAAATCCCAAATCCTAAATCTAAGGGACGAGACTCATACCGTATCTGCATAGATGACACTTGCACCTCCTCCAGCTACCATAGTCCAAATTCGTCCCATCGGATTCAAAACTGTGAATTTCAAAGATGCACTAGTCTGCAAGCAAAGGACAAATTAGGAACCCTAATGAGATCCTCATGGGTCAACATATTAAAGAAATGACAACAATAATTCCATATATTGTGACATTGGAGGAACAATTTTAGCAGTTGCTAGAATTTATAAGAAAGATAAATACCAAGTCAAAGACATAAAGAAGTAAGAAACTCAATACTGTGAATTTCAAAGACATCGTTGTGTGAACAGGGAAATAATAAGAGAGCCTTCAAGATCCTCAGTGGTCAACTGTGGGTGAGTGTTGTATGCACTGAAGTTAGATTTTATAAATAATAAAATAGTAATCTAGAAATTCAAAAAAAAATTGAGAAAGTTTTTGACGAGAAATAGAAGAGGCTTCCAATCTGCATCACTATTTAATCTTATAAGCAAGCAGGGTTGTTAATGGGTGATAACAGTTTCTTGATTCAGGTCCGTAGTATTAACATTTGTAGACTTTACCAACTTAGAAAGCTGGCATCTTCATATACAGCCATTTTGTTACTTGAAAATCCTACTCCCATAAATAAGAGCAATGGCTGTGAATTATCTTCTAGTACCCTGACATCATTTAAAGTATATTTTAAGACATGCCAACAACTTATGATGTAATTATTCATACATTTCCAGCATAGTGAACAAGCGATAAAAAGCTTCCTGGACCTTTCCCCAAGTGGGAGGTCCTGGTTTCCATTTCTCACTCCCCCTTTGGGGCCAGCCCCACACGGGTTTAGCCGGACTTACCTGGTGTGGCGGGTTGCGGGCTCATATCGCACCCTTGGGGATTAGTCCTGACCCAAAGGGTTGGGAACACCCCGAGTTCCAAAAAAAATAAACAAGTGATAAAAGGTATATATCCAATGAGACAAATCCATAAAAATTAGAGCTTCCATATGTACCTTTTCATCCAGCCCGTGAATAAAGCTTTCTGTAGGACTCATAATTCTTCCAAATGGCATTGGGAATTCAATATTACCCCACCTGCACCAATAAGGTCGTGTGAAAAAGACTTATGAGAGGTGCCAGTGCATAAGCAAAATTACATTATTATACAATATTATTTGGTTTATATATAATAAAGAAGAGCAAAAATTTGCAAACACTATAGAAAATGAAGCTATACTTCTTGAAATTCTTGAAAGCAGCAGTATCATCCAGCTCGCCTCTCATATCCAAAGGATAACGATTTCCATGGACCAATGTAAAAGGATTCATTTCTAGGAAAGTGAAGTCCAGATCTGGTTATATAGAAAATATAAATGTTAGTGGCCAATTATAACAGATGCTAAAGTTGCTTTAAACAACTCAAAAAGAAATTAAAAATAATAACAAAAAAACAACCGGTTAGAGATACCGCACATACCTAAAAATAGAGCATAGATCACTTTGATAAACTCCTCAATTTTTCCTTTGATCTAATTCAATAAAATAAACCTAATTATTATTTATTGCAGGTCAAAAATACATCAAGAGTTTGCAAATGATGAAGACACAATTAACAAAAAAAATAACATATGCTTGCGTTGAATAAATAATATTAAAGAAAAGAGCCATAAGGCATTAAACAGAAACAAAACTGGGTACGACAGTCAGAAGAGGAATTCTAATTCCAGTATAGTACTTCGACCAAACAATCTCCAACAAAAGTTATCCATGGTAAAGAGAAGAGCATTCCACTAAATTATAGGTTTTACAGAAATTACCTCCAGGGGAAGGGTTGCGACTAGCGGAGCACATGTTTCTGATGTAAAACTCACCCCCTTTGGGATAAATATAGTCTTTACCTGGATAAAGTAGAAAGGCGTCATAAAATGCAGAGACTTAGAAGTAAGAAAACATAAGAGTCGACATAGTGCATTTTTAGATTTACTGGTGAATATATTAACATCACGAGTTAGCACTTTCAAACAGGATTTTATTTTTTGTATCCATTTATAGATGAATTATATATCACCTCAATATGTCCTCAACATAATAATATGATTTGTAACTTTCCAATTACACATCTATTAATTTGCACAAGTCAAATTCTAGAAAGGCGTGTGAGTCTGTTCGTAGCAAATGTTCATCTATACATTGTGATTACATGTGTTTGTGACGGTATTGTAGTATGTGTCCTTGTGTGTTATGTATTGTTATAGATACGCATAATACTTTTTCCATTGACTTAAAAAAAAAATAACAAATTGATGTTGGGCTACCTTATCCCAGTTCTCTTCAATTTCAATCCCTCCGCATTCTGAAAAGCTTAAACTACACCCAAGTCGCTCAGAAACAATATTGAGATAAAACTCTTCGTGGTGCGGAATGAAGGGTTCAACAATGAATGTGGTTATAGGTCCCTTGCATCCCCCCATCTCTACCTATAAAACCACAAAGATAGATGTAAATAAAACAAACTAATTCATAATAAGAATGATGTAGCATATAAAAAAAGTAACAAAACCAGATGCTTTCTCATCAGATGGAAGTTTCTAACTACCTTTTTGCCAAGACGCTCTTTCACAAAGGTAGCAACTTGAGCCAAATCTAGATTCAAGGCAACTAATCCACTCTTCCAACGCTTTCCGAACAAAGTCCCTTTAACTGCCCTTTGAACCCTGATTACGAAGTATTAACTCCTTCGGTTGCAAAAAATTTACTATTTTTTTTTCATAAAAGCCAAAGTTGGATGGTTGAATCCTAAAGATTAGTGAATCTTAACTACAGTTGAGGGGTGTTAAAAGGGACACATGTTGAACTGTGGGATGGGGACCAGACGGTTTTGGTCTGTCCAGAGCCAGACCAAATCCAGTCCCATCAAGCATGGCATATTTGGAACCCATAGGGAAGAAAATGGAGCTGTGGAGGTCCACAGCATGAGCAACTTGACTAATTATTGGGTTTGAGCTCCTATCTCCTTGAGATTCAGTTTTCATGTGAGCAACAATGAAGACATCGCATGGACCCCAGCTTATCCACAAAGAATGAAAGGAGCAAATTAGTTCAGTGTGAGGCTAAGTTTTGTGTCTCGGTTCAAATTTGTTAGCGCTTTTCTTTTCTTTTTCGCAAAGGCATATATTATGACCCCACATTTTCACGATTTTCGCGTACAGTTGTGTTGGAAATTGACATCTCTATAAAGATAAAGAGGCATGGATAGCACACATTCATAGTCATGTATGTTGAACCAATCATCTTACAACATACAACAGAGGGAAACTCTTACCATGATGCCAATGGAACAAAGGAATTATGTATCTAAGTTTTTTCTTTCTTTACTTTAGAGGGGATTACTTTTTACAGTTTGCACAACCAATTTCCAAGTTCAAAGAGATGAATAATTGTTTCCAAAATTGGCTAATATGTCACCCTCTGTATTGAACCCATTTGAGTTTAGTTCTCTCTCTTTTTTTTTTAATGGTCATTAGTATATTAGGAGTGAAATAAATTAATAGTCATTGTCGACACAAAATTTCGTAGACGAAATAATGATGAACAAAATATTTTATTTATTTTCAGTTTGGTACAACTCTCAAGAAATCCTCTGATTAACAATCAGAAATTTCTAAAGTAGAAGATAAGGGCCGAGGCGTGATCTCGATCTTCTTTGAAGGTGTTGATGTAGCTTTTCCTTTCTTCCGGGCTTCGCGCTTGATCGGTTAGAAAGTGATTCTGGAGGAGAACTAGCTTCTTTGCAGCTTTGTCTTCTCTGGAATGATTTGATTTCTTTTCTTTGAAGGCTAGAGAATGCTTCTGAGTTCTCTTCTTTGGCTTCTTCTGAATTTCTCTCTGAATTCTCTGAATCTCTAAATCTCTAGCTTTGGCTCTTATTTATAGACTTTTAGAGATAAGGATCTCAAGAATCCTACTCCATCTAGTGGTTTAAAGGATTTAAGAGATCTTAATAAGGCTTATCCATTTAGAGATAAAGATTTCAAGAGTCCCACTTTATTTAGTAGTTTAAGGGATTTAAGAGATCTTGATAAGACTTATCCATTTAGAGATAAGGATTTCAAGAGTCCCACTCTATTTAGTAGTTTAAGGGATTTAAGAGATCTTGATAAGACTTATCCATTTAGAGATAAGGATTTCAAGAGTCCCACTCTATTTAGTAGTTTAAGAAATCTTGATAAGACTTATCCATTTAGAGATAAGGATTTCAAGAGTCCCACTCTATTTAGTAGTTTAAGAGATTTAAGAGATCTTGATAAGGCTTATCCATTTAGAGATAAGGATTTCAAGAGTCCCACTCTATTTAGTAGTTTAAGGGACTTAGGAGGCTTTCATGGGCCCCACCCATCTTCTTGGGTATTGAGTCCACAATCAGGTTTTTTGTATTGACGGATCGACCCACTTATCGAGTGTATGACCCATTTAGATTTGGACTTGAGTTTTGAGTTTATAGGCTTTCTACTTCGTGCCCAGACCCGAGCCGTAAAAGGCTCATGCCTTGTCATTAGGCCCAATTTAAATGTATAGGGCTTTTTAATGATTTTAGGCTTTTTATATAATTTTATCAGAGTGTAAGGACCTTTGCGTAAAATTAATAAATTTTAGGGTTCTACAAATTGCCCCCTCAAGGGTATAATGATGGAACCTATGAGTGACATTAGTGTAACCCTTGATTTAGTGTTTGATTTGGATTTAATTTATTTGGAGTTTATCTTGATTTGGGTTAGACACGAATCCTATTCCTAATGGGATAAGGAGACAGGTTACCTCCCCTTACAAATAGGAAGAGAACGGCATTAATGCACCCATGTTTTTTTTTGTGCAGGTTTGGGTTTTAGACATTCGAGTGCCGAAAGACCCGAAACGGCCTGGACTAAGTCGGCGATGCCACTGTACGGTTCCCGTTTGTTGGAGACAACAGTTTGCTGCTAATGGGTTTTTTTTTTTTTTTTTTTTTTTGATCTGTTTTTTTTTTTTTTATGGTAGCTGAACCTGAGGTAACTTTACAGGCTGCCTACGTACCCGTAATGGGATCAAGCTTTAACGTAGTTCGATTTTTATTTTTATTTTTATTTTTTTTTTTGAACCTTTTACAATTTTGGTTGTATAAGCCAAGAGTGACATGCATTTTAAGCTCATACGTCAAGGAGCGTTGTGGACACTTTAAACTCGTATCAAGGAGCGTTGTGGACACTTTAGGCTCGTATCGAGGAGCATTGTGGACACTTTAGGCTCATATCGAGGAGCGTTGTTCTATCATGGATAGTATTGCTTGAGGAACTTGCCGTTGATAGGACCAAGACGAACTCCATCGGGTGTTGAAAGAAGGTAAGCGCCGTTGGTGTAGACTTCTCTCACCACATGCGGTCCATCCCACTTTGGATCAAATTTCTCTCCAGACCGATGTGAAAGAATAATAGGCCTTCGAACTGCAAGTACTAAGTCACCTATTTGGAAGGAGCGAGGTCGAACTTTCTTGTTGAAAGCTCGAGACAAGCGAGCTTGATAGCACTCGAGGCGTTGCTGCGCTTCTAACCTCTTTTCGTCCAAAGCTTCGAGTTCAGCAAGACGTAGCTTTGTATTGTCATCACCTGTGAGGCCTTCTTGGATCGCAATCCGTAGTGATGGAATTTGGCGTTCCAATGGAAGTATTGCTTCGACTCCATAGACAAGCGAGTAAGGTGTGGCTTGTGTAGGAGTGCGGTATGAAGTTCGGTATGCCCAAAGTGCTTCACCAATCCGTTCATGCCAATCCTTTTTCGACTTGGAAACAACCTTCTCAAGGAGCTTGCAAAGAGTTTTATTGAAAGCTTCTGCGAGTCCGTTTGCTGGCGCATTGTACATTGTAGAGCATCTTTGCTTGATTTCGAACTTCGCACAAAATTGATCCATCAGAGCATTCTTGAATGGTTTCCCGTTATCCGTTACTATATAACGGGGGACCCCATAGCGGAAGACAATATTATTTTTGATGAAGTCTACAACCGTCTCTTTCTTGACTTCTTTGAGAGGGATTGCTTCTGCCCATTTGGAGAAATAGTCTGTCGCAGCAAGAATGTAGAGGTGTTGTTTAGAAGACTTTGGGAGTGGCCCGACAACATCAAGTCCCCAATTGTCAAAGGGCCAAGATGCTACTGTTGGGTGAAGCGGCTCGGGTGGTTGGCGAATGAAGTCTCCATGGATTTGACATGCATGACATCTTTTGGCAAACTCGAGCGAGTCTTTCACCATGGTTGGCCAATAGTATCCCATTCTCTTTAGGCGATCATGCAACTTTGGTCCTGACTGATGAGCTCCACAGATACCTGAATGAGTTTCTTCAAGGGCCTCTTTAGCTTCATCATTTCCAAGACATCTCATCAAGATGTCATTGAAAGAGCGACGATACAGCTCATTGTTGAAGTATAGGAATCGAGGCGCACGACGACGAATTTCAGTCTTGTGCTTGAGATCATTCGGCAATTTTCCATATTGAAGATATTCAACGAGAGGTTGTCTCCAGTCTTCAACCTCAATCTCGAATACTTCGATGAAATTTGTTGCTTGTTGAGCGATGTCATGGTGGATCAAGTGAGGGATGACCCATCTCCGACAGACAGGAACCGTCGTCACTTCTTCTTCAAGTACAGCTAAAGTTGCTGCAAGGTTGGCCAAAGCATCAGCTTGTTTATTCTCGTTTCTTGAAACATGCAACATAGTGATATCTTCGAACTGACTTATGAGCTCAGCAGCATAGAGATAGTAGGGGATTAGATTGGGCTTGAGGATGTCGTACTCTGTCAAGAGCTGGTTAATGACAAGCTTTGAGTCTCCATACACATTGAGCTGGTACAACTGCATGTCTCGGGCTAGTTCCAATCCAATTATGAGGGATTGATATTCGGCCACATTGTTTGAACATAACTCTGCCAACGTGAAGGCGAATGGAAGGACTTCATCTTGTGGAGTTACAAAGACGACTCCTGCTCCTGCTGCATTCTTTCTTGCAGCACCATCAAAAAACATCTTCCATGATGGTATTACATCAGTGTAGAAGATCTCTTCATCGGGCAAGTCTTGAGATAATTCCCAATCAGCTGGGATTGGATGATCTGCGAGGAAGTCAGCTACCGCTTGTCCTTTTACTGCCTTCTGAGGGATGTAAACGATCTCAAATTCTGACAGGAGAAGTGCCCATTTGGCGAGCCTTCCCGATAGAACTGGTCTCGTCATTATGTATTTGAGTGGATCGGCGTGAGAGATAAGTCGGACTGTGTGTGACAGCATATAGTGCCTCAACTTCTTTGTAGCGAAGATAAGAGCAAGACATATCTTCTCAATGGGTGAATAGTTCAATTCTGCCCCCACCAGAGTTCGGCTCAGGTAGTAGAGCGCATTTTCTTTGCGATCATGATTTTCTTGTGCCAATAATGCCCCCAATGACTGCTCTTGAGCACTGATGTAAAGAATCAGTGGTTTATTGGGGATAGGCGCTGCTAAAACCGGTGCTTTGAGGAGATACTCTTTGATGCTTTCGAAAGCTTTCTTACAAGCATCATCCCATTTGAACAATGCATCTTTCTTCATCAACTTGTTAAAGGGGTGACACCGCCCTGCTAGGTTTGAGATGAACCTCCGGATGTAGGCGAGACGACCTTGGAGGCCTTTAAGCTCGTGGATATTCTTAGGTTCTGGCATATTGTGGATAGCATTGATTTTGGCTTGGTCAATCTCAATACCGCGATGTCGGACAACAAACCCGAGGAATTTGCCTGAAGTGACCCCAAATGCACACTTTAAAGGGTTCATCTTTAATTGGTACCTTCGAAGCCTGATGAAAATGTCACGAAGGTCTTGAAGATGATCCGCTCTCCTTTTTGATTTTACCACCAAGTCATCGACGTAGCATTCAACCTTTGTGTGCAAGACATCATCAAAAATCTTTTGCATAGCACGTTGATAAGTGGCACCAGCATTTTTTAGTCCAAATGGCATCACTTTATAGCAGTAAATTCCCTTTGGTGTACGGAAGGCTGTGAGTTCTTCATCCTTTGGATCCATTCGAATTTGGTTATAACCAGATGAACCATCCATAAAGGATAAGACTTCGTTTCCTGTTGTAGCATCGACCATGAGCTCCGTAATTGGCAATGGAAAGTCATCTTTTGGACATGCATTATTCAGGTCGCGAAAATCTACGCATACACGGATTTGTCCATTCTTCTTCTTGACTGGGACAATATTTGCAATCCAACTTGGATACTTCACTTCTCGGATGAAATCAGCTTCGATCAGCTTGTTGACTTCAGCTTCGATCTGTGGAACCAGTTCAGGCCGATAGCGACGCTGCGCTTGCTTGATGGGGCGAACGCCATGTTTGATAGCTAGGTGATGGATTGCTACTTTAGGATCAAGGCCAGGCATGTCCTTGTAACTCCATGCAAAAACGTCTTTGTATTCTTGCAATAGCTTGAAGTAATCAGCTTCTTCCTCAGGACTTAAGAGTGCACTGACAAAGATAGGGCGCAGTTCTTCTTCTGTACCAAGGTTTAATTGTTTGAGCTCGTCGACGGTAGCTTGCCCCCCTTCTTCGAAGACTGGAGGAGCACTTTCTAGTTCATCGTTTGAAGATGATGACTCTTCTTCGACAGGCTCTTGGATGGTAATGTGATTGACAGTAACAACATCTTCGGTCTCACTCATCTCAATTTGATTTGTTCGAGATTGTTTTCCTTGGTTAGTGGAGATGATAATGCGTCGCTTTACTGTCAAAGCATCTATTGTTGAGACTTCCAAAATTGCTTGTCGTTTCATTTGCGACGGAATTACACTTTGTGGGTCACCAACATCTTTACGACTAGCATGCCTTTTCTCATGTCTACGTCGTCTTTTGGACTTATTCAGAGGAGCAGGTTCGTCTTCTTTTCCTTGTGCTCCCAAGCGGGTGAGTGCAGACTCACGCCGTTGGAGATCTTGAGAGTTTAAGGTTGTATCACTTTGTGCTGTTCCTAAACGTTCAAAGACCGAAGTACCTTGTATTGGTGGGGCAAGTCGATCAAAGATAGATGTACGAGCTGAGGGGACTTTGTTTTCACAATCGTCGGCTACTTGCACTGTAATGTGTTGAGTAGAAACTTTCTCCTTTACTGAGATTTTGATTGGTGTTTGAGGTGTAGAGCCAACTCCTTGACGGTTGATAATGAACTTTTCTCCTTTTCGAACGAGTTGGGCCTGCGCCTTTGTGAGACCATGGATTTGGTCAAGAGGTTGAAGCTCGCCTAAACGTATGGGCTCACCTTTTCCGTATCCAGCTGCTTCGAAGAGCTTTTCTGTCTTAGCTCCGTACCAACCCTCTGAATTTTCTTGGGTTGAGATGCCTTCCTCTTCTTCAAACTTTATTGTAGATGCGACAAATCCTACAATTGGTGGCTTTATAATTGTGGATTTGACGAGCGGTGCTACTGGAAGAACTAACTCATTTTGCAAAGTGTTTAGGTTGGCTTTCGAAAAAGTAGAGTTGGTCTCTTTAGTCATCACCACAAAAGGGAGTTGTCCCGGCTTTCGACGTGATTGCGGAATGTATTGAAGCACTGAGATTGGATTGGAGATATTGGTAGAGTTCTTCGTTGACTTGTTCGTTTCCTCTCCTTTTGATACTTTTTGAGCTTTCTCATCCTTTTGGGACTTGGGGGATGAAAGAATTTCAGCTTCTTTTCCTTTGTTGATGTCGAGTCTGCTAGAAGATGGTACCGAAGTTGGAAGTGCTTCCGAGAGGACTTCAGTCTCCGTGTAGAACTTAGCATCAGCAAAGTGTGTTTCAGTCTTCTCAAAAGGTCGACTCTCAGCAACAATCTTTCTTTGCATACCATCCTTGTAATACTTGAAGCATTGATGCCATGTAGATGGAACCACACCCGTCTCGTGTAACCAGGGACGTCCAAGCAACAAGTGATATGATGTCTTGCAATCAATGACATGGAAGAGTACTTCGGACTCCAAGTCTTCGATTGTGAGCTTTAAGCGGACCATTCCGATGGCTCTCTGCCCCCCTTGGTTAAAGCCTTGGATCACCAGCCTACTTCGACTCAATTGATCTGGAGAGATGCCAACTTTTCTCATCGTGCGGATGGGCATGATATTGACAGCAGACCCACAGTCAAGAAGAATGCGCTGAACTTTATGTTCTTTAATGGACCCTGTGACATATAACGGCCTGTTATGAAGATGAGAACCAAGTTGTAGGTCTTCGTCGTCGAAGGTAATGGTGGCCATGCAAGAGGCACATGTCTCCGACTTCTTTTGAACCCAATCTTTTTCCTTGTACTTGTGGGGATTAGTCAAGGCTTGAGCGAAGCTGAGCCGAGTCTTCTCCGGTAGTTGTAGGGCCTGAAAGAGACTCAAGTGTATTGACGTCTCTTCAATGTCAGAGGTATCATCTTCTCCTTTGGGATGCTCTTCTTCATGAATTGAAGGGGATGATTGGTCGGCAGGTACATCGTTCATTTGTTCTTCTGATGTGTCTGACTCGACTTGGTAACATGAGACAGAGTAGGCCGGCTCTCGTTGCTGTTTTTGGAGAAACCACTTTGGTATAAAATCGCCAAATGTGATTGCCAAAGGAGGAAACTGCTGAAAAATCTCTTCAGGATCAGCAGGAGGCACTTTGAATGGTTTTTTCTTCACTATCTTCTTCTTCTTCTTTGACTTGATGATTGGACGAGTCTTTCTTTTGGTCCATTTTGCTCTTTGATGAAAAAGAGGTAGTGGATGTTGCACACGTCGTCGCCGTCGTGTAACCAATGTCCAACTGTCATCATCGATGAGAGAAGATTCTTCTGTTGACTCTCGTTCAATTTTTGTAGGGAGACATTGTTGTTGATGTAGCTGAGACAATGGAATTTGCCCTTGACTGGATGCTATCACTGATATTGAATGGGGGATACCAAAGCCAAGAGTTCCGGCTGTGACTTGCTTCAAATTTTGTGGTGGCCATGGTGCTTTTATTGCTTGAGGAGACAACATTGTTACAGATGATGAAGGTGGAATCAAACTGGGGTTGAAAGACCCAAAGACAACACTCGTCATATTCGAGGCTGCCACATCATTGACGGAGTCAAGTTCAATCTTTCCTTGTCGAGCTAGGTCCATAATCTTCTCTTTGAGTACGAAACATTTTCCAACCGGATGGCTAATCAGTTGGTGGTATCGGCAGTATTTTGGGTCATCAACGCGACCCGCTTCCTCTGGACGTTTAGAGGTTGGCAATTCAATCAACTTTAGACTTAGCAGTTGATCGAGCATGCCAGATACCTCAGAGTCTGGAAAAGGATATTCTTTTGCCTCGAGCTCCTTGAGCGTCATCCTGCCTTGCCCTCTTTCTTGAGATGTGCCTGCCTTCGACGGTTCCTGCTTCTTTTGGCTCGAGATCTTAACCGGCTTGGTGGTAGTAGTGGTGATCATAGCCTCCTTAGTTTTGGAGGGTTTGGATGTGTTCCACTGCTTCTTCTCCGACTTGAAAGAATCGATTGGTCGTGGATCTCCATGTGCGGCTATACTGAGCTCCATGTCATGAGCCCGTGTAGCTAATTCTTCAAAAGAACGAG
Source organism: Tetracentron sinense (assembly GCA_015143295.1). Taxonomy (NCBI): domain Eukaryota; kingdom Viridiplantae; phylum Streptophyta; class Magnoliopsida; order Trochodendrales; family Trochodendraceae; genus Tetracentron; species Tetracentron sinense. The sequence goes on from CM026560.1 coordinate 37,982,824, forward strand.
GCTTAATCCCTTTGAGGATGTAAAGAAGCCCCCAGTGCATCCCTTGGATGCACATCTCAATAGCAGATGGTTCAGAAAGACGATCCTTGCAGTTAAGAGCAAGATTCCTCCACTTGTCGATGTAGTCAATAACAGGTTCATCTTTCACTTGTCGTACAGCGGCAAGCTCCACCATGCTCACTGTCCTTCTGGTGCTGTAGAAGCGGTTGAGAAACTCGCGCTCCAGTTGATCCCAACTGTCAATGGAACCAGACTCTAGATCGGTATACCAGTCGAACGCATTCCCTTTGAGGGAGCGAACGAACTGTTTCACCATGAAGTCTCCGTACGTGCCGGCATTATTGCAAGTCTCGATAAAGTGAGCAACGTGTTGTTTTGGATTGCCTTTTCCATCGAACTGTTGAAACTTTGGCGGTTGGTATCCTGTCGAGAAGCGCATTTGCTCAATGCGTTGAGAGTATGGCTTGGCATAGACCAAGGAAGATTGTGACGCACCCCCGTACTGAGCACAAATGGTATCGGAAATCATTGCTTGTAATTGCTGGACTGAGAGCGAAGCAATTGAAACTTGGTGACTGTCCCGAGTGGGATCTCGCGAGCCGGATGCATTCCGGTTTTGTTCCTCTGCATCACGATTTCCTTGGAGAGTGAACCCCTTGTTTTGTTCTTCCGCTTCACGAGGACCTCGGGGATTGAACCCAGGGGGATTTGTTGGCCCTTGATTAGATTCATCTGCTTGGTTATTTTGTTCCAAGCGGCTTACCAGGTCTACAATCTGGGCATCTTTATCCTCAACTGCCTTTGTTAAATTTGCAATTGCGTTAGACATTTGTGCGATCTGCTCTTCAATCGTCGCTGCTTCCATCATCATGACAGACCTGATGGAGGTATGTGTCTCAGAATTTGAATGATTCTGATTCTGCACTTCTTTGGAGGATCGACCTTGAGAAGGAGAGGTCACGGAAGATGTTGACCCTGCGCTAGACTGCGCATCGGAAGGATGACTAGAGGACATACCCTCAGGCATCTTGGCCCGCGCAGTCTTAACCATTTGCATCGGTTTGGAGACGCGTTGCTTGCGATGTTGAGAGAGGGCCCCAACCAAGTGAGAGGTACCAGACTGCGTCATATGACGTGTTGCTCGCCGATCATCGCTAGTAGCTGGTGTAGATTCAGGTGCAGAAGAGGTTGTGTTTCTCTTTCCATGGATGGCGGTGGCTGCAACAACAGGTCTCTTGGGGGCCATTGATGCTACTTAATTGTTTGCTGACTGAAAGATGAGAGGTAGAGAGACTCCCACCGGGCGTGCCAAAAATTTGTCGACACAAAATTTCGTAGACGAAATAATGATGAACAAAATATTTTATTTATTTTCAGTTTGGTACAACTCTCAAGAAATCCTCTGATTAACAATCAGAAATTTCTAAAGTAGAAGATAAGGGCCGAGGCGTGATCTCGATCTTCTTTGAAGGTGTTGATGTAGCTTTTCCTTTCTTCCGGGCTTCGCGCTTGATCGGTTAGAAAGTGATTCTGGAGGAGAACTAGCTTCTTTGCAGCTTTGTCTTCTCTGGAATGATTTGATTTCTTTTCTTTGAAGGCTAGAGAATGCTTCTGAGTTCTCTTCTTTGGCTTCTTCTGAATTTCTCTCTGAATTCTCTGAATCTCTAAATCTCTAGCTTTGGCTCTTATTTATAGACTTTTAGAGATAAGGATCTCAAGAATCCTACTCCATCTAGTGGTTTAAAGGATTTAAGAGATCTTAATAAGGCTTATCCATTTAGAGATAAAGATTTCAAGAGTCCCACTTTATTTAGTAGTTTAAGGGATTTAAGAGATCTTGATAAGACTTATCCATTTAGAGATAAGGATTTCAAGAGTCCCACTCTATTTAGTAGTTTAAGGGATTTAAGAGATCTTGATAAGACTTATCCATTTAGAGATAAGGATTTCAAGAGTCCCACTCTATTTAGTAGTTTAAGAAATCTTGATAAGACTTATCCATTTAGAGATAAGGATTTCAAGAGTCCCACTCTATTTAGTAGTTTAAGAGATTTAAGAGATCTTGATAAGGCTTATCCATTTAGAGATAAGGATTTCAAGAGTCCCACTCTATTTAGTAGTTTAAGGGACTTAGGAGGCTTTCATGGGCCCCACCCATCTTCTTGGGTATTGAGTCCACAATCAGGTTTTTTGTATTGACGGATCGACCCACTTATCGAGTGTATGACCCATTTAGATTTGGACTTGAGTTTTGAGTTTATAGGCTTTCTACTTCGTGCCCAGACCCGAGCCGTAAAAGGCTCATGCCTTGTCATTAGGCCCAATTTAAATGTATAGGGCTTTTTAATGATTTTAGGCTTTTTATATAATTTTATCAGAGTGTAAGGACCTTTGCGTAAAATTAATAAATTTTAGGGTTCTACAGTCATGTTTATAACTAATCTTCAGTCCTTTCCAAGGAAAGAAGATGATTTCTGGTTCCTACTTTTGATCTGACAATGAGTACAACACAACAAGAATAGAGGAATGAAATTACAGTTAAAATAATTAATAGACATGGAGAAAGTCTAGGCTCCTCCATAAGGGACTCAAAAAAAAAAAAAAACTTATTTGAAGACTGTATTTAGAAATTACAGATGGTAAGGTAACAGAGGGAGAGGTGGATAAGATCGCTGGCCATATCATGTAGGTTTTGAAGGGAAAATTATAAGTTAACAAAAATAAATAAATAAGTCTCTTTCAAATATTGGTAGGTTTAGGATCTGCTTGGGCATATTAAAACCTGTTACAACATTAGGCATTTCGACTGGACCGTGGGTTTCCTCAACATGGGTCTGCCCAGGACTTTTTGAAGTAAACACAATTTTTCTTGCTCTAAAGGTGTTGATTGCTAAGCTGAGAATTAAAGTGGTCATTGTAGTAAGATAAATTATTTGTATTTGTAAGAGAGTGGTCCTTATTAAGTGGTTATTAGCATAGTAACAAAGTTCGGATTCGGGAATTATTCGGCAGGGGTTAAGTTCGAAAAAAAAGGGAAAAAATCGGCAAATTCGGGTTAAGTTCGGGATAAGTTCGAAAAAATAAAAATAAATAATTATAAAAAATAAGAACGTGATGCCAACTAATCCATCTACCAATCTATATGTATTGACATCTCTTACTATGTTAACATTTATTCCAAATTCTAAAAAACAAGCATTATGTAAACTCACAAACTCAAGAAAAAAATTACATAAGGCTTAAGTAAGCTTTATGTAATTTAAGAAAAAAGAATAATTTAGATTACATGTTTGTATATGTAAATCAAATTATATAAGCAATTAAAAAATATATAAAAACTAGAAAAATAATCTGAATAGATAAAATCAGAAAAACAATATATGAGTGTATTTATTTGGCATAACATAGTTATTTAGCAAAATATTGAAATAGCTCAGAATAAATAACACAAATCTTATTTTCTCTTAGTTCAAGGGAAATTCAATAGACTAACTAGCTTGCAAAATTATCTTTTTTCTCTCAATTCAATCAAATGTAATCAAAATCCTAAAATAGCTTACTCGAATAGAGTTTTCTCATTCTTCTATTAGTTGGCGATTTCAATCAAATGAAGATTTCTCAGTGTGAAATAAGTCTCGAGTTATTAGTAATAATTCTATTGCTAATAGAAAATTCATTTTACCCTCATTTTTATTTTAGAATTCTGAATAAGCATGAACGAATAATTTGTGAGAAATCTTCATTCGGAATAAGATCGGCATAAGTTCGGAATAATTCGTTCGTTCGGGAATTATTCGCGAATAATTCGTCAGTTCGGGAATTATTCATTATGTCGAGAAAAAGAAGCCTTTTTAAACGGCACCCCTTAAAAAATGAATAGTTTGGGTACAATTCGGGAATTATTCGAGAACTTTGTTACTATGGTTATTAGCAGGTGGAGTGAGGTTTTACACTAGGGGATAGTGTGACTAGATGATAGAACAGGTTTCTGTTTTAAGTAGTTGGTTGAGTCAAGTAGTTATCGGCACTTGATTGAATTAGTGTCATTTGTTTCTTGAAATGCCTTATGTACTGTGGTCTTTGCAAGTTCAATGAACAATGTCCTAAGTTGTCCTAGTTCTTCAGTCTGCCTGTCACCCTCTTTAGCAAAGGATTAGTTTCAGCAGAAAGTAATGAATGTAAAAAGCCTTGGCTGAGGAGACATTTGGCAAAATTATCCAATCTTTGATTTCATACCATAATTATTGAAACTCTTTGGAATCATATGAAAATGTGATACTTAATTTCGCATTATCCAAAAACTAAAATAGAAAATAAATGGGAAAAAGAAAATCTCCGACTCTAATCCTGAAATTCATAATCCATATCATCCACTTTTTTAAGGAAATTATATGCTTGTTCTGCTATTTTAGAAGGCCATCAAAGCAGTAAGAAAAAGAAAGATTCCTTTGAATGCCTTTTGAGTCAAAATACCCACTCAAGAGCCCAAATCACATAGAAAGTGAGAACACTTAGAATGCACTTTCAAAGCTAGATGATTTATACATCTTTAAGTTACCCAGTACACCACATATTTATAGATGTAGATAGTAGATACAACTAACCACCGGTTACTTCTATCAAAGAGGTTCATCTGCTATTATCATTAACAAAATATTTACTTTCTATTGACCGTAAATTTTTAGTAATAGAATGACCAACAAGGCTTAGATAAAAACTATATAAAAGAACATATATATATATATATGAGTCGGTCTATGGGTACTCCCAAATATACTCCCTAATGCTACTTGGTTGTTTATTCTTGTTTCAGGTTCATGCGAGGAAAAGATGATAAAATGGAAGATTTACAAGCTTCAAAGACTCCAAAAATCTTTAAAAAGAGAAGAGCAAAAGGAAGAAAAAGAAAAGAGAACGAAATCGCAGAAATCTACCCTGATGGATCGATTGGCCAAAAATCGCACTTCTATCAATAGAGGGGTATTTTGATAATTTTTCTTCATCCAAAATTTATGAAACTTTTTAGGTAGATTCTAGATGACCTAAAGGAGCTATGTTTAAAATTTCGGGTCAATCCGATTAAAATTGAGCTCTCTAGAATTATTTGAAGTTCAGTGGCAAAACGTTAAATAGGGTGAAATAGTATTCCGTGAATAGTGTTTCGTGAATAGTATTTTAGTACTTCTAAACACTTTCCAACTCTATTACTGTCTTCTTAAATGAGGGTTTAATCCTCATTCAACCCAAAAAGAGTATAGAGAGAGAAAAAGAAGAGTTGGACCTCAATTAGAACTCCTTATTCTAAAAAGAACTCTATCTTTCTCTATAAAAAGAGAATTCCTAGCCATTATCATTATCATTAGAGAATTTTGTAGAGATTTTGAATTTGAAGAAGAAAAGCTCTGGAGATCAAGGAAGCCATGAAGAGAAGTGCTGCAGCTTTGTCCATGAAGATGTTGCATTCCTCCCTAGCGATGAACTAATTTCCATTCTAGGGTTTCGATGAAACCCTAGCCAAGTAACTGTGTCTTTTATTTTGTTTTTATTTTGATTCTCTGCATTGTAAGACATTGATTGCATAATGAGAGTATTGTTTTCAAACAACCGGATTTATTTTATTTATATTTGATTTCAATAAAATTCTCAACCTTGTCTTAGGTATTATGAAATTGGAATTAAAATCACTTGTGTTAATTTTCGTTAGAATTTAAACATAGGTTTTATGCAATGGTTTTAAAATATTGAGATATTAAATCCGAAGATATTTTATGCTAAGGGAAGACGAGTGATTACACAACCGTAGATTAGTCTGTATCATTCGTGCTAACCGAAGATACGATATGCAAAGGATATAATCCTTTGAACTTTTCTAGATTAGTTGAGAGGGGACGTGCTGTCACTCTAACTAGAATGTTTGCAATTTAAGAGGTTATGATAAATTCAAAATAGGGGCTGGTTATTAGGTTAGTGGTGGATTTGAAAACCCTAGATTTTCTCTTCCAAATGATTTAAAACCATTAGTTGATAGTTTAATTTAGAAATTTCCTTTAATTAATTGTTTTAGTTAATCAAGCAAAAATTCAATTACTTATTTTATTAATTTAAAATTAATTTGAATAAAAGGCAACGAAACCAGCGCAGTCCTCAGAGGAACGATACCCTTACTAGTACTATTCTACGGAATTATTATTACGAAGGAATAATTTAAGATTGACTGACGATCAAGTACACTTTGAGAGTATCCCTAAACTAATTCTATATTTATTAAATATAGAAGCCAGATTTGATACCTAGTTCCTATCCCTGTTGATATTTCCTTTCACTCTCTGTGTGTTGCAAGGCATTTCTAAATTGATCAGACAATTTTAATTTGACAAAATTCCTGTAATGATTGGTAGTGTAAAATGAAGATCACAATCAAAATACTTGATTTCTAACTGATTTCCGAACGCTATAGCTCAAAGCTATGTTTTTTAATAAACACTTAAACTCCCTAATATAGTGAATGCATGTATACTTTCTTGACACCTATGAAATAACGGGTCCTCGAAGAGTATTTATTCATCCACTAATGAATCTGAATCTGTATTCCAACGCACATCACCTTAGATGTCTAATATAACGGGTTGTGTTTAACCATTAACCTCATAATACATAATTCATCGGTTTATTGACGATAATTTAGTCCTACATATATATCCTCAAGAGTAGCTCCAGTAGCACATCTACTAAGTTTCCATCCAGAAAAGGTAATAGCAAATGTAGTACAAGACATGACATCAACCAATTATCTTTGCATATTTTAATTAAGAGGTTCAATCCAACATACTTTGTTTCACAAACACTATGATCAGAATAGCAATCAATAAAAAAAAAATGATCTGTATAGCATATACCTTCACATCCAACAAGGATGACATCAACCAATTATCATAGATAAGACATGACATCAACCAATTATCTTTGAATATTTTAATTGTAAGAGGTTCAATCCAACATAATTTTGTTTCGCAAACACTATGATCGGAATAGCAATCGATCAAAAAAAAAATGATCAGTATAGCATATACCTTCACATCCAAGTATCCACCATGGATGAGAGGTTTTTTTTTAGTATCTAATGATAGTTGCCCTGATGATTCTACTACAATCAATAACATATTGAAGGGAAGAAAATAACAATAATGGCCATTTTCTTAGAAGAGAAATTATGATAGATGAGACTATGTACTGTGCTTTATTGGCTGGGTTAAGGGGGGACACTTTATCAGATATTTCTGATTCACTGAAGACAAAGGTGGAATGCTTCTAGAAAAACATGTAACATGTCGTTTAGAAAATCAAAGAAGTCAAACTCTTGCTGTCACAATACTGTCAAAGTCTCCAAACTCAACACAACAGTCCTCCATGGGAAATGTTTTCAGAATCAAACATATCCTCACACAAACCGCTTTTCCATGATTACAATTAAATGAACATCAACTTAAATTTACCTTAACCAAGTAAACCACAGGGAAGGATCTCACAATTCACACCTCAGTTCATTGCATCATAATCATCCAACCTCTCGTTGTACTCCAAAACCTTCCTCTTTATCTTGGATGAATCTACCCACGTAACAAAGTCTTCCAAGTTCCTCGTCACGAGGAATGCCGGATCTGTAATAGTATCTGTACCCACGCGGATGTGACCCTGCTCAATGTATGTGATAGCTTCTCTCAAGTGTTCAGCAAATTTCAACCGCACCAAAACAGCAGATAGCCTTCGCCTGCACACAAATACATACATAAGCATTATACAAGCATACAAATATTTTTGTAAAAACCAAAAACACTAGAGGTTTAGCATCAAGAAAAAAATAAACCATTAAAATCCACCCAATCAAATTTCACTGTGTGAACAGATGACATTCTCTTACCAAAAAAAACAGATGACATTCACCCTGTCATTATTACTAAGAATTAAAGAGAGATATTTCTAGTTTTAGAAGAATGCCAAGAAGGAATGTATCTAAGTAAATGTTTCTGTGTAGGCATAGGTAATTTTCATACCTACAGAAGGAAGATACTGATAAGCGTTCGCACAAAGCCAAGCTTTTTCTGGTGGGAATTACACCAATATTATACCTGGAATCAAAGGTGGCAAAATAAAGACACTTCAAATTATCAATGATACTAAGAATAGCAATCTATTCCGAGGAACTATAAAAAATAATAAAAAAGAAACTTATTAATGAATGAAGAGGTTGAATATTATCGCCCACATTACATTCTACATTTCTGTCTATGCAATAAAATCTTAGTAACACTATAGATTATATGTCACTACCCTGCCTTATATTACACAATTCTATGACAAACTTATATATATGGGCCTGAAATGGGGCCACATTCATTTTTTTACCATGAAGTATTCACTGGTTGGAATGACACCTGGAGATGAATTGATGTGAACCCATACGCAATCACTAATCCTAAAAGCCCAGACAGATGGGAAGGGCGCAATCCAAGTATTCAATGCTTGGATCGTAACATACAACCTCGCTTCCCCAGCAGTCGTCCTTGGCGGCTTTCACTTTAGGGCGGAGCAATTCTCAGGATTTTTCCGTAGCCCTCCTTAGGTAGCCCTTTCCGCGGCGGCTTTCACTGTAAGGCGGGACAATTCTCAAGATTTTTTCCGTAGCCCACCTCAAGTAGCCCTTTTCCGCGACTCGAACCCGAGACTTGGTGTTAGGCTCTAATACCAATTGATGTGTACCCATATGCAACCACTAATCCTAAAAACCCCGACTAATGGGAAGAGCACAATCTAAGTATTTAATGATTTGATCGCAACATGAATGATTCAAATGCAGGGCTATGAGCACCAAGAGGGCACTAAGGCAACATAGGAACAGAGCACAGGACAAACCAATTACTTGATGGCCACTGAAGCATAATTGCCTTGAGGACTATGGTGCAACAAAGTAAGAACGAAAATATATGAAGAAAGAGTCAGCTAAAATAGAAGGAACTACAGATTCTGAATAGGGATCCAGGGGTTGTTAGCAACTCAAAGTGTCGTGCAATGGAGAAAGTAGGGTGAAAATCTAGCCAGCAATATATCTCAAACTGATAACAACGAAATTTTCAAATGGTATCAAAAACAAAGTTATGATCTTGAGATGAGAAATCCGCACGGGAACAGAAATTGACAATCACAAGATTCACAACCAAAGAGCAGATATACCAAAAAGGTAAATTCAAGAAAACTAAGTAATCAATTGAAGCAACTCACAGCTTTTCCAAGACCATATCTGTCATCTCAATCCGAAAAGGGTCTCTTGGGTCCATCTGTTTCAAGATATTAACGAGCTTCTGCACCATGCGACATAAACCCGAATACCTAAAATAAGATCAAAACCAACATTAGTGTTAATTCAAATCAAGAAATCTTTGGCTCTGTATCTGCAATAGGAAACGAATTGAAGTATTGAGAAGAAAATCAGTTCATCGATCTCTGCAACTCCAGAAAGAAAAAAAGAAAAAGGATTAGAAAGAAGAAAGAGAGTTACTTCTTGCAATCGTCTCTGCCGGTGACATGGTAACGATGCATAACATGAGCTTCTCTGTGTCCACCTTCTCTCTTCCATTCAAGGAAATTTACCTTTTTAAGAAGCTTCTTCTCATGAAACTTGAGCTTCCTCATGGATGCCTACGCTGTGTTGCAGAGCACGTGAAACCCTAACAGAGATAGGAAACGAGAGACGAAAACAATGAGAAACCCTAAAATCCTTGTAAATCTAGAGTTTTACAGGGGCGTTTAGCAACACTACTATTCATTAATAATAAGTGTTTTAGTAAATAAGGGCTCGTTTAGTTCAGATTATTATACGCGCTTATTTGATACATATTGTCTGGATTATCTTTACTATTATAATGGGAGAGGCAGGCGTAGCCTATTTTTTCAAAATTCCCAAACTATCCTTATAAATTAAAAAAAAACATTTATTTAATGTTTACTTTAATTCCTAAACTATCCATTGCTCATCTATCTATTTTAAGTAAAAGAATCACAGCCAATCGCGATTGAACTCGCGGAGAATTCAATCGCACCTACGAGTTAACACGTGTCCCTTTTAACTCCCATTAACTGTGGTTAACTCCTTCCTCTCGCTCTCACGTGCATCGCACATGCCACCTACTAGTATCTCATTATAGCGTTTGATTTGACTCGTCATAAGCGCTTATGTAATAACCGATTATGGAAATAACCAGTGATTCTATAATCTCGCCAGAAGGTGATTATTGTGGAGCGTAACCACTTATGACCATTAATATTATGTGAAAATTATTATAAACACTCAAATTTGCATTCCGTAAGGCTAACAAGATTCATTAAACTTAAAAGAAAGTTTTTCTTAATATTTTTTTCTTTTTCTAAAAATGACTAAAATATTATTTTTAAAAATGACTAGACAATCGCTTAGTAACAGAGTGTCAGCCAAACAGGATTACAGAGACAGTGCTTATTGACAACACCGCTTATTTAGAATAACGTTTATCAACATAATGACTTATAACTACAATAATCCAAACCAAACGGGCCCTAAGTGTTTTTTTAAAAGATTATTTATTTGTAAATACATTATTTTGGAACCTACTCAATATACACCGGACCATCAACGAGTTGGGTTAAACCATTAATGGGTCGATTGTCAAACACATACTAACCTATTGTAAACCGCCTGACCCTGTCATTATTACTAAGAATTAAAGAGAGATATTTCTAGTTTTAGAAGAATGCCAAGAAGGAATGTATCTAAGTAAATGTTTCTGTGTAGGCATAGGTAATTTTCATACCTACAGAAGGAAGATACTGATAAGCGTTCGCACAAAGCCAAGCTTTTTCTGGTGGGAATTACACCAATATTATACCTGGAATCAAAGGTGGCAAAATAAAGACACTTCAAATTATCAATGATACTAAGAATAGCAATCTATTCCGAGGAACTATAAAAAATAATAAAAAAGAAACTTATTAATGAATGAAGAGGTTGAATATTATCGCCCACATTACATTCTACATTTCTGTCTATGCAATAAAATCTTAGTAACACTATAGATTATATGTCACTACCCTGCCTTATATTACACAATTCTATGACAAACTTATATATATGGGCCTGAAATGGGGCCACATTCATTTTTTTACCATGAAGTATTCACTGGTTGGAATGACACCTGGAGATGAATTGATGTGAACCCATACGCAATCACTAATCCTAAAAGCCCAGACAGATGGGAAGGGCGCAATCCAAGTATTCAATGCTTGGATCGTAACATACAACCTCGCTTCCCCAGCAGTCGTCCTTGGCGGCTTTCACTTTAGGGCGGAGCAATTCTCAGGATTTTTCCGTAGCCCTCCTTAGGTAGCCCTTTCCGCGATGGCTTTCACTGTAAGGCGGGACAATTCTCAAGATTTTTTCCGTAGCCCACCTCAAGTAGCCCTTTTCCGCGACTCGAACCCGAGACTTGGTGTTAGGCTCTAATACCAATTGATGTGTACCCATATGCAACCACTAATCCTAAAAACCCCGACTAATGGGAAGAGCACAATCTAAGTATTTAATGATTTGATCGTAACATGAATGATTCAAATGCAGGGCTATGAGCACCAAGAGGGCACTAAGGCAACATAGGAACAGAGCACAGGACAAACCAATTACTTGATGGCCACTGAAGCATAATTGCCTTGAGGACTATGGTGCAACAAAGTAAGAACGAAAATATATGAAGAAAGAGTCAGCTAAAATAGAAGGAACTACAGATTCTGAATAGGGATCCAGGGGTTGTTAGCAACTCAAAGTGTCGTGCAATGGAGAAAGTAGGGTGAAAATCTAGCCAGCAATATATCTCAAACTGATAACAACGAAATTTTCAAATGGTATCAAAAACAGAGTTATGATTGTGAGCATGGGATTTTCCTTCCCACTTTCACATGATGTGTTTTGACTAAGAGTCGCCACCTATTCATTCTAAGGGATAGGTCCCGGGATTTGGATAAGGCAAATGGTCTAATCAGAGTTAGGGTAAGCGGTTCGATTAAGCCCCGGGGAAGGTGTTAGGCACCCCAGGACCCCCATTTTACAATGGTTACCTACTCCCTAAATTTAATCTCAAAATTATATTAAAATACCTAAGAGTTTAATCAATGCTAATCCAAGAGAAAAAGGAAGCTAAATAGGCTAGGGTCGAACCCGAGTAGGGTTGCCTACGTACTCACAAAGTGAGATCAGACCGAGCGTAGTTCTGGCACATGAGCCCGTGCCAAGGCTAGGGGTGTGTGTGTGTGCGCATAGGGTGGTCAAGGGTCTAGTTGACCGAGTTGGTCAAGTGCAAGGTCAGTCTAACTGCAGTTAGAAGGGTGTTAGCCATGGTCAAAAAGCCTAGCAAGCATGTTTTTGGTCTTTTCGGATTTTTTGAATGTTTTTGGTATTTTTGAATGTTTTTCTTTTCTTTTCTTTTTTTGTATTTTTGAATAGTAGTTTAGGCTCGTTGCGGAGCAACGAGCTTAAACTAACTATGGTTATTTAATCCTAAGGATTGTCCTAAAAAGTGTTTAATTAACTAAGGCTAGTCTAAAAGAGGAGTTGAATTCAACTAACTAACCTAAGAATCACCTTATGATTATGTTGTGAACCTATGAGAAATAAGCTAGGGGTTACTAGATTTTAACTAAGTTAAGACTAACTTAGAAGAATTAACCAAATGATTTATACTAAATTAATTCTAACCAAAAATAGCTAATTACTCAGATTTTAAAAAAGGTTAAGATTTAATCCTAAGACTAACTTACGGCTAGCTATAGGACTACACTGTACTAACCAGGGGGGAATGTCTTAGACCAACTTAAAGACTACCTAAAATGACCCAAGTTAAGCTAAATATTAAAACAGAAATCCTAAGAAGAAGAACTATCTTAAAATGTAAGAATGGTCTAACTAAGGACTTAACCTAAGACTGTCTTAAGGACTATCTTATCTTAGATCAACTTAAAGACTATTCTACACTAGATCAAGCTAACCTAAATGTTAAAAACAAAATCATAAAAAGAAAACTATCCTAAAATTTAACAATCGTCCAGCTAAACCTAGACTAACCTAAGCTAACTTAACTGTGAAAATAGGTCTCTAAGACGAAATTTCTAAAAGAAAATTATCCTATAATGCAAAGAAAAATTTATCTAACCTTAGACTAATCTAAGTAAATCAGAGAACATTCTTTTTAGACTAAACAGAACTTAATAGAGGGAGGAGAAAGCTGACCATAGTTAAATAAAACGAAATAAAATAAAGCAAATAAACTAACTTGCATCAGATTTGTAAAAATAACTATCCTAAGATGTAGAAAAAATCTAACTAAAGCAAATAAATTAGAGACTAATCCAACAATATTAGCAAAACAACAAAACAAAAGAAAACAAAAGAAAGGGGGATGTTACCTGCATGGAGAAAGGCGGCTAGCGAGATGGGAGGGGGCAAGCTGGAACCTACTATGGTAGAGGAAGGTGTCTGTGCACTAGCTTGGAATTGTTATTGGTCCAAGTATGGGTGTGGTGCTGCTAGTTTTCAAGGATACCAACACGGGTATGGATGCTGCTGAGAAAATGGGATAGGTTTGGCCGAATATGGAGGATATGGGACTGGGGTCTATGGCATTGAGAAATGGACTATTCAATGGTTGTTCGGGGCAAAGAATGGGGTTGTTACACTCACTGTGGACAGAATTTTTTTTATAGAAAAATCTGCTTGAATTCATGGAGGTTGTGGTGGTAGACAGTGAGGCATAGGGTAGCCACAAGGGTGGTGCTGGAGTGTTAAGGGAGGCTTCAAGGACCAGTCTAATGCTGTTGGAGAGAAGGGAGTGAGCTGGTTTTGGTCGGACAGGGGTTCTCGGTGGGGTTTTTGGGCGTGTTCAACTGGTTTTTTTTTTTTTGAAAACCCCCCTCCCTGCTACAGTGGTGACAATGGGTTTTTATAGGAGATGAAAGAAAATGATAAGGATGAGGGAGAAGCGTGGGGGACCAAGACAGGAGGATCAGGATCACCTGATACGCCCATCGTCCTGAAGAGGACGATGAACAGTAGCTAGCAGGTGTCTTTGAAATTTTTTTTTTTTTTTTTTTTTAATGTTTTGTTTGTTTGTTCTATTGGGCCTAGCCCACACGCATGAGCGAAAGCAAAGTTGGATTTTTCCATTTAAGGATTTGGGTGCCCTGAAATTCAAACAAACTTGAGGTGGTCCCACCCTAATGGGCCCCACAAGGTCATGGGCCCGTGTTTGGGCCCATAGTAAGCCTAGGTTTACTATGGTTTAGGATTGGACTTGCAAATAGGCCTTGGGTCCAAAATGCTTCTCGCCTAAGGTTTTTCTAGGACTTGGACTAAGCTAACGAATGGTTAAATTAACCAAGGTTAAAGGGATGTAAAAATGGGGTGCTGACAATGATCTTGAGATGAGAAATCCGCACGGGAACAGAAATTGACAATCACAAGATTCACAACCAAAGAGCAGATATACCAAAAAGGTAAATTCAAGAAAACTAAGTAATCAATTGAAGCAACTCACAGCTTTTCCAAGACCATATCTGTCATCTCAATCCGAAAAGGGTCTCTTGGGTCCATCTGTTTCAAGATATTAACGAGCTTCTGCACCATGCGACATAAACCCGAATACCTAAAATAAGATCAAAACCAACATTAGTGTTAAATCAAATCAAGAAATCTTTGGCTCTGTATCTGCAATAGGAAACGAATTGAAGTATTGAGAAGAAAATCAGTTCATCGATCTCTGCAACTCCAGAGAGAAAAAAATAAAAAGGATTAGAAAGAAGAAAGAGAGTTACTTCTTGTAATGGTCTCTGCCGGTGACATGGTAACGATGCATAACATGAGCTTCTCTGTGTCCACCTTCTCTCTTCCATTCAAGGAAATTTATCTTTTTAAGAAGCTTCATCTCATGAAACTTGAGCTTCCTCATGGATGCCTACGCTGTGTTGCAGAGCACGTGAAACCCTAACAGAGATAGGAAACGAGAGACGAAAACAAAGAGAAACCCTAAAATCCTTGTAAATCTAGAGTTTTACCGGGGCGTTTAGCAACACTACTATTCGTTAATAATAAGTGTTTTAGTAAATAAGGGCTCGTTTAGTTCAGATTATTATAAGCATAAGCGCTTATTTGATACATATTGTCCGGATTATCTTTACTATTATAATGGGAGAGGCAGGCGTAGCCTATTTTTTCAAAATTCCCAAACTATCCTTATAAATTAAAAAAAACATTTATTTAATGTTTACTTTAATTCCTAAACTATCCATTGCTCATCTATCTATTTTAAGTAATAGAATCACAGCCAATCGCGATTGAACTCGCGGAGAGTTCAATCGCACCTACGAGTTAACACGTGTCCCTTTTAACTCCCATTAACTGTGGTTAACTCCTTCCTTTCGCTCTCACGTGCATCGCACATGCCACCTACTAGTATCTCATTATAGCGTTTGATTTGACTCGTCATAAGCGCTTATGTAATAACCGATTATGGAAATAACCAGTGATTCTATAATCTCGCCAGAAGGTGATTATTGTGGAGCGTAACCACTTATGACCATTAATATTATGTGAAAATTATTATAAACACTCAAATTTGCATTCCGTAAGGCTAACAAGATTCATTAAACTTAAAAGAAAGTTTTTCTTAATATTTTTTTCTTTTTCTAAAAATGACTAAAATATTATTTTTAAAAATGACTAGACAATCGCTTAGTAACAGAGTGTCAGCCAAACAGGATTACAGACAGTGCTTATTGACAACACCTCTTATTTAGAATAACGTTTATCAACATAATCACTTATAACTACAATAATCCAAACCAAACGGGCCCTAAGTGTTTTTTTAAAAGATTATTTATTTATAAATACATTATTTTGGAACCTACTCAATATACACCGGACCATCAACGAGTTGGGTTAAACCATTAATGGGTCGATTGTCAAACACATACTAACCTATTGTAAACCGCCTGACCCAGAATGATCCAGTTGACCTAAGCGGTTTTCTTTTAATTGGTCGGGTAATTAAAATATGCCAATTTTCATTATTCATTTCATTTTAAAACTTATGGGGTCAGTATCCAAACTGAATAAACTAATTACTAAAGACAATATATTTTTTTTTAAAAATTAGGAGTTTAAAAGCAAAGTCCTCGAGAAAATAAAAATAAAAACCAATGTAAAAAAGTGGAGATGAGATTAGTGATGAAAATAGAGCTTAAATCAATATCAGATAAAATCATTATTTTTTCATTGATTTCAATGGTTCTTATATTTTTGCTACTTTCATTGGAATAGTAATCCCAAATTTCAATTCTTTATTATTATTTTAATATTTGGGTGAAATGTGAGTTGTTTTAAAAAGAAATTCAATCTCAGATATCCCTTTTTTAAATATATATTTTTGATAAGAAAGTGTGCGTGTGTAGTTTGTTACCAAATCTTTACTATTATAATGGGAGAGGCAGACGTAGCTTGAATTTTCCGAAATTCCTAAACTATCCTTATAGAAAATAAAATTTTAATTTAATGTTTTACTTCAATTCCCAAGCTACCCTCATCTATCTATTTAAATAATAGAATCATAGTCATTCGCAATTGAACTCGGGGAGAGTTCGCACCCACAGGTTAACACATGTCCCTTTTAACTCCTATTAACTGTGATTAACTCCTTTCCCTCGCTCTCACATGCATCGCACTTACCACCCGCTAGTAAAATTAATAAGAAAGTAAGATTATTTTTAGTTTTTCTTTTGAATCAATAAAAAATTTTAATGTATTTTGATTAATTGTAGTAGCTCTACATACTAATTACTAAGTATTTATAAAAATGTCTAATACGGCTGTTGTAAGTGTTATACTACTAATTCATACTTTTATGTTTTATGTTGCATATATGTATTGCTAGAAAGTAATAAACAAATTTCATTAATCTTGAACTTTTAAATATATTATTTTAAATTGTTTGATAAAAAAGAATTTTTTTCTAAATTCTCATTGGAGACTTATGGGCTACTACTTAACTATTGAAATGTATTTGTATGAGAATAAAGCAAATCTTCAATTAGCATTTTATTTAGTGTTTTTTATACATATTTGGATGAAAAAGTGAGATTATTTTAATTTTATTTTTTAATCCATGATATTTCACTTTTTTTTAATATATTTTGATTGATTGTACTATGCATACCAAGTAACAAGTATTTGTAAAAATATTTAATAGGGGTGTTGTAAGTGTTATACTACTTAGCTCATTAAGTCAACTCAGATTGACTCAACAATCCAACCAATTTGGATCGATCCACCTCCTTGGCTGGGTTTGGGTTAGTGTCTGATATGAGTTTAAAACATTGTTCCTATTTCTAAGTGCTTTTACTTATTATTTAATTATTTTAATATGTGATTTATCCTACACAAGTTTTGCCCAGAAGAACACGTATTTTTGCCACGTTTTAACTTGGGTAGCGCTACGTCCGGCCTCAGATTCTCTCTAGTAGATGTCAGAAAAGTGGTCTCGGGCTACCACAATATGTGCGATAGGTGGCCGGAGAAGTCATTTCATGTTCCCCATGATTTTGACTTCTTCACACTATATTCAACATGTGGCAATAAACTAGTGAGAAAAAAGGTGAGAGATATCAATTGGGGAGAAAATGAATGACTTCTTCCCTTTTTATGCCAAGTGTTGCACACATTGTGGTAGCCCGAGACCACTATTCTGGCATCTGCCGGTTAGAATTTGAGGCCACTACGTCCACCATGACTTAACCCTATTATTAAGATTTTATATTTATTTCTACTCAACTTTTATTTCTTCTCAACACACCCACGAAGGGTAGCTCAATGGTCGGCGAACCGTAAACTCAGAGGTCGGTTGTTCTAGCCCGTCTCTTAAAGCCTCATGGGGCTTGTGGTGTGGGTCTCATGGGGATTGGGGGATTAGTTTGGCATTTGCTGAGATATCACTAACTTGAAAAAAAAAATCAACTAGGTCCATTCTTTTGGTGAAACTTTTAAAATCTAGAACTTTCATAATTTTACGCCTAATTTTGTCTAAAACTATATTATTCCATAGAGTGCAAAAGTTCTACAAATATGGAACTTTCAAGTTCTAACAAAATTTTTGGATTTTTTAAGTTCCATACATGTGGAACTTCTAATTAAATTGAACCCAATAAATCTGAGATGCCATTGTGTAAAAGGGTTGAAAACCCTCTCCCCTCTCCTCCTAGACTCTTGCCTCTTGTTCCAAAATATTAATGATCCAGACTTTAAAAAAGTTCCACCAAAAGAACAGAGAGCCCTAAGGACCTGATTAACTTGCCTTCCCTCATCTCAAGCCCATTTTTTTCACTTATTCCAGCAGCAATGCCTCTTATTCCGGCATAAATACCCCTTAGACGCTCTAAGACAACATACATGCTTCTGTTTTTTTTCATTTTCTTGGTATGCATAATACCGCTCTTTAACTTTTATCATAGCTTATCATTATTTATTTATTTATTACACAACTTATAAAATAGATATCAGTAACTACTTTTGGATACATCTGGAAAACCAGATTAGGAACCCTGAGAATATGCTGGAACTCAAACATTGAAATTAAGGTTGATTACTTAACAGTTTTTGTTTTTTTGGTAACACGAGGTGTCCCCAACCCTTGGGTCAGGACTAATCCCGAGGGTGCGATGAGAGCCCGCAACACCAGTAAGTCCGAGAAAATCCAGTGCGAGGCTAGCCCCAAAGAGGGAGTGAGGAGTCGAACCCAGGACATTCAGCTTCATGAGGCGTAAGTCCCGGAAACCACTGGTCCACCCCCTTCAAAGCTTGGCTTGTTGAAAGCTCGATTGGATATATCTGGTACAACCAATTACGCCCTAGAATTTTTGAGCTCTAAACATTGAAATTAGGGTTGATTACCAAAACGAGTTGCTTACTAACAACTCAAGCTTGATTCCAGTAAAGCTCGTTTGAAACTCGTTTATTTATTATATGAGCTTAGTTTGGACTGTATTTTCGAATTCAATTGCTTAACGAACCCTAGGAGTGGGTGAATCTTAACCATGGTTAAGGGGTGTCAATAGGGACACATGGCAACCTCAGCGGCATAATAAAACTCCCCAAGTCTCGTTATAGCAGTAGAGGATTTGGTATGCCTCAAGAGCCCATGGAATCATCCGCGAATGTCTCTTGAATGGCAAAAATAATACGCTTCTCTTCCAAAAAGAAATTACGACAAAACATCACGATGTTTCTTATTCCATTAAAACAGTACTAAGACAGATTGACAACTTGGAAATTTCCCATTATTGGAAAATATAAAAGCACAAAACGAGGATTTCTCATCCAGATTTGCTAACTTATGCAGCTGCCGAGACACACTCGATCGCCTCTTTGCATATGCCTGTCATGGTAGCCTCAGGCCCATAAACCTGTAAAGAAAAACAGAAGCAACATTTTTAGGAATTCTTCAAGAATTCTACTAAATTCTCAAAGATATGTCATAAATCAGTTTTAAGAATTGTAGCACCACTAGGATCTATAGTAGTGAAAAGCATTTGAGATTTCAAGTACTCATTTCTACCTCAATTGGAATGCCAATCTCATCTCCGAGAGTCCGCATTTT
Organism: Tetracentron sinense; assembly: GCA_015143295.1. Taxonomy (NCBI): domain Eukaryota; kingdom Viridiplantae; phylum Streptophyta; class Magnoliopsida; order Trochodendrales; family Trochodendraceae; genus Tetracentron; species Tetracentron sinense. Next base: position 38,002,542 of record CM026560.1, read on the forward strand.
AGCCAGACCTCGCTGATAATTCGGGCCTCCTCTCCTGACATATATTTGCATTCTCGCGGCTTTAAGCTTTGATTCCTGTTGAACCAACAACTCTCAATGCTTACTATTTAGAACAACTGAAAGATGTTGCAACTAGCAGAACCCGAGCAGGTGTAAGCTTACCTTCTCTTTCAAAGCTCGAATTATGCCGTTAAATGTAGCCGCAACATCAGTGAAATTAGCTATTCCTCCCCCAATTACAAGCGCTCTCTTACGGCCATCAGGATTAGAGGTTGCACACTGTAAAGAATTCATGGTAAAAATTTTAAGCCAAGAGAAATAAATAACCACATAGGCATTTATATGAGTGTGGGTGCGAATATTAGATCACTGTGCCTCCTAATGTTCATGCAACAGAAGTTACTCTAATAGAAGAATGTATATAAAGAATAATTTATAAAAAGACCATATTAGCAAGTTAAATACAAAACATAATGTTTTAACTTTAGTGTCGTGCAATAACAGGAAGGCAAGAGTGGAAGGAGAGAGGTATTACATCAATTACGACTCTGGCATACTGCAACACCTCATCTTCATTGGGTGCTCCACTATATTCTGCATAGTTCCCAAGCTCAGATGCAAAGCCAAGATCTCCAACCTGATTAGGAAATATTCTCTAGCATGTAAGTAAATGATGATAATGGAAAGAGAAAAGAGAGGAAAAAGAACAGAAAACCAAAGTCCAAAGAAATCCCAAATCCTAAATCTAAGGGATGAGATTCATACCGTATCTGCATAGATGACACTTGCACCTCCTCCAGCTACCATAGTCCAAATTCGTCCCATCGGATTCAAAACTGTGAATTTCAAAGATGCACTAGTCTGCAACAAAGGACAAATTAGGAACCCTAATGAGATCCTCATGGGTCAACATATTAAAGAAATGACAACAATAATTCCATATATTGTGAGATTGGAGGAACAATTTTAGCTGTTGCTAGAATTTATATGAAAATAAATACCAAGTCAAAGACATAAAGAAGTAAGAAACTCAATACTGTGAATTTCAAAGACATTGTTGTGTGAACAGGGAAATAATAAGAGCGCCTTCAAGATCTTCAGTGATCAACTGTGGGTGAGTGTTGTATGCACTGAAGTTAGATTTTATAAATAATAAAATAGTAATCTAGAAATTCAAAAAAAAAAGAGAGAAAGTTTTTGACGAGAAATAGAAGGGGCTTTCAATCTGCATCACTATTTAATCTTATAAGCAAGCAGGGTTGTTAATGGGTGATAGCAGTTTCTTGATTCAGGTCCGTACTATTAACATTTGTAGACTTTACCAACTTAGAAAGTTGGCATCTTCGTATACAGCCATTTTGTTCCTTGAGAATCCTACTCCCATAAATAAGAGCAATGGCTGTGAATTATCTTCTAGTACCCTGACATCATTTAAAGTATATTTTAAGACATGCCAACAACTTATAATGTAATTATTCATACATTTCCAGCATAGTGAACAAGCCATAGAAGGCATATATCCAACGAGACAAATTCATAAAAATTAGAGCTTCCATATGTACCTTTTCATCCAGCCCGTGAATAAAGCTTTCTGTAGGACTCATAATTCTTCCGAATGGCATTGGGAATTCAATATTACCCCACCTGCACCAATAAGGTCGTGTGAAAAAGACTATGAGAGGTGCCAGTGCGTAGGCAAAATTACATTATTATACAATATTATTTGGATTATATATAATAAAGAAGACCGAAAATTTGCAAACACTATAGAAAATGAAGCTATACTTCTTGAAATTCTTGAAAGCAGCAGTATCATCCAGCTCGCCTCTCATATCCAAAGGATAAGGCTTTCCATCGACCAAAGTAAAAGGATTCATTTCTAGGAAAGTGAAGTCCAGATCTGGTTATATAGAAAATATAAATGTCAGTGGCCAATTATAACAGATGCTAAAGTTCCTTTAAACAACTCAAAAAGAATTTAAAAATAATAACAAAAAAACAACCGGTTAGAGATACTGCACATACCTAAAAATAGAGCATAGATCACTTTGATAAACTCCTCAATTTTTCCTTTGATCTAAATCAATAAAATAAACTTAATTATTATTTATTGCAGGTCAAAAATACATCAAGAGTTTGCAAATGATGAAGACACAATTAACAAAAAAAATAACATATGCTTGCGTTGAATAAATAATATTTAAAGAAAAGGGCCATAAGGCATTAAACAGAAACAAAACCGGGTACGACAGTCAGAAGAGAAATTCTAATTCCAGTATAGTACTTCGACCTAACAATCTCCAACAAAAGTTATCCACGGGAAAGAGAAGAGCATTCCACTAAATTATAGGTTTTACAGAAATTACCTCCAGGGGAAGGGTTGCGACTAGTGGAGCACATGTTTCTGATGTAAAACTCACCCCCGTTGGGATAAATATAGTCTTTACCTGGATAAAGTAGAAAGGCGTCATAAAATGCAGAGACTTAGAAGTAAGAAAACATAAGAGTCGACAGAGTGCATTTTTAGATTTACTGGTGAATATATTAACATCACGAGTTAGCACCTTCAAACAGGATTTTATTTTTTGTATCCATTTATAGATGAATTATATATCACCTCAATATGCCCTCAACATAATAATATGATTTGTAACTTTCCAATTACACATCTATTAATTTGCACAAGTCAAATTCTAGAAAGGCGTGTGAGTCTGTTCGTAGCAAGTGTTCATCTGTACATTGTGATTACATGTGTTTGTGACAGTATTGTAGTACGTGTCCTTGCGTGTTATGTATTGTTATAGATACGCAGAATACTTTTTCCATTGACTTAAAGAAACAAATAACAAATTGATGTTGCACTACCTTATCCCAGTTCTCTTCAATTTCAATCCCTCCGCATTCTGAAAAGCTTAAACTACACCCAAGTCGCTCAGAAACAATATTGAGATAAAACTCTTCGTGGTGCGGAATGAAGGGTTCAACAATGAATGTGGTTATAGGTCCCTTGCATCCCCCCATCTCTACCTATAAAACCACAAAGATAGATGTAAATAAAACAATCTAATTCATAATAAGAATGATGTCACATATAAAAAAAGTTAACAAAACCAGATGCTTTCTCATCAGAAAACCAAACTGAGTAACAAGATGGAAGTTTCTAACTACCTCTTTGCCAAGACGCTCTTTCACAAAGGTAGCAACTTGAGCCAAATCTAGATTCAAGGCAACTAATCCACTCTTCCCACGCTTTCCGAACAACATATCGGGCTTCACAACCAATTTATCTGACAAGAGCCATGGTTCCTTGCCTGCTAACTCGTTGAAATCAGTTGATTCCGTAATCTAATGCATCAAACAGAAAGCAGTTAGGTCATTGAATAATTAAATATCACATAATCCAAAGAAAATGTAATTCCACAATTACTTTGACACACAAAAAAAGAAAAAAAGACAACCAAACTCAGAATATCTTCAAATTCCAACCTCCCTAAAGATGCCTATTTTCGTTTAAGTTAAAGAATTAAAAGTTTCCTGGACAAAAATTCTTTTTTCAAGAGCACTAAGTTTATTCGCCAGGTTCATTGTTACCAGATTTGTTCAAATCACTACAAGCAACAAATTGATTTGGCAAGCTAAGTATCTGTTTTAGGCTATTCAGATTTAATTTTACACGGAATTCCAAAAGCAATGAAGAAAATAGATCCATCTGGGTGTGTACAGGTTACTGTGATTGGGGTAAGTACTCTTCTTCTCTCTTCAATGACAAGCTTTCACAAATATGTATGTTATTGGGTACAGTTAGTTAAAAGTTATTGCTAACAACACTACACCTACTTTCTTGTGACCAGGCATAGATTAATCTTTACAAAAGTGAAAATATTCTGTGGATGTGTTTACTACTATGCATGGAGTTGAAGAATCCATTTTCCGGGACCCCATCTAATGCGGGAGGATCGCCTAGCTTCCTAATTGCAAGCCTACTCTGAAAAACCATTTGCTCAATTGGCAGACAACTAAAGCTCGGATCTAGAAACAGTACTTACTTGTGCAGATTTAATGCCTAATTCGCTACCGGAGATCCTCTTAAAATGCTCCTTCAACAACCGCTTGGAGTCATACTCTCTGATCTTCTTCCGTGCCATTTCTGTTACCTATTTTCACAAAACCTCTGTTCAGCAAAATGAAATTCAACTAAAAACGACATTACCAGACGATCAAAGCCGAGAAAATCACAAGGAAATTCAATAATTAACAAAATACGATTTAGATTTGATGAAAACCATAAAATGACGAGGGACTCAAATTACGGATCAGTTCAGCAAAAGACCATTTTCCTTACCTATATTCACAAAACCTCGGTCCAGAAATATGAAATTTAACAAAGATCTACAGTACCAGACTATAAAAATCCAAGAGTAATACAATTCCTTAAGGAAACAGATTTAGATTTGATGAAAACCAGGAACTCGAATCATAGATCATGAGAGGAAACTCTGCTCAAAAGATGAAATTCGCACAGATCTACAGAACTCACGGAGAAAACTGCAACAAAAGGATCACCTATATGTTCGAAATTCAGGAGAAGAAAATGAAAACAAAAATTTTAAAAACACATTTGAAGAATATAACCATAATCGTGAAACCCTATTACAAACAGTAAAAAAAACCCTAGTTTGGTCGAAGCTAGAAAATGCAGAAGAAATGAAGGTACCTTGAAAGTTGAAACTTGAAAGAAGATACAGGAGAGTTCGGTATTCAAAGAGGTCCAAGGGGAATGCAATCTCCTCCTATCTTTGGTTATCTATTTATAGATGCAAAATCAAAATTACGATTTTATTATTTTTCATCATTTTAGAATAATTTATTAATTAGCGGGAAATTGTATATGCATGAGCCGTTGAAAACCAACGGGCCCTTTCTTTTTGTATTTAAGGCCTGAAATTACTTAGCTAACAACTTTTTTTTTTTGTCACTACCTAGCTAACAACTTAAATGACTTTTTTTTTTTGGGTTAAACTTAAATGACATTGAACAGTTCCAATCACCAAGTATTTTGGGATGGGATTTCGTCTGGACCTTGCCAGACGAAAACCGTCTTGCCCCCATCCCACTGGTCAACACTTGTCCTTTTTGACATAAATTAACTATGGTTAAGATTCACTAATTTTTAGGGTTCAATCATGTAACCTTGATTTTTTTTAAAATTCAATTGTAGGAGTTAAAAAAATATAACTAAGGTTAAAAAGGACGCTATGTGAGTGAGCCAGACGGTTTCGGTCTGGCGAGGGCCATACCTAATTCGATACCTGTACTTCAGGATCCACAACGATGGAATCAAAGTAGACCGGTAGGCGGTGGTCCCGTGGTGTACCAAATCGGCAAATAAGAAAGGAGTCAAATCCTCTACGGTGAAAACCGGATTTGGCAAATCCGGTTATCACCCCTAAAGACCGCCACGTGTCTCCTTTGACACCCCTTAACCATGGGTAAGGTTCACCCACCCATTTTTGGTTTTTTTTTTAAATATTAATTCCCTTTTTAAAATTAAAAAACTGTTTTTAGAGTCTTTGTAATATTAAAAACAGTTTTTAAATTTTTTATAAAAAATTAATATTTTAAAAAAAAAAAACCAAAAATGGGTGGGTGAACCTTACCCACAGTTAAGGGGTGTCAAAAGAGACATGCGGTGACCTTTAGGGGTGATAATCGGATTTGCCAAATCCGGCTATCACGGGAGATGATTTGGCTCCTAAATACACTTATATGTTAAACAGATGAGGGACACAAACATTTAACTACAATATAATAAACTTACGTGCCGAAAAATTTGACTAAATTTAACAAACCTTTGTGCCACCAGCTTCGTCTCCTTTCAAAATAAGAGCAAAAATAGTGTAGGCGGAACTATATAGAAATTGGTCTCATCCCCTATTTTGGAGCCACGTGTTCTTTTTACTTTCATTAACTGTGATTAAGATTCGGTCATCCCTCAAATTTACACATTTACCCTTCATTTTTTTTTTAAATTACCACAAGAGGTAATTAATTTTTTTAATCATAGCTTAAAGGATTTGTGAGACCAAGGAAGAATGGCCCACTCCTTGGCACGAGGAGTTGACTATTGCTCATACAAATTTTGCTATTTGACAAACACTAATAAACTGAAACTCAACAAGTATTTCCTTTTCAATTTAGTACAAGTGTCAATTTTATTTCTAAAATTTAAGTTAAATCAACATTACTCCTTACCCGGACTTACTTGGTGTGACGGGTTGCGAGCTCACGTCGCACGCTCGGGGATTAGTCCTGACCCAAAGGGTTGGGGACACCTGAGTTCCAAAACTAAAAAAGGGTTTTAGAACAGTTCATTTCAGAAAGTATGTATCACATTCTGATTTGTATTTGTGGGTGTGAATAACACAGTTGCACTCCAAAATGTAAGTCTTTTATAAATGGGTTTAAATATCAAAAAATTATTCTTTTCAACAGATAACCACTGCTCCCCAAAAATATGCATTGACAAGGATGTTTTGAAATTACATTAAAAAAATTATCTTGTTTGCAAAAGTGCTCTTAAATTATCTCATTTTACAATATATATATATATATATATATATATATATTTATTTATTTATTTATTTATTTATTTATTTATTTTTTCTATTATTATAATGAGAAAGGTAGGATTAAAAAGTTGATTAATTTTTTTTAATATTCCTAATGAATCTCAATTTTATGGTATCTTACTGTGAACGTAATTAGCAAGGAAATTTCTTTTATATTTTTCTTATTTTATCGATAACTACATATAAAAAAAAAATTAAGATACTATGTTATCTTATTTGACACGAGAAAAGTTAGTAGGGGTATTGAAATAATATCAATTACAACTAACAATAATCTCATTATATCTCCACAATTCCCTCAAATCTTTATCCTTATCTTCTCTCATATTCCCTCTTTGGTATCTCTCAACGAAGATACACACTCTTTTTACGTGATAACTATTTTTCGAGAGAAAAAGTATGAGTTTTTTCCTCAAAATGTTCTTTTTCAATACTAATGTGTCCCTACAATTTTTTTTTTTTTAATTTAAAAAGTCCCTCAAATTTTTATATACAAAATATTTATTTATTTTTTTCAAAATGTTCTCACTGGGATCCCTTTTCCAAGACTCTTTCCCCTTCCCCTCTCTCTCACGTATATCGCACGTGTCGACCATTAGTATATATAATATATATACTTTAAGAGCTCTAGTTACCTCTTGAACCAAAACTCTTGTATGTACTTTTTTATTATTATGCGATATTATTTATAATAATTATATTATAACACTTTATTTTATGTATATACGTTTCTATCATTATGTTATTCATGATTATATATGTTTACCAAAACAATCATCATATACATCTCATTGGATTTGTCTACATAATAATCTCACTTTATTGAAGAAGAATGACCCTTTAAAATGTTGACGGGATATTGTTGATATTGACAAAATTATCCTTATATTTATATTTTCTACTATTATAATAAAAATAACAAAATTACTCTTACGCTTATTAATAAGGATAACAAAATTTTACTTTTAACTTATGGAAATGATTTAAAACTCTCCATAGTAGGTACTATCGAGAACAATAGACGCAAGATTAAAACTATGAAGGTGCAAACACTTAATTGAGGCCCACCCTTTAAAGAATAAGCAACTTGTGTAGGTTTCATTTTCAAATGTGCTGCCTTGCTCTCGATAATCTCTACTGTCAGAGAGTTTTCAATCAATTTCCTAACAAATATAGTTTTTGTTTCCACTATTAAAGTCACTGCTGATACAATTACTTTTACATTTATATCTTTTTTATCTTTCATATTTTTAAATTTCTCTCTGTGGGTCACACTGGTTTCTCTTCCCACCCTGTCACCCATTTTTCTCTTTCTTAGTGCTTCACACGTAGAACCCATTATTATGAAATATGAATAGTATTTGTAGAGAGTTAAAAACACCTAATTAGAGTAGATGTTAGGGAAAAGTTACGAGTAAAATTAGACTTTATTAGTACACCCTATTCAATCTACGTTTCTTTTACCCTATGTTTGGTTGTCGAGAAAATAAGTAAAAACATGGAAAAGAAAAGAAAATTAGACAAAACTCAACTAAAAATTGTATTAAAAATTAAAAGTTTTCTTTTCTTTTCCATGTTTTCATCAATTTTCTCAGCAACCAAATATAGCATTAGTCTCTTATTTATCTTTAGTAGTTAAATGAGTAAACCAGCCCAATAGTCCTGCTTTAGATTTCCCCCGGGTTACATGAGAGTGTAGATATTATTTGGCATTTTTTAGGGATGACATTCATTAATTTTGAATTTTTTTTATTTTAGAAGCCAGGATTAAAATAGGAAAATAGTTAACGGACCCATGGATCCCATTTGATAAATGCCTTAGGTTATCAAATGGGATCCATGGGTCCCCCTATCCCTACTCATTAAAATATAATATTCGGATTAACAATAATTAAAAGACCCATCTTGAGTTGTGCAAGAAAGCAGGAGAGACGATCCTAAATCAAAACACCTTGCCACTTTTACGTTGGAAAGTGAATGAAAATTTTTAAAATATCATACGAGGATTTTGCTAGCCACAGTCGCAAATCTTTCAAAGACACAACGGGAGGCTACAAATGTCAAACATTCTCCCATGACCCTTGTTTTTTAATTGTTTAAATGTTGAACATCTCCAAGTTTTATTCCCAACTTGCCTTTGTGGAAAAATTAGAGTTAATGCGGCTGGGGCAGCACATCTCATCATAAGATGGGGAGGTATTTGAAAGAAGATAAACCCTAAAACCCATGGCTCCAACGCCACTCATGGGACTTGCGTTTCACATGGACTTTGAAGGCACTGTGTATGCTGTCCTCTTCTGTAATCAAGTGTACCAGTAGTTTGCACGCGAAGCACGAGGACAGTTTTATTATAAAATCTGGACACACGTGATGTACAAGTGACATACACCTATTAATGGACTTGGAATACTCTAGGCAAAGCCTTTTTAAGTGTTTTTTTTTATTCTAGTTAACAATCTTAACATTTAGAATTAATATTTTTTTGAAAATATATTTTCCTAAAAACCAAGGAAAGATGATTAACCCTAAGTATTAATAAATTTTATTAATAACTAAAAGGGATACGTGTTGACTTGTGGGACATAACTAAAACCGTAAAGAATTCCAAGTACCATGAATGAGGCCTATTCACGACCTCTTTCTAACTAAAAACTAACTTGGGGTCTAGACTGTCTAGTGGGTCACTCGGAACCCAACTCAAAACCAAGTTAAAACCATCCATTTGAGGCGGGTTACCACTTACCGGGTTGACCCAACCAGTTGCGGCTAGAGATGCTAGCTCGTCAAGGTCGACTTGGGTGATAGCAAACCCAATGGAAAACCAGCTTGCTCCGGTCAAAATTAAGAGATTGACCCAACTCCTCCTTCCATAGTCAACACCGTTTGGATCAAAATTAAAAAATTAAATAACAATAAGACACTTTGCAAATTGACTTGGGTGTTGCAAGTTGCACGTCAAACACTAACAAAGTATCAGGATTTCCATATTTGCAACGTTGATTGACCATTAGACGGTTGTTATTATATAATAATGCGTACGTGGGACCCATACAAGATTTTTATTTTTTTCCCCTTAGAATTGGTTTTTTTGGTCAAAATAGATATTTGTCTGCATTGAACGTGGAAATCGTAGTAATTTAATACAATAACCCCCTGAACGCTTGGAGATTTGTAGGGATATAATCTCTTTCAAAACGTCGTTCATGTAAAACGTGGATATGTTGCAAATATGGACGGCAGATGATCTAACCTACTGCCTTCTAAATTTCTTCCCTCTGTAGAGGAACTTTACTCACACGAAAAACATGCACTCTCTCTTTTTTTTAAGTGAAGTTAGAGAAGGAGCTGCTATAAATAAGTTCGGACTTGGAACTCATTTTCAATAATATTATTAATTATGGGGGTAGGTGAAAGTCACAACTTGTTGCAATCACGACCTTAACATAGGTGGTGGTGGTTGTGTTCATATATAGCTATCAGCATTTTTTGTTAGGCCAATTTTGGACTTATTTTAATTTGTTTAACCCGATATTCTCTATTCACATTAGCGGCATCTATTTGATTGCACCACAATAAGCCATTACTTTACGTCTTTACCCTCATACCCATTTAAGTAAATCAATGTTTTGAAGAAAGATTTTGCTAACCCCGGCAAATCTTCCAAAGATGCAACTGGGAGCGCTACAAATGTCCAACAGTTTCTGATTTTTGTTTTTTAAACTGTTAAAATAATGAAAGATATCCACGTGTTTTCCCATCTTGCATCCGGAAAATTTTGGAGTAAATGCGGCTACGGCTAGCCCTCCTCTATTAGGATACACTTTTACATGATATCAAGCAAACATGCACAAAACCATGCCTTTTGGAAGATGAGAAACCAATGATCCTTACCTTCCTCATCTGTTATCCAAACTATTAGGGCTTTTTCCGCAATCTAGTCTATAGGAGCCATTTGTGGTTTTTTTTTTATAACCATGGATATCCTAACCCTTGAAAGCTCAGACTAGTCGCACGGGCTACATAGGGAATACCCCCACCCCATGCAACCATTAGTAAGGAGAGCTAGGAGCCACGTGTTCGGATCTATATTTTCTTATGCTTATTTAATGCATTGCATTTTAAATCTTGCCCGGATTATTCAAGAGCCTTCAACTTGGACTATAACAAAATTATGACTAGGCATTTGCCTAAACAATATGTACAATTTATATTTTTTTAAAAAAAAAATGAGTTCCTGCTGGTTGAACAGTCAACCTGGAGCAATCCATAAATTACCTTGAGATGTGGTAGTTTGATAATTATGAATACAATAGAATGGTATTTTTTAACATCCATATTTTCCTTAAATACCCCTTCCTAAGGCAATTTATGGGTTGACTGTTCAACCGGAGCTCATGTTCATAATTAATCCCTTTATAAAAATAATTTCCCTATATTCTATTAAATTTAATAGTACATGGATTTTGGAGAGTGTGCTAACATTACTCACCCCTGCCTTAATCAGCAATGGATTTCCTCTTGCAGATCAGACAACTGCACTCTGATATAGCCTAAAGCGCGCAAAGATTTTATACTAAGGAGGTGATAGCATGCATGTCCATGTTCCGTGGGAGGTCCGTGCACACCTCCCCAGCTTACTAGGTGTCTTCTTTGAAACCTATTAATTGTGGTTAAGATTCAATCATCATTAGTGTTAAATAATTTAACCTTGATTTATTTAAAAAAATTAATCACATGAGTGAGTGAATTATAACCAAGGTTAATATTTCTTTTTTCTAAAACCAAGGGTCTAGGATGAATCCAATGAGTGAGTGAATCTTAACCGCAGTTAATAAATGTTAAATGACACATGACATGTTGAGAAGGTTGGTGTGTACCACCCAACGGGACATGTTGTCCCATGCTATCACCTCCTTAGTGAAACACCTTTCCACACGTCAGCTAAGAGGATGTCAGCTAAGAGGATGCCTTAGTGTAATACACAGGGAAGAAGAAATCTGTTGCCCCCCTAATCCCCTTTAAAATAATAACAGAACAAACCACTGTAAGGTTGGACTCACATATATCCTACATATTTCCATAAAAGCGCTTTATCCTATTACTACCTTACTGTGACTAAGGGTGGGGTGAATAGGACCACGCAAAATCTCTTATATAAGTGACTAGCGGGGTGGCACTTGCGATGCACATGAGAGTGAGGGGAAGGAGTTAATCACAATTAATAGGAATTAAAAGGTACACATGTTAACCCGTAGGTGCAATTGAACTCGCTAGTGGCACGTGTGATGCACGTAAGAGCAAGGGGAAGAAGTTAACCACAGGTAATAGGAGTTAACAGGGTCCCGTGTTAACCCACGGGTGCAATTGAACTCTACCTAAGTTCAATTGCGATTGGTTGTGATTCAAAATAGATAGATGAGTAAGGATAATTTCGAAATTAAATCAAAGGCAATGGGTAGTTTGGGAATTAAAACAAATATTAAATCAAAAGTTTTGCTTTTATATAAGTAGTATGGGAATTTCAGAAAAATCATCTACGATTGCCTCTCGCATTATAATAGTAAAGAAAGAAGAAGCACAATGTTAGAGATAATACAAACAAGAACATCTGAATTTTTGAAATGACACCTTAAAGCCTATTGAAGGGTAAAAAAGGAAAATGTACTAACAGGTCTGACCAGATTGATGTTGTAGGAATCTTCATCTGCTCTTCAAGTGGCTACACTGAGCTCTTATCTAAACTTCAAAAGTTGCCGATCTCTTACCTAACCTTCAACAATACTGAGCGGTCATCAAAATAACCAAACAAGTCATCAATCCTACAATACCGTCAATTCTTTGGTTAGTTCATTGATGATTTATCCGAAAGTTTACAAAAATATATACATCAAAAAAATAGTAGTTTATTTTAAATCTCCATCGTACATATTCTCTAACCAAAAAAAAAACGCATGCATATTCTAATGACGATTAATTTTTATGATATTTTACAAATGCTTTTACTTATGTAATTTAACATCTACTATAATAACTCTCTTAAATTAACCAACGAGGGGGTTGGTGTGCTAGCCAAAACCATGCCTCCGGAAGCAGTGGTTTTGAGTTCGATTTCCTTTTAATTATTGGTCGCCCTTAGGATTGCACGTCCTTGGGATTAGTCCGGTGCTCTAATAGGCCCGAACACCCTCGTCACCCAAATATATATATATATATTTTATCTACTCAAAGAAAAAAAAATTGTTACCTTTTTATGGTAAAAAAAAATAGTTTAATACAAAGAGCTCTGCTTCACCGTGTTGAGCAGACCTTTTTACACTATAACAATTTTACACTATAACAATGACAATCTTGTATTTACGTGTATTGTAAAATCACCCCCACCACTTTTAGTAAGTACAACCATGCCATGACCTTAGTGTAAAAAGGGGAGTTTTGCTTCATCACCGTGAAGCAGCGCTCCAGCTGAAAATTAATTTTTTAAAAAAAAACGTTATTTTGTTTAACTAAAATGGTACTTTTACTGGTGGCATGCATTTTTTCATGTTAATGGCACCAAAATCACGACAGACGAAGCAAAAGATTAGGGCAGCAAACTACTTCTATAATTTCAGAAGGCCGTGAGTTAAAGAAATTTACAATCAAGTATTGTAGAGAGATGCAACAGAGATTTTGTTACCCCACTCTTCACTCTCCTTTTGAGGCAAAAAGATAAGGATTTTATAAGAAGATTTTATTGGGGGAGTGTACATTAGGGGCAACTTGAATCTAGCACTCTAAATAATCGACAAGTACTTGACAATATGTCAAGTCCTAAAGAAGGTTTTGGCAAAAAAAAAAAAAAATTTATCTTAAAACTCTTGCAATAAAATAAAATTGAAATTGATAAAATGGTGATGATTATTATAAAATAAAATAAAAAGAAGAGTGCTAACCCCACACACTTTAAGTCATTTTTTTTCTACAGAGACGCTGAATAGGTGCAACATGTGGTGTTACTACCTTATAACAAGAAAATGGTTTGACACTTGTTGCCACTATCTTGAGTCTTGGGAATATTGCGAAGGGCTAGCATTTTTAATGAACAAAAGGAGTGTTTCTCTACATAATTGGAATGGAATGTGCATTCAACCATAGGCAGCCATGTGTATATCAAAAATAACAATTTTTACATATCTAAAAATAATAATTAGAGCATTAATTTTAAAGGATTAATACCGACCAATTAAAGATTAATAATCTTAACTATAGTGTTAAAAAATTAACAAAGAGAATAGCTGCATGGCTTAATCCATTTGGCGAGTGTTCCTCATGGAATAATGCTTACGTATTAAGATGTTTTTTCCTATTAAAAAGAGCATACATGGGAAATGGATTTTAAAATCCAAGGCTGAAAATCATTGGTCCATGCCCCCCTCTTAAATACCCACTACAGTTAGTGGGTATTTAAGAAGGGGGGCATGGACCAATGAGGTCCAGCCTTGGATTTTAAAATCCATTTCCCAGGTACGTTAACTATTTCCCTAATAAAAATATCAAAATAAGTATTAATTCCAAATTTTGTATTAATAGCAATTTATGTAGATATGTACTGGTTGGTGACGATGACCAAAGAAATTACAAGACTACCAAATACCTGCCACTCTATCCACCAATGACAATGGTCCTCTATTTGATGAGCTAACTGCACGTTAAACAATTATTTGATTATGTATCACAATAACAACGATCTAAAGCAGCAACAACAATTTATAGAGTGAAATAAGCAGGGATGCTGACTGATATAAGTACAACTGTGCACTAGCTAATTGGACTTAGGAAACAACACTCCTCAATAATAATAAGGATAAATTATACTAACCTCCCATGAGGTTTGGCGAAATTTCAGAAACTTCCTCTCATGTTTCTAAAATTATACTAATCTCCCATGTCAGTGTTTAAAGTTAACATTGTTAACTTGGGAATCCACTTTTACTATTTCTCCCCCATTTCCCAAGGCTTATGAAATGTTTGGTGCTAGTGAGTTTTCTTTGTATCTTTTTGGAGAGCAACCGTGTGAATGTGATATTTGAAAGACATTTGTGTATGTGTGAATAGTTGAAGAAAAAAAACTTAATTTATGATTTGTTAATTAATGTTTATTTTTAGATCAAAATTAAATTTCTGTTCAAAATAAAGAATATTGATGTACTCTCATTCACTAAGGCTGTATTTGTTTGCACGTAAATTGTTCTATGACGTAAATCATTTATAAAAGAAATCTTTTATTGTAAAATATGATTATTTTTTTTAAACCAATTTTTTGTTATTTGGTTGCATTCTTTGAACATAGGATGAATTTTGAAAAAAAAAATTAAGTTAAAATTATAAAAATTTAAAAATAACAAAATAACAAAATTTTGGGGACAATTAGGACATTTTAAAATATTTCAACCATGACATTATCAAATTCCATCAATGTTAGTAACAACATATTAATGGAATGAGGAATCTATTATCACTACTTGAAACACATGGGAGTGCAATGTAATTTCAGAAACAAGAGGGGAGATTTTTAAAATTTTGCCAAACCTCAAGGGAGGTCAGTGTAATTTACCCTTTTACCTTAATAATAATAATAATTAAAGCAATTTGTATCCTTGTGTATATTTTCTCCTAGGAACCAAATCCTCTACTCTTATAATTGAATTTGGAAAATTCGGTTATGCCCCTGAGGTTGCCACGTGTCCCTTTTGACATTCTTTAACTATGGTTAAGATTCACCCACAAGGGCATAACCGGATCCCCAGAATCCAGTAATAACCATAGAAGATTTGATTCCTTTCTCATGTGCGTAGTGTTCAAAGCTTCTATTCCCTCAAAATTGGGATTGTGGCCTAACCATACTGGACTATCAAAGAAAACAAAATTATTATTATTATTATTATCATAAATATAATTGTTATTAGTAGTAGTAATCATGGGCCACTCAAGGCCAACAAACTCAATATTTCTCTTCCAAGTCATTGATTTGCTGGCCTGTCAAGTCATGATTTTAGTGGTAACCACAAATGTGCTCAGATCAATAACACCACCGAAAATTATTTATGTAACTTAATATTTATTTGGCTATCTAATTTTCTAGGTATCTCTTTGATAGCGAAGTTGTTAGATATTAAAGATTCCCCGAAGTTTTAGCCCATGCTTCTGAAAAAGGTAGCCCACCTTGCATCTGCTTAGAGTAACAACTACAACAAACAAACGAACAGGGAGGTGTTGACGATTAACGCTATAAATGGACCGGGCCTGCCCAACCCAACAGTTTTCACCCGATCAAATGCTCATTTAATAAAAAGCCAAATCCTGAACTTTTCCTCTAGACCATTCCATCTCTAGAAATAAGTCGAACAGTTGCACAGCTAAGTTAGGTATTACAATGGGTTGGATCGGGCTGCGATTAGATTAGACCACTCGGGGAACTATACTCTTAGTCCAAACCTGGCAAATTTACAGATGGTTTGAGAAAACAAAAACCATTTTATGCAAAAATTCACTTTAGCTTTACCTTAAAATAGCACTTAAACTAAACAATTATATGTTTTTTTTTTTTTTTTTGGTATTGAGACGCACGGTTAGGCAACAACCCCGGTTAGAAGTTAGTATCTGTTCTAAGTTAACGGCGGGTGGAGAGTACAACACTCTCATCCTCTTTGGAATGGATCCCGGAACCTCCTTTCTAAGGAAGGGATACATCTATCACTGGGCTATTCCCACGGTGTCAATTTTATGTTTAATAAATAAAGTAAGTTTGTGATTATGTATTTTTATTACTAAAATTGGCAAGATATTCAGGCCTATCGGGTCTGAGGAGCCCAATTCAAGCCCAGCCCAATTCTAAATTGAGTGAGGAAACCCAAGTCCAAACCCAACGTATGAGTCCAAAGCCTAAACCCGAACCCTTGAAAGGCGAGGATGGGTTTGCCCTCGGAACAGAATTGTAACAATCCTAGTTCAGAATTCAGATACAAAGAAATGTACCTATTTTGTCACCAGAATCGCAATTTGATGTCGAATTCCATCCTCCGCACAAGCACAGATCTCCAGCCGCAACACTGTCATACCCGCACGTACCACCAGTCGCCTCACACGATCGACAGAACGCATTGTTCTGCGGCACAGTGTATGCCACACGTATGCCATAGGACCATCCACTAGGGCCAGCCACCTTTAGTGGGGCGAGGCTATACGCGCTACTGTAACCCTCACACTCTAGCCTAGTAAGGTTTATAGCACGGATAGCCTCAAAAGACACCGAGCAACACTCAGGTGGGCTCGCGCCATGGGCTGAGCCCACACGTTTAGGCCCCGGGTCCCACGCCGGGCACCCGTAATACTCCTCACAACCCATGCCAGATACATTACGACATGGCAAGTGCTTAGCCGGGAACCCCTGAAAGAGTGGAGACTGGGCAGTACACCCGATAAGCATGAAGACATTGTCGGGTGCCGGGTTAAGATACGGAGCCCGCCATGGCTCGAGCACGAAGCCATTGCCCTTGCCTCCTGACACAATCGAGTCGCATGTCGACATGTGCGGGTCATGAAGTGTTAGTGCCTGATAAGCATAGTCGATCTCTATGACCCGATACGACCCGGAGATAACATGGAACATGAGAACATCATTGACACAAAAGAGAAGGTCCCTGAAACCCGGATTTCCGCATCCGAGTCGGACGGAAAATGGGTAGTCGACAGTAAGGTTCCCGCAGTAAGATCGGCAAGTGTTGACGTGCCCGTCACCGGAAACTAATGCCATTAACGTCGGGAAAATGACGGCCACAGTGATCGGAAGAAACGGAAACATAACTCTGAATGAGCTGATCAAGTGAGTGGAAATGTAATGGAGGAAGAGAGATTTGTGAATTGAGAGAAGAGTCGAGGAACCATGATTCTTTGCTTGGATGGCTCAGGAAATATTATGTTTTGGGATTGCTTTAGGGGCTTTATTCACATGCCATGTAGTGTTGAGGAATCTGATTTTTTTGTTATGTTTTTTTTTTTTTTTTTGCTTTTCGGGTTTGGTGCTTTAGTTGCTTTATGCCTTGCAGGCCTATAGATATTCACAAATCGTAAAGCGTATCGCTCCAGTTGCTTTACGTTCAAGCAACATGCAAAATCCTTCTTCTTTGCAACCCCAAAGGGGAGGAGCAGTGGTTCCTGGGCCTTTCCCCAAGTGGGAGGTCTGGGTTCCATTTCTCACAGGTTTCCCCGGACTTATCTGGTGTGGCGTGTTGCGGGCTCACGTCGCACCTTCGGGGATTAGTCCTAACCCAAAGGGTTGGGGATACCCCGAGTTCCAAAAAAAAATATCTTTTTTTCTTTAGGGGCAGAGAAAAGCATGGTTTAAAATTTCGTTGAAATTTCGCGAAATTTCGGTTTCGGACAATCCCACCGATATCGAAATTGAGTTTATTTCGGAAATCAGATTTCGGCCGAAATTTCGAAAATTTCGGGTGAAATTTCGGATTTCGAAAATTTCGAAATTTCGGCCGAAATCTGATTTTTTATTTTTAAATAATTTTTTTATATTATTTTTTAATTAAAATTCCGAAATATTTCGAAATATTTACTGAAATTTCGTGAAATTTCGAAAAATTTATATATTAATTTTAAAAATAAAATAATAATATATATATAATTAATATTGTATAAAAAATAAAAATTTTGAAATATTTCGAAATTTCGGAATATTTCGGCGAAATTTCGGATTAAATTTCGGAATAATATTTTATTATTAAATTCGATTTCGGTGAGATGTCGGCCGAAATTTCGGAAAATTTCGTTTCGAATGGGACATCCGAAATCGACCGAAATTTCGAAATTTTAAACATTGGAGAAAAGGACTTAAATTGGAGGAACAAATGTACAATCGTAAAGTTTGCCTGGATTGTCCAGTTGGTGGGCCTGGGCCACCAACTTGGTATGGTATACACCAAATGATGGTACAGACAAGAGAACCACGGAACACTTAAAGCACCACTACTGGCTAGCTCCTACCATCAATGACCTCTGTGTTAGAACTTGATAGGTATTTCCACATTCGAAAATATATCTCCATCTTCTACTCCCTCTCCGTATTGAACGGCACCAAGAAAGAAGATATAGTCCACGTTTAGTGAAAATGTAATAGTAGGGTAGATGGCAATATGAAAACAAAACAAACCAAATACTGAATGGACAAACACAACCCTTGGGGTGTACCCCAGTGGCCTGAAGGACATACCGTAAATCCGGAGGTCTCGAGATCGATACTGAGCTCCCTTAATATCTAATGTATGTGGTGGGGTTTCCCTATCCATCCAGTGGGATTAGTGTATGGCCCAAGATACCCACGTTTATCCCAAAAAAAAAGGACAAACACAAAATATAGGATTTAGATGGTTCATCAAGTGAGTGATTACTTTCACAATTACAAGGTGGAGCTGAAATTTTCTTCTGGGGAGTTGATTGATAATGTCAGTAATTAGATACAAAATACTTTGGGTACAGGGAGTAGAGGTTGCAACCATTTTTTTTTTGGAACTCGGGTGTCCCCAACCCTTTGGGTCAGAACTAATCCCCTATTGGTCGAGAATTTCTTTTCTTTTTTTGAGAAAAAGCTTGTTTGAAGCCTAATTAATAGATAAAATATATTTTTACAAAAGATGTACGAGAGCAGTTGCCCCCTGTTCACAATGATAACTCAGATAGCTTTTCACGCATATGATAAAGGAAAATGGAAACCGGTGACGGTGATCTCATTGGTCCAAGCCCCATTTTTACCACCCATTAACTATGGTTGAGATTCACTCACCCTTAGGGTTAAGCAAACTAACCATGGTTTTGAAAAAAATAAAAAACCAAAATTATTAATTTTAATTGAGTAAAACAGGTGTTAAATAGAAAAGGTTGCCCAATAGGGCATGTTGGCTCAAACTGGGTTGGACAGAGATCAATTTTAGTCCGGCTAGAACTATCCACTCTAGGCTAGAATCCAGTCTAGGGCCGAGTTTGAGTTCAGGTTGGGCCGAATTTTTTAGTCCAGCTATTACCATCCACAGATTCCTCGCCATTTATGCATCAGGTCTCCAATTCAAGCCCTAGGCCCAAGTCCATGATTTTATATGTCTCTTACCCAACTACAACTAGGGATGGCAATTTGACCCGCCCCCTAGGGGCCCCGACCCGCCCCGCTTCGCCCAATCGGGGGCAGGGCGGGGATGGCATGAAAAAATAAAACCCGACTCAGGGGCGGTTTTAGTATACCCCGCTCCGATGCCCCGCCCCGCCCGCATTATATTTATATATATATATATATATAAAAGGCAGGTGGGGCTTTTCTAAGCGGGGCGGGGCGGGGGCGGTTTCACCATATTTATGCCCCGGTCAGGGGCGGGGCGGCTTTATAATCGAGGCGGGGCCGGGGTGGTACCCCCCCCCCCCCCCCAATTGCCATTCCTAACTACAACACAGCTTAATCCATGGGTTTCTGCTTCTCATCGGAGACTATTTTGTTGCTTGATACTTGATAGTTTGGTTACCAAAATCTAATTGGCTCTTGGTTAAGAACGACTGGAAGTGAACGGATGACCTATTACAAAGTGTGGAGAGAGTGAGGGAATCACATGTTTGGGCCTCGGATTCTCTCTGGCGAAGCCAGGGTGGTATCAGGCTACCACAATTTGTGCGATAAGTGGTCGGAGAAGTCATTTCGTTGTCCCCATGATATTGACTTCTCTACACATTATGCGACATTTGGCGATAAAATGGCGAGAAAAATGGGAGAGATATTAAGTGGGTGTGGGGATTTTTGGCTCGAATCTAGAGAGGGGGATCAATCGCCCCATAGGGGGATTGATCGCCGATCGACAAGATTTAGATGGGCTGGAATTTTTGAGTGGTTTTGAAAACTTCTATTTCATTGGGATTCCTATATTATGGAAATTCTAAAAGGATTAGGACTCATTCTTTGCCTAGAAATAAGCCCAGGGTGGAGGCTTAAGAGATAACCTAGAAAAGTAAAAACTTTAAGAGAAAGAGAGAAAGCTACAAATATGTGGTATCTCGGTGTGCTCTTAATGGTGGATAGTACTGGTTCGGTGTTGAAGGGTTCAGGTTTTGTGTCTCCTTTGTCCTAAAAGGAGTATTGGCATTCGGTCAGATTTGGATTGGAAAAAGTGAAGAAAGATGTTAGCTATGTGAGAGCCTTTCAATGGCTATGGTAGAGTCTTTGAGTGTGTATTATTTGTTTATCTGTTCTCTTGTAATCTCTCTATTTAGTAGTAAAGGTTTTCTGAACCGTTTCATAATATGGACATAACCTTAGATGGGTGAACCACGATATATCTTGTGTATTGTGTGTTTGTCGTATTTTCTCGTGAATATCCCATGATGGCACCGCTTCTGTACCATTCCCCAACAATGGGGAAAAGACAAAATCATTGGGAGAAAATGAAATGACTACTCCCCTTTTTCATGCCACATATCGCTAATGTGTGGTAGCCCGAGACCATTTTCTGGCATCGCCCGAGAGAATCCTTTGCCAATGTTTGTTGATCATAAAGTACAATTTAAATATGATCAATTTTACATATAATAAATGATTAGTGAACCTTCGGCTTCGGCTTATCACATAAGAATAAGCCTCTTGATTTGATCCGATGGCCTCTCTCAATAGTCAAACGAGGGACACTTTATTTTTATTTTTTAAAGGAGTGCTAGCCCAATGGCAGAAGTAATGAAAGTTTTTTTTGTTTTTTAAAAGAAGAAGTTATGGCCTCAGTACTAAAAGTAACAAGGAAAATGAGTGATACATGTCGCACAAAATAGAGAGATTTTTTTTTGAACAAAAAAATCAAAATTAAATAAATTTAAATATCGTGCCTTCACATTATTTTTCATCTCGTCAGAAAAAGTAATTGAAAAGAAAATTAGTAGGGATGTATTTGAGCTGAGCCAAGCGCCAAGTTTAAGCTTGGCTTGAGTTTGATTTAAATGTTTAGGCTTTAGCTCGGCTTGAATAAGCTTGATTGAATCCGAGCTCTATTTGAGTTTGAACTTTATTCAAGCCAAGTCAAGCTCAGCTCGAGTTGGCTAAAGCTTGGTTCATAAAATTATTTTATTTAATTTTACATAATTAAATAAAATTGTATTAATAAATTATAATGCAAGTACCCTACAAAAAAAATTAAAAATACATCCATGTACGAAAATAAAATTAAGTAGTTTTTCAATCCAAAGAAATGAGATAAATTAGAGTTTTGGCTCTTAACTCCTTAATTTTTTTTTTTGTTACAATTATATTTTAAACTTATTTATTAAAAGATGTTACAATCTATAATAAAGAAATTTTAAAATATTATTTTATATTAATATAAAGGGAACTGGTATTGTACGCATTCACGTTCCATCCAATGAAACATGGACGCCCCTCCTCTAGCTACATGTCCCATTTAATTCCCTTTTAGCCTTGTTTAAGGTTTCTTAATTTAAAGATTAATTATTTTATTTTTTTCTAAAAACCAAGGGTAGATGGATGAACCCTAGGGGTGACTGCATCCTAACCATAGTTAGTAGGTGTTAAAAGGAACACGCGGTGACTTGTAGGTCTCTTTAACTATGGTTAAACTTAACTAACCTAAGGTTTAAATTTTATTTTATTTTTTCTAAAAACCAAGGTTAGATGGATTAGGGGTGAGTGAATCTTAACCACAATTAGTGGGTGTTAAAAGGGACATGTAGCGACTTGTAAAGCCCCTTTAACTATGATTAAACTTAACTAAAATAAGGTTAATATTTTTTTAATTTCTTTAATCTAAAAACCAAGGTTATATGGATGAACCCTAGGACTTAGATGGAACTCAGTGAATCTTAACCACAGTTAATGGTATTAAAAGGGCACGTGACATCCTGTAAACTCGCACGTGTTCTTGTTGGGTAGAACGTGTGCATGAAAACTATTAATTCCCTAAAAAATAACATTTGCCAAAAAAATATTTTGTTTCGAGTCAATTCTAGCTCAAGCCAAACCGAGTCCTAAGCCGAACCAAATCAAACAAGGCTTGATCTGACTTGTTTAAAATATTCGAGCTCAAATAAAAGTTTGACTTGATTTGAGCATGAAATGTCATCTTGAGCTTGTTCAAACTAGTTGAGTTGAGCCAACAAGCTAGCTTGACTTGAGTGCAGCTCACATAGCATTCCCTTAGGAGATACATCCTATAAACCACTGTTGTTAGAACCGGACCAAAACCGGCCGGTCAAACTGGAAAAATCAAGAATCGGTCCCCTCATCAGTTCCCAAACCCCCAAAACCGAACATATTTAAAAACCTATTATTTTTGTTAAACATGAAAGAACAGGGCAGTTGAACTGGGAACCGGTCATAAAGTAAAAATGTGGAATTTTTTTTTTTAAATAAAAAGGATACGGTCGAATCTGTCAAACCGGGAACTGGCCACTCAGCCGGTTCGATGACCGGTCCGAGCAACGAGAGAAGGGGCAATTTAGAGCTAGAGGGCAGGGTGGGTTTTGGCTGGTGCCAAAATAAGCAAATTGTTCTCTTCCACCGGTCTTCTCCTATACAGTCGCCAGAGAGAGAAGCTTCATCTCCACTATCTCATGGAATCCATTAGGGTTTCTTTTTTAAAAAAACCTTAAGCAATTGATTGATCATGGAAGCCCCAGAAAAACCAGAAGAAAGCGTCTGGAAAGTAAGAATATCTCGATCCCTTTCCCTTCTCTCCTCAAATTTTTCCTTTCATCTTTCTCCTGATTTTGCTGTAGGGTGTAATTTTTTATTCCAATCTGTTTCAGACAGATTCAATCTTCCTTCTGATTTTGTTTACTTTATAAAATTATCATTTTGTACTAATCACTTGAACTTTATTCATGTTTATTCCAATCTGTCCTTGAAACTGTTAAGAGATTTTTCCACCGTTGGGTTTTGGAGAATGTTCTGTAGACAGATGTTTGGCTTGCGTTGTTTAAATTCAATGTTTATGCTCTCTCTCTCTCTCTGTAGCATAGTTGGTCAGTATAAACCGGATTCATACACTAGTAATTAGATTTTGTTACGGTAATCATGTTCCAAGTATAATATTATAGATTGATTGGCCCACGATGCAGAGAGCAGAAAAATGAATCAAACTGATCAATTACGCGTCTATACATGAGAATGATAAAGAAATTGAGTGTATCTTATATGTGTTTCTAGCCCTTTCAAGTAATTTTTAACCGTATTTGGATGATCGCTAGCTACTGGAAGTGTTTAGGTATACTAATCATGGCTGTTCGAGCACATTGTTGTCTCTTGATTATTGTAAGCATTGTTTATCAATCTATTATTCAATCTTTAAGAAAAGGAAGTTCTAGGTAAGACCACTGCCACAAGAAAGGTATGATAACTGTAAAAAGAAGAATTGCCCTTTCTTGATGAGTTTCCAAGAGAGAGTGAGGTAATTTTGCTTTGGAAAATGCTTAGCTTATTGGGGGTTGCATTTATGTAACGAAATGGCCGGTGTGGAGGACTTAAACACCGATTGGCATGTTTGGAAAATCTCCTGAACTTGAAGTCTTAAATACTAAGCACTTAAAACAGTGACTAACTTGAAACGACAGACACAAATGGCCTTTTTTGAGAGTTATAATACCTAAGATGCCTTTATTATATAATTGACATTCTAGGGTTCTCTGATTTCACTGAAAATTCCTGGAAGCCTTCACTTAGAAAAATCACATTTTATAACTTGCTGGTTTATTTTCTGTGGAAAGAGAGGAGACTGACATTTTGGGGACTATGGTGAAAGTTTGGAATCTCCTGGGATCATGTAATTGTAGCAACATAAGGATTAATATTTTGCAAATTTTACTGCTTTATAAGGGGTTTTGTTGGATGTAAAAAAAGGAGAAAAAGAAAAACCAACTTTAGGACATTTTTGTAAAAGATATAACAACTCAGAGATATGTTCTACCAATGAAGTACCCAGATAAAATAGATCTTAGGCATCTCCAGTAAAACTGGAGAACAACTATCATTCGAAAATTTAGCTACCTGGGCATGCAAATTAGATCATTTTCTTAGCTATAAATTTGCATGTTGACATTGTCTAGAATTGAATAAATAGCATCGATCCATCTTTCTTACCATTTTTCCACATTTTAAGGGTTAAACTCACATCGAAACTATAAGATTTTCTACAAACTAATACCATTGCGTCCCAACTCAGGCTTCAAGGATGGCTGGAACTGTAAACTGGGGCACATCGACCTTAATTGGAGTGTTTGCTGGCATGTTATATGGAGGTAGCAAGGAGGCAGCTTCATCTGTTGTGAGTTTTCATTCTTAAAATCTGCTTTCAACGTGTATCCATAGGAACTCATGTAGTGTATGTATTCACTTGAGCAATCATTTGATTTTTTTCAACTGCCTTCCTAGCCCACTCGCATTCATACGAGAATTTTTTTACAAAAAAAAAAGGTAACAGAAAGAAAGGGAAATAAAATAGATAGAGCGACATGTGGATATAGATATTTACAAAAAAGAAAGTTTAGTGGCAAAAAGAACTTGAATAGTTTCAACCCATTTCTTCTTCCATTATGTACTTGCTTCTATCGCATGATTACTAATAATAATGGTTGTTTTATTTGTTCGTGTGTCAAGGTCAGATGATATGGCAGACTCGTGTAAAGGTGGTGTTAGTAGGACTGTTTGTATTGTGGTGTTGGCATTCCCCCATATTTTGCTTTGCTCTTCTATGCCCTCTTTCATTGAGTGCTGTTTACTCCAGGATTTCTCCTTGCTGCTCTTTTGCATAGATTTTTCCACTTTCACCACACTGAAAAGAAGAAAATGCCAGTATTCTGGGCTGTTTAGAGTCTGACTGTGTGTGTCTGTTTAGACTTTAGAGAGTGTGTGTGTGCGTGTGTGTGTGTGTATGTGTGTGTGTGTGTTACAACCAAAAAAGAAGAAGAAAATGCCGGTTATTCTGGGCTGTTTTCTTTTAATTGTGAAATAGGTTGAATGGATTTTGTAAACTTTAACTCCTTCCTCATTAATGGGTCAGTGTCTTTGGAAAACAATTTATCTTAAATAGTTGGCATTGTTTTTTGACGCAATCCAATTTAATCTTGACAGCAGTGCTGAGCAATGTACACTGTTTTGGCAGAGCAAGGACGCAGAAGTAATGTTGAAGCTCGGGAGTACACCAGACAAGCGTGAGCAGTATCGATTAATGAGAGATGCAATGGAGAAAAGGTTCATCCGAGTAACTCGTGGGTCAATAGTTGGTGGAGTCCGCCTTGGAATGTTCACTGCTGCATTTTACGGCTTACAGAATCTACTTGCTGAGCGACGGGGTGTGCATGATGTTTTCAATGT
Organism: Tetracentron sinense; assembly: GCA_015143295.1. NCBI lineage: Eukaryota > Viridiplantae > Streptophyta > Magnoliopsida > Trochodendrales > Trochodendraceae > Tetracentron > Tetracentron sinense. The sequence goes on from CM026560.1 coordinate 38,028,564, forward strand.
CGCTGGAGCTGGTTCAGCCACTGCTGCAATATTCGGCCTTATCAGTAAGAAGTCAAAATTCATCTGCCATACTTGTTCATTTACTTAACAGCATTTGGCTATTTAAATATGATTGAAATGCCCTTAATTGCACCTATAACTACAAAACACTTTGATAAGGCTCTAGCCCTTGATTGCACCTATATTAAAAGCTACTTTCTGGTAGCTGAGTTGCTTAACTGTAAAACACTTTCATAACGGTTTAGTAGCCAGGATGTCCCAGAATGGCATATTGATGGTCTTGGCGTGGAAGTTTATGGTGTGTGTATGTGTGCGCACGCGCATTTCTTGTTTTTGTAAGTTCTAATTGTGATTTTATTCGTCAAACAACATAGGCTATCTTTTTTTTTTGTCATTCTTGATTTCTTTTAATTAATTGAGCATCCACGAATGAGAGTAATTACCGCATTAACATTTTTAAAGGGCAATCAACCAAAAGAATCATTATTTGTTCAAAATAAATGCAAAAATATATAAGAATCTTTTTTCTGGAGGAAAAAGGCTTCCATTTGATGGACAAGAGTCTGATATCCTCAATGGGTATCACAATTTAGCAGCCTCGCCAATGTAACATACACGGGCCATTTATGCATGAATCTGTCATAGTTCAAAATATTGGTAGGGCAATTTTAGGATACGTATCGGAGTATTAGTCCGATATTCGCCGGAAAAGTTAAGATACGCTTCGATACGCAAGGAAAAACTTGGATACATTGCATAAAATTTCTTTTAATGCAAATTGAAACAAAAAACAAACTAAATTAAGTCCCCCAACTATATTATAATCATATTTATGAGAGTTAAAAATTTTATAAGTAAAAAAAAACAAGCATGTTGATGATAAATGGGTATGAAAACACAAACCATTATCACTTAGCCAAGTATATGCAATACAATTTAAATATGAAAATCTTACTTTCAATGAATACATAAAGAAGTATTGACTTTTCATTTTTCAGCTATAAAGTAAACGGTATACATTTTACAATCTCAATACCATAGTGAAATACATGCCAGCTCAAATTTTAGATTGAAGATATTTTTTGAAATATTGAAGATTTTTTGTTTGTCGAACTTTCTCAAAAACATAGATGAAAAAGTATTGATTTATCATTTAAAAAATGATTTTTGGTCCATGGATTTCAATAGATCTACTCTTTTTGGGTTAATTACAACATATTTTCATTAATTTAAATAACTGAAATTGGAAAAAAAATGCATACCTTCAAAAATTTGAGAGAATCCTTTCAATCCGAAATCAAACGCTTAGATTTCCATTTTTAATTATAAAATTGGCAATGGAGTTGTTGTAGTTGGCCTAGAAATTTATTAGAGCAAGAATATTGTTGTAAGAATGGGTTCTAGGATTGTTTACAAACCACCTAAATAGTAAAATAGCTCAGTTTTATAACTATGCCAAGAGTATCGGTACAATATTAGTCCGATACTCTACGATATCTTGGATTTCTATGTATTTCTTGTACCAGATAGGGTCCTAGTATGCCCAAAACATAACGATATTTAAAACCATGGAATCCATAGACTTCCGACTGCTTGATCACCTCTTAGATGATTCCTAGTCTAAAAACCATACCAATTGAAGATGTTGGTATTGTCTGATCAATGTGAATTTCAGGTTATGACCCATGATAATTGTTGTTGAACTGTCTGAACTGATTTGTGCAGCTTTGTCAACGCTAAGTTTGTGTCCTTTGAGGATCCCCAGTCCCCACCTATGTTTGCCTTTCTTCTTATAAAAGCCGACGTGGATTTCATATGCTGCTTTGAAGAACTAGGTTGTTTCAAATTTAATGTTGGGAGATGTATAGAAAATGAAGAAATAATATTTGTTTCACTCTTATCCTGAAACCGCTAACATTGCGCCCGTAAAAAGAAACAGGAATTGCAGTCATCTTTGTCTGTTACACTTTTCATTTGTTTTTTCCTTTTCTCTTTGTAGTGCCAGGATCTCTTCGTTGGCGTGCAAGGAATGTGCTGTTGGGCTCAGTTTTGGGAGCGGCAGTTTGTTTCCCTCTAGGTATAGCTCCATACCTCTCAGATTTCCTTCATATATCTACTTATTTGATTTCTATGAAGTATCATAATTTCCTGGTCTGTAATTCCAAAATATAATGGCTCATCAAGAGTAATAGTAATTAGTTCCATGTAATGAAGTAGCTATGTCTAGGCACTTCTAATCTAATTGAGATAAGAGAACATTAGGTTGCACAAAAAATAGTTTAATCAGGATCAAACCCCTTACCTTAGTATCTTTTTTCTTTGGGTAACCTATAGCTCAGTAGTCTAGGGATCAGGAAAAGTTTAGAAGACATCATAATTAAAACTACAGCAGTAATGAGCTATAATTATATTTGTTCAGAATTTCGTCACAACAATATGACTGTCTTTGAACTTCTAATTGTGTCCATGCCTATACAAGTAAAGGACTTGCTCTTTAAAAGTTCCCATGGCTGACACATAAGTCAGAAACACGGACCATCCATAAGTCAAAATATCCTATTACTTGCTCTTTTTAGAGAGATTTGTAATGGCTTATTTCATCCTGACTGTCTCCTGTATTTTCATGGCGAACATGGGTCAAACTGTCAAACCACACATTTTAGTGTGTCCAGCTTAGGGATCTCCTCTGCCTATGTGGGTAGCATTAGAAGTTGGATTTTGTTTAACAATGTGGTAATTGAAAAAAAGAACCCATAACTTGACAGGTTGGGCTCATTTGAAGCTTGTGGAGAAAGCAAATCAAGAAAGTTTAGCTGCTTATTCCAAGCTGAATAAAGGGGAAGAAGTGAAAAGCGGGGTTGGTGGTGCTATCGAGAGGCTCGAAGGGAACCTGAGTAGATAAATTGAAGATATTGCAGGGGGAGAAACCATCCATTTTACCTCATGAAAACTGGATTGGGAAGAAAATCAAGGGCAACAAGAAAAGAAATAGAAGTCAGCTTTATCAAAACAAATAGATTTTAGATAGTTGCCTTTGTAAGCATTTTTGCCTTCACTTGGTGGATGTTCAAATGTTAAATTTTTAGGAGTACTAATTTTGAGATTTGGGAAAATTTCATAGATCCTTTTCGTTGGTAAATTTTATTGATTTTCTCTTTTCCAATAACAGGTGAACATGTTGTATGTCTGTACCTTATTCTTCTAAAACGAGATTTTGTAAGAAAATATAACATGATCGTGGAGGAGAACCATGTTCTCTTATTCTCTTGATAATGTTCTTTTTGTTCTCCTTTCAAAAGGGTGATGACAGGGACAGGCAAAGGCAAATCTAAAATGAAGTAAAGCTTGTGGGACACCTGCCCATTTGTGCTAGTGGCAGTGTGTATTCCCCTGGTGGTTGATATGCCCACGGATTGCCCCAGCTTGAAATGCTAGGCTCTCTAACTCACTAACCAATGAACATATAGTAACACAGCAAACCAGGGTTGCAGGCTGGTGGTAGTAGCTAATACAGGTAACCTGCTTAAGTGTTTACCCCAGCTTTTATTCCAGTGATAATTTGGCTTCTCTTTGGTACTGTACTCTTTAGTGGAAGCTGTTGGTTCTATGGAGAATAGAATCATTGATTTAATAATTAAGTCTCTCTGACAATAATGTTTACAGGAAATTCCAATATGAAAAGGAAAACTAATAAGCAACAGACTATCCAAAATTACCAATAAAAAAAATGACTATCCAAAATTCTACAACCTCCATCTCCCTTGAAGTGACTCTTGGTTTGTCTTTCCCATCCTCTTCTATTTTTCTTTCTGCTGTATCAAAATTTAATGATGTTACACAACCTGAACCTATAAGGTCCTCCTCTGTAGACTGTAGTAGTACTAAAACTGCATGTGGTCTAAAGCTCATAAGGATCTGATTATTCTTTGTAAATTAAGATCCCCCACAGGCCTCATGATACTTCCTTGCCTGTAATATTGTGAAGATTTTGGTGTAAGCAATCTCATTATAATGGTTCTAAACGAATAGGTGAATGGCACGAGATAATGGAGAGGAAGCAGTTACCGTCAGTATGGTTCAGGATTGTGTTTTCTCGTGCCTTCTTTGCCATCTTTTTACCTGTCTTGGCTGCAACCATTTACCAGTAGTTAGTGGTGAGATTGAAAATGGGTACATGAAAATGTTTAGAGGACCAAGATTAAAGAAAAATATTTAGAGAACCAAAAGATTTATTGGAAATTTCATTGAAGAGAGCTTGGCATCAATCAAGGGCACTAATTTTTCAACACGACAGGATACTGTCATAAACTATGGACACATGGTCCACAACTCTGCAATCTCATCCTAAAGATATCCCAGGCAGATAGGATAGCCTAACTACTGATCAATTTCTTTGGTCAGCTCCCAACTTATAAGAGTGACAATTTGAATAAAAGTAGCAAAAAAAAGAGAATATAAAAAATGTTTGCTGCAGAAATGTTTTTAAAAAAACATATCTATAGGGTGGTTAAAACTAATATGACCAGGATAGTTTGAGGTAAATATAGCAGGTAGACCCTTCGATATGGATGCCACTTGCAGGTGCACCGTAGACCCTGAACAATGGTAGTACACTGTCCTTAACTCATCTGACGTCTGGATTTTTTTGTTTAGCACATTTTTGCTGTCCAGAGGAATGCAATGAGTGAGTCCAGTTGTAATCTTTCGGTTGTATTAATTATGTCCTACCAGATCTCGCAAGTTGGACCAATTGAATGTTAGATCCATACCATTTCCATGTTCGAAACTGACACACATACGTGCATACGGCTTTGCCATTTAGGGATCACAGGTCCACAGGACCCAAGTAAAAATAAAGAAACCAAATAGTGGCTATTTTTAGGAGAACAGAACAAAACTGGGCTAACCTTTGAATTTCCTTTTCTTGTTAGCTCTCCTCCGCTTCCTCTCTGCTTGTGTGAGCTCTGCTTCTTCTTTAATATCTCCTTTGCCAGCAAACACTTCCTCAGGAGCCAGCATAGATGCATAAGAGACAGCCACAGGTGCGATCTGTAAATGGAGGACAAATCATGTATGTTAATTACTGTAAATTAGCCTAAATTTTTTAAACTAATTCCCCTGGGTAATATAAAATCTGAACTTTCCGAACTAAGCAATAGGAGGCTTCTTTACCTCTTCCATTGCTAGAGCAGGGACATTTGCTTTTATAGACATGTCCTCTATAATCTGTCCAGGGTGACACATGCCAGATAAATGTCAGAAAAATTCCTGCAAAGTTCAAGTATATGTAACCCACAAATATAAATAACAATCGAGGAGCATACAGGCTTTGGTGTGAAGTGGAAATGGGACAGAGCATCCAACTTCAAGCAGAGTTTCTTGAATAGCAGACTAGCCTGGTTACAAATGGATGACCATGAGAATATGCAAACCCAACACACTCAAAAACTCAAATACAGAAGGAAGCACAAAAGCAGAAAAATAGTTTTAAATGGTGGATCATGATGTGATTTTCACCCTTTGCATGCAGCCTTTACATCATAGTTTGCGCTCAAAATCATCCAGTAACGCTTGATAAACCTATTATATTACTGATGAAAATAATATAATAATTGAAAAAATACACAGGAACATTGCATAGTCCTCATATTCTTTTGCCCAATATTGTCATAATAATGACAGAGTGCATGTGCAATTCTCTTCAAAATCTAATGGTAGTTCAAACTCAGATCTTCTTACTTGACAAAACAGCAATTAAATGTCGTCTGAAGTGCAAATATTATCCTTGACAAGCGTACACATCAGACAATGTATTTCGCAAGAAAAGACACTCTTCATCTTTCAATATATATATATATATATATATAGAGAGAGAGAGAGAGCGACATTCTAGTTGGCACTGCCCACTACAACTTGCAATGAGCGGCCCTGATCAAAAATAGACATGTGACAGGTATTTTTAAAACCTGGGAACCCATCCAAGGTAGATTCCTTTAGAGACATGGCAAAAAAATCAGTCCCAACGAAAATATATAGGCTACCCCAATTGGAAAATGGGAAATCATTATTTTTCATAATGTAGGTTGGGTCAGATAAACCCTAGGGGGGGGTTAATGCTGACCAACTAGGGATAATAGACACATTTCCGACATCCGATAGGACGGCCTAGACATCTCTATTGTGACTGATTTCACAAGCTCACTACCACAAGTCCATTTTTAAGAGAGCAGCTCACTAGAAGTGGTAGAGAGAGAGAGAGAGAGAAATGCCATATGGACTTTTACAGACCACCTAGGAACCAGAACTGCTTCCAGGCACATGACTACAGCAACCAATGGGAAACTCGTATAAAAAGGACCAAAAACTGAAAATGCAAATAGTTGGAACATGAAAAAAATTATCGGTTTGTGACTTGGTGGCATTTTCCAGCAAGCGTTTGAAATGTGACGAGAGAAAGGGGGGGTCCAAGGGTTTGAGTTCAGCACCATCCAAGATAGCTTTCTACCTGATGGCATGAGCTGAAAGATAGCGTGAGTCAATCGATCAATCTTAGGGCCAGATACAGGAGATAAATTTCAACGAGTAAATGCATCCAAAAGTAAGTACTTGCAATTGGATGGGTGGGGGTATATGTAAGCAAAACAATAAAGACTTGCACCTCTTTCTTCTGTTCATCCGAGAAAGACAGCGGGGCGGAAGCAAGATCTGTCTTCTGAACATATTCCTCCTGCAAGAAGAAAAGAAAAGATTTTCAAAATCTTGCTAACGAATACCAAATGCCATTAAAGGAAGAAACAGAGCATGCAGTTACCACAAAATCCACCATCACAAGCTAACATATATATATATATATATATATATAGAGAGAGAGAGAGAGAGAGAGAGAAACTACAAGTCCAATCTACAGTATTAGCAGTGTACTCAAAATGTCGCCTAGGCAAAGACTAGGCCACCGCCTCACCTAGCCATGACCCCTATCGCCTAGATCATGATCTAGGAGAAGGCACTCACTAAATCTTATATAATTTAAATAATAAATAAATAAATTTTGGTAACCTAGGCATCGCCTCACCTAGGGAATCACCTATCGCGTAGGCGACGCCTAGACGCTTTGACTACACTAAGCATTAGAAACAGAAAAATGACAAAAAAAAAAATCACCTACAATAAATGGATGTGATTTATTAGTAAATACTGACCTCATAAATTTCAGCAAGTCCCTTCTTGCTCTTATTCTCATCCTGCATTATAAGAAAAATCACAGCTTCGGCAATTAGCATCCTATCCTAATAAATATGAACTTAAAAGAATCTATGCCTTGAAATCTACTACTATCTCACTGAAACATTACATACCAGCTCTCTAAGTTCTTTTGGTGATTTAGATGGTAAACTGGGTGCTTTTTGAACATCGTCAAAATGTTCCTGAAAACAAAACAGCAAAATATATTATTTATTAGTAATCATAAAAAAGTGAAGGATGAAGAGAAAGAACCAACTTAATAATAAAGTCAAGACTGATTAAAATTGCACATAAAAAAATACAACCAATAAATTCAAATATCAAGGGATGATGCAAGAACTGACTGAACAAATAATACAATGATAGGAATACTAAAAGAATAATAATAAAAATATGACAAGGTAAACAAAATTGAAAATATTGCTAGCCAGAGTTGGATTTGGAACTATATAGGAGCTTTGGGAGGTTGTGTCAGTCAACGTTACAATACAGAACCCCTTTTTCGGTCCACCTTGATGGCAAAAAAATTATTCTTCACAACATAATAAAACAACTAAGAAGATAATCTTAAGAATTATAAGTTTCCCTTTGATATAAAGCACAGGTACATGAATTTATAACCAGATGCCATGGTTAACCTAAATTGTCGGACAATGTTTCAGTCAGTCAAGAATACGGCACAAATCATGGATATATGAGGAGTATACACGCTTACCAACAAACCTGAGAGACTAAGTCATGTAATCAAATGAATAAGGCATCACATGAGTACATGTTTATACAAAAACTGACTGATTTCACGGGCTGTATCCCAACTTATATTTTATAACAATAGAAGCCACAACAGGGCGCCTTAGTGAGAGCTAGACAGATTTTAGATGACATCCTGATTGCAATTGAGTGTGTGGATGAGCATCTTAGGTCAAAAACCCCGGGCTCGTCTGCAAAATTGATAAAAGGCCTATGACAATGTTAATTGGGAGTTCCCATAGTGACAAAGTCGGGGTTCATGAATAATTTGGCAGGATGAAGTTCGGAAAAAAATAAATAAATAATTATAACAATATACATAATAATTTGATTTTTAAAAAAATACAAAATAAGTAATTTTTTTAGCCAAATTTGGGAATAGTTCAGAAATTCGGGAATAGTTCAAGAAATTCGCGAATAATTCGGTAATAATTTAGCAACCCAAAAATTCGTGAATTTTTTTAAAAAATAATGCTTTTTTATGTGTTGCAAAGGATGGGCTTCGGTTTCAAGTGGATAAAATGGATGTCAGCTTGTGTCTCCTCTGCCTCGTTCTCTATCCTGCTCAACGAAAGCTCTAAAAGATTCTTCAGAAGTTCTAAGGGCCTACGACAAGGGGATCCCTTGTCCCCGATACTATTTATCATTATGCTGGAAGCTCTAAGTCGGATGCTAGCTAGAGCGAATGGGCGGGCAATTGAAGGTTTCTTAGGTCAGGATCAACTAAGTATCTCGCATTTACAATTTGTTGATACAATAGTATTTTGTGGAGCCTCTTGTTCTGAACTTGTCAACTTTAGGTGTATCTTGAGGTGTTTTGAGGTAGTGTCGAGTCTAAGGGTTAACTTAGGAAAGAGCAAAATTGTGCCAATAGGAAAAATTCACCATTTAGATCTGTTGTCTAATTGTCTAGGCTATAAAACAAGCTCCCTTCCTCAACCTACCTGGGTCTATCCTTGGGGGCTCCTTTCAACTCTAAAGCAGTCTCGCTCTGGTAACTTAAAAATTCTCATCTAGACTAGCAGGTTGGAAGTCAACCTTCCTCTCTAAAGGCAAAAAATTGACCCTTCTCAAAAGCACCCTTAGGAGCCTCCCTACTTACTATTTGTCCACCCTAACACTTCCAAAGTCTATAACCGTGACCCTTGACCGATTGTAGCGAAATTTTCTTTGGAATAAGAAAGGGGACAAAAGGAAATACCATCTGGTTAAGTGGAACCAAATCTGCACACCATCAAAAGATAGTGGCCTCAATCTTGTCTCACAAAACAATGTGAATAAGGCCCTTCTCAGTAAATGGGTATGGAGATTTAGAGAAGAACGTGAGTCTTTGGAGAAAGGTGATTGTAGTAAAATATAGAGAAACCTCTTGTTGGATGCCTAAGGGTGTGAGAGGTTCGCATGGGGTGAGCCTTTCGAAAGGTATCATGGTTGTAGCTAAGTTGTTAGGCGGCCCCTTCATTAGCTTCAAGGTGGGAAATGGATCCAAAATCCAATTTTAGAACGATGTTTGGTGTGGGTATTCGAGACTTAAGGATGATTGTGGAAATATCTTCCTTCTGGGCCTTCTCGCACTTCATAAAGAAGCCACGATAGCTAGATGTGTTGAGAAATCGAGGAGCGAGCTAGTTTGGTCTTAGATTGAGAGACCTAAATGATTGGAAAGTAGAGAATTTGCAGCATCTTCGGACTCAGCTGAGTTCCTCTTCCCCATATCCCCAAACTAATGATAGTAGGATTTGATCCAGAAGCAACAAAGGTCGATTTTCAGTAAGGTTTTTCTTATCCTAGTAACAAAAAACACCATTTTTTTCTTCAAAACTTCACGAATTATTCGCGCATTTTTTAATTGCCGAACTATTCGTCGTTAAATTCACAAATTTTTTAATTCCCAAATTAGTCACGAAAGATACCGAATTATTCCCAAATTTTGCGAATAAATTATTTTTTAAACTACTTATTTTGCATATTTTTTAATCAAATTGTTCGGTATATTTTTAGAATTATTAAATTATTTTTAATTTTCCCCAAATTTTTTTGAGTTTTTCCGAATTTGACCCTTGCCAAATTATTCTCAAACCTCGACTTTGTCACTATGATTCTTACAGTCCTTTGCCCCGATACCTTCGCACTCATTTCCTCATAAGACTGTTTGGTCTACCCATGTCTCATCAAAGGTATCTTTCTTCCTCTAGTCAGCAATTTTAAATAAAATTCTTACTTCAGATCATTAAAAGAGCAAAGGGTGGAGCATGACAAATCAGTGTTATTTGTGTCTAACTAAGGAGGAGACTGTGAATCATTTGCTCTTACATTTGTCCGATTGTCTTTGGGCTTTAGGCTTCTTTCACGTCGCGGTTAGATGTGCAATGTGTCTTTTTATTCTCCTTTTTGAGTTTCTTATTGGGTTGGCAATTGTCAACTTTGGTGAGGGCCAAGGAAGCTATTTAGGCTATATTACCTAGAGCTATGTCTTCGACCATCTAGAAAGAAATGAATAGTCTCGTCTTCGACAATTCATCCTCCCCACATTCTCGAATCATAGCTCGTGTTCAGCGATTGATTGTGAAATGGAGCTCCACTACTCATATGGGTCAGGAAGTGAGCGGCATATCACTATGAGGGGTCAGTGAGGGGCATATTATTATGAGGGGTCAGCCTCTGTACTTATTGTTATTATTGTTTATTTTCCCATGTTCGTCTGGCGCTTTTTCTTGCTAACTCCTCTTAGTTTACATAAAACTCATCTGAGTACAAACAATCAACAGAAAGAGAGTGTAGCATGTTTGGTACTCTGTACCACACATTTGGGTACAAACACTCAGTAGAGAGAGTGTAGCACGTTTAGCACTGTTTACCCTTCTGAGAGATGGTTTCGACCTATAAGGTCTCCTAAGACAAAAATATGGTTTCCAAAAAGTGGCCTAACCACCTATCAGATCATTTGCTTAACAAGACAAATTGCCAGATTCATCGCCTTTGTAAAAAAATATGGGGCATGTTTGTTAGTTCAGAAAGAAGTTACATAAATGAAGTCGACAACTTATGGCAGTTGGAAACAAGGCAGTTGCACATCGCTTCCGAACTTTCAGGCGGCGTGGAGCCAACAACTTATAAATGAAGTACAAAGTTGTAACTTCTTTCTTGTTGGGGAAGATGGTTCTGTGGAACTGCTCAAAACGAAATTCCTAGATGTACTCGTCTTAAAGTTGGAAACAACTTATAAATGAAGTAGTAAGTTGTAACTTCTTTCTTGTTGGGGAAGATGGTTATGTGGAACTGCTCAAAACACATTCCTAGATGTTAGTTCAAAAAGAAGTTACAAAAATGAAGTCGACAACTTATGGCAGTTGGAAACAAGGCAGTTGCACATCGCTTCCGAACTCTCAGGCGGCGTGGAGCCAACAACTTATAAATGAAGTAGTAAGTTGCAATTTTCCTCTTAAGTAAAATTATAACTTTAAGACGAGTACATCTAGGAATCTGTTTTGAGCAGTTCCACAGAACCATCTTCCCAAACAAGAAACGCATTTCCCCAAGTACCAAGTAGGTGGCCCTATTGGTTGTGTGTGTACTAAAACTAAACCACAACTTTGATCTGGGATCAAGTTCCAAGAGGGTGTGATAGTTATAATATCCACCCATCTCACTAACCTTGAACAAATACTAACCATGCTAATTGGGATTGTGGACTAACCATATGTCTTGAACAAAAAAAAATACAGCTCACCCAAAAGGTGCTTATTGGAAACTATGGTTTATTATCACGCAAAGTCAACTACTTCATATCATCAAATTTTCCATCCAGATCAATGCGAACTTACAACCAATTGCTTCTCATTTATACACACACACAAAAGAGAGAGAGAAAGAAACGAGGAGGTAGCAGGACAACCCACCTGACTATTAAGTTATAGTCAGCTCCACGTCGGTTAAGAGAAACTTGGCATTTGTTTTTCGTTGTAAATGGGCCTAATAAATAAGCCCATTACTCTTTACTATCTTGAGTATCTCTTTATCACTCTAATAGTTATCTATTACTTGTAATTAAAGGGATTTTATGTCCTTTCATCTCTTTAGTGATATATATAAAAAATCAAGAGGGAATGGATATATTATTCCATTCCCCTTTGCTTTTCTCTCTTCCTTTCTTCTTCTTTTTTATCTCTCTTTCTCAAACCCTAGTTTTCCACTTGCTATCAGAGCAGTTAAAAATCTAAACCAACTAGCATCAAATAAGAAGATCGGAGAGCCCCAAAATTGGGTTGTTAATGGATGCAGATACTATCCGATTCGTATCAGAATCCGTTTAGCCGGATAATTATCCGAATAGGTATCCGGCGGAGCGAATATATATATATATATAAAAAATTAATATAAGCTTTAAAATATACTTTTTAAATAAAAATTTATGTATTTTTACATTTTTTAAAACTTTTTTTTACAAGTAATCAGATAATTCGGATTCGGATATTCGAATATATAATCAGATACGAATTCGGATACACCACTATCCCCTCTTAATCCACTTAGTTTACAGCCCTACTAGAAAACAAGGGCTGATGTCAGCCCATAACAGCAAGCTGTACAGCTTATGTCAGCAACTGTACGGTCTCCCGGATCAGGAAAAAAATCAAAATTTATGGTTTAATTTAGGGCTGTAACGGAGCGAATTCAAAGCGGATACCACTCTATCCGAAATCGATCCGACTCCATTGTCTACATATCCAAATTCGATTCGGTACCGCCGGATAGTAGAAAATTGATATTCGACTTCATATTCGATTAAAATAATCTAATTCGGATAATATCCGATTAGTTTAACTAAAAAACTAAAAGATGAATTCAACAAACCCAGGTTCTTACCTAGCAATGATTCCCCAAAAAAAAAAAAACTAAAAGATGAATCCCATAAAATCTCCCTATTTCGTATTCCAAACAAATGCAGATCATAGATTAAAATTTTTATTTAAAAAAAAAAAATGGGAACAAAGCAGAAATGAGAGAGAGAGATGGAACATCCCTGCACGATAGCCAGACAATCAAAGACCAAGGCATGAGTTGGTGTTCAGACGAAGTTGAAAAATAATGAGTTTAGTTGGAGAAGAGCAAAGAGGGAGGCAGACCAAGCCATGTGTGGAGAGAGAGACGAGTTTCTCTCTTCCTCCCATGGTTAAGCACATTGGTTTTTCTAAAACAGTTGATGGTTTTTCTAAAACAGTTAATGGTTTTCTCAAAACATGTGGTAAGCACATGGCTTTCTCAAAACAAGTGGTTTTTTTTTCAAAACGGGTGATTTGAAGCACACGGTTTTTGTATTAAGTTTTAAGGTTTTACTTTTCAAAACTTCATCTGGGTTGTTAGATTAACAAGAAACTTAAAAAAAACAATGCACGTCACATATTATCTCTGGCGGTCGGATATTTAGCGGAGCGGATATAGAAATATCCGGCTCCGCTCCGTTTATAAATTGATGGCATATTTTCTTATCCGTATCCGATCCGACGGATACTTTATTCAGGTATTATCCGGTTAAACAGATTTGGACTCGGATATTTCGGATATCCATTTACAGCCCTGGTTTAATTGATAGGTATTTTGGGGAATTGTGATATTTTTTCCCAGAACAATTTAAGGAGTTTGAATGGTTCTAATATCCACAAATTTTTTATTTTTTTTACCAATCACAAACTAATCAAAATGATAAATACTACTTTAAATAATTTACTAATTAAAATTACCTTTTATAAACAGTTTTACTATATACACATAATAAAAAATTTTTTTAAATGACATGAATTATTTAAAATTATATGATGAGTTCCAATTAACTATTTTAAATAATATTACTAATTAAATAAAGTAAGGTTTTAATTAGCCAAAAATCAAGTTATTTCTAGAAATAATATGATTGGTTCCAATTAACCAAAAAACACGTGTGCAATTTTACTAGAACACAGTACACACACTACATTTAGTTGATATCAGAAAAACATTTGCTTGATGGCACATCTATTTATAAAGTTATATCTCACCATTGATGCGATATCCCAACTATTTGGGGTCGACAACATGAATCATGTTCCATCATTCTAATTTAATCAGATATCATCACTTTGATAAAATTTGTGTTAGCAAATCTTTACTCGGTATATCCCTACACATCCTTTCTGGCGTTCCCATCAGGCCATCACCATGTTAAAGCCCTCAACTTATATTAAATCACTACCAACTCACTCCTCACCGGTGTCCTTTTTATCTTATCTTTCCTAATATTCCAACTCATTCATCTGAACATCCTCATAATGGCTACACTCGTTCTATTCAACTACTTATATCTGGATTTTACAAAGTAGATACTAGTGAAGCAAATTTTGAGAACATGTGATTTAACTGACGTTATGGCCTTAAATAGAGCAAAATGATGGGATGGGATTCGTGTTGCTGACCACAAGTATTTTTGGATAAGGCATTGATTATGATGAAAGTAGACAGTGAGTATACCTTCCTTTAAGAGTTTTAAAACTAAAACTATTTAAATTGTTAAGCAGTTTTAATGGAGCATTTCAGGCTCCACAGAGTAGTATATTGATGATTGAACTGAGATATGGTTAATCGCTAGCTGAAAGAATTTATGTACAGCCTTAAGAATCTTAAGAGGATGAAAACTAATAGCATCTAGAAATAATAGTGCATTTCAAATTATATATTGAGAAACTGAGTTTACCTCAAGAATCCTTTTCTTAATTAAATCTTCAAGGGATGCTGTAACCTCCTCTGTGACTACTGGAGCAGGTCTCACATTGTGCTCAAAATCTAGATCAACTTCTAGTGCACTGTTCTTTGGCCTTTTAGCAGCGGTTACCTGTTGTCAAAAACCATAGGGAATGAGAAACAACTCACATTCTGTAATATATTCAAAGTCATTTGCACATCACAGGCAACCTCAATAAGTCGATAAGCTGACTGGGGGATTTCAGAACAAAAGGCTTACCTCTCCCTGCATAGTCCAGGTCTTGGGCTCCAAGTTGGCTTTCTCCATCTCCTCTATTTCAGAACGGAGTTTCTCAAGATGCTTTTCATGAGTAGAATGAGCTTCTTTCTTCTGTAAAAAGAAAACCACATGGAAAACAAAGATCACTACAATATATTATTTCGATAACATTTTAGCGTAGAGATAAAAATATCTTGTCAGTAGTACACGGAAAAGCACATAAATGTTGCTAAAGTGAAAAAATAATTAAATATTGATATAAAAATAATAGCAAACCTGATTGTCAAAGCCCTTATTATCTTCTTGTTCATCATCAGTGCCCGGGTCTTCCAATTCATCAAGAGGATTGGACCTTCTTTCTGAAGACTTTTTCCTTTTAGAGCCAAAGAAATCTCCATATCTGAATACAAGAGACACATAGTTGAGACCCACCCCAAGAAGATACAATGTAAAAAAGACATAATTACAACTTGATAGACATCTGGTAAACCTGAAACATCCAATTTGTAGTACCCCCACGCAATAATAGACAATATCTATATGTATTACTTAAAAAGAAGAAGGGGAAAATAAGCACCTGGCGCTTTCCAACTTGCCTATGCCTTCGTCTTCGCCATCATCAATACCAAAAGCTCCAAGCTACCAAAAATAGAATGTGAATGATAAATTGTGAAAACTAGCAGAAAATCATGAATTCTGTAAAACAAGTCAATTTATAAAACACTTCTGTTATCCAAAATTGAAAATTATGCATTGTTCTCCTGTAGCAATTTCTACTTCTCAACTAAAATGTAACAGTAATATAACTAATGAAAATTCTGTCATTTCGACTGTAAAAAATCTTTCTTTCCACGATTGTCATAATCACATTTATTATACAAAGCTTAACCCTAACAAAATAACCGTATTAGCTCCAAGGACATTCTCACCTCGTCGTCGTCATCCTCTTCATCTTCATCTTTCTCTTCATCATCATTGTCAATCTCCCGATCACCCTTTCTGTCTTTCGAGACTCCGTACTCTCTCGCCTCGTCTTCAACCATATACTCCTCCAGTTCCTTAATCTTCAGAAATCGATCCTCAATGCCTTCGCCACCACCGCCATCTCCGTCCTCTTCATCCTCTCCTTCTTCCCCCTCCTCATCCTCCTCCTCCTCCTCCTCGTCAAACGCTTCCATGTCTTCATCGTCCATGTCTTCAAGATCCTCAAAACCCTGCTCCCCTCCATTAATCTCCTCAAAACCCACCCCTTCCTTCTCAAAACCCTCAGCCCTCTCTTCTGCAACTTTCACGGTGATTTCTCCACCAAAAAGCTTTGAAATCTCTTCGGGATTCCTCTCGAATCGTTTCAAATCTCGTCGTAAATTCGAAATCAGAGGCTGTGTCTGGAGATCGATCTGTTGCCATATCTGCTCAGCGTCAAAACCTTCGACGAGGAGGCGGTCGAACGGGGATTTAGGGCAGAAAGGATGGAGAGAAGAGAAGAGAAGCTCGGAAGCAGTTCGAGCTGCTTGAGAAAGTTCGGAAGATGGAGAGAGCCAGAGAGGAGGCTCTACCGATTTCAGTCGATGCAAAGCTTCTAAGCCTCCTCCGCTAGGGTTCGCCATCACTACCACCACTCTACCAGAATCCCACACCCCCACTTCGCGATGTACGTGATGTGATGCAATGTCCTTACTCCTTACGAGTCCTTAGTGCCCCGAACGTCCTATGGGGCATAGACTATACCAAGACCCGCTCTGCTTTTGAAACCCCGTTAAGACCCCTAGCAAGGGGTGGTTAACTGGTTATTGAACAAAATGTTAATGAAATAGTCAGGCTCGGCTCGTTAAAAGCTCGTGTATTGTTACTCGATCGTTTATTTATTTAGTAAACAAGTCGAGATTGAACACTATTTTTGAACTCGTTTAGTAAATGAGTCGATCTTGAATACCTCTGCTCGGCTCGATAAAAGTTTGGTTCGATTATATATACATATTAACCTACTAAAATATTTAAAATATACTTATTTCATTTAAATATTAAAATTAAGTATATGTTTTACATACTAGTAAAGATTAATAATATATAATGTATTTTATATGATAAGAATATTATTTATATAATTATAATCTTATACTAAAATTTTAGTTAACACCGTGATTTCTTTGTTTAGGATAATAAAGTGAATTTTTTACCTAATATAAGTAACTATATCCAATAAAACAAGCTCCTCGTGAACTACTCGAGCTCGGTTAGTAAAGTTCGAGCTCGTTTATTTAATAAACAAATTAAACTTGAACATGATTTCTGAGCTCGTTTAATAAACAAACAAACTTGAACACATCACAACTCGACTCGGCTCGGCTTGGCTCGGCTCGGTTCGGCTTAATATCACCCCTACCCATGACCAACGGGGCTTAGGTGATTAAACCCCATTGCAAGCTGTTGGTTTATAGGGTTGGGCTGGGTGTTGTATAGGTCCGGCTCTAAGTGGGGAGTATTGAACCCAGATGCTATGCTATAAGGCCTAGGAATTAAGCCCTAGACCGGCCCTGGTTGGGGTCAGGTTATGCTTACAAAAGAGTTCTGATTAGAAGACCCAGTCACCCCAGATCCTTTTCCAAGCTGACCACCAATGAAATTTCAACACATTGGGAAAGAGAAATCAAATTAAAATAAAATAACAGTTTACTGTCACGTGTCAATTTGCAATTGGGTGATCAATTTTTAAGAGAACCCTATGGTCTGTTTTCCATTTTCCTTTACAAAATTATTAACATATTTTTTTTTTTAAATACATTGTTTCAATTAAAAAATACATATGTTTGCCTGTCATTAATGATAAAAATATTATTACACAAAGCCATATATATAACATATTAATACTTAAGTTTAAAGGGTAAACTAATATTATTTTATACATTATATATAATTATTATATATCATAGATAATCATATTATATATGTTTGTGTGTGTGCATGTGTGTGGAGGATAGGCCCTTAAATTTTCTCTCCTAGTTCAACATGCGTTGTTTTTTTAGATGGTTTTCCAATAGATTAAGCAACTTTTTTGAGGGATAAAAATTTTATTTAATCAATGATAAAAACAGTTGTGAAAACAACAACACTCTCAAATAAGAGCATGAAATTATCAAAAGGGGCTAGCATGCCTTCACCTCCCAATGACGGCATATTATTTTATAGAATAGACTGCTCCATGATTATGGATTGCCAAAGGGTAGAGCCTATGTCATATTCGGATCGGCCTTCATGGCAAAGGGCAAGGGCAGGGGTAGGCAATGAAATGCTTTGGAATCTATCATCGACCCGGCCCAGTCTGCATTCATCCAGGGCAGGCATATTACGGACAACATATTGGTTTCTCACGAGATTTTCCATGTTCTCCAGCGTAGGAGAAGAGAAGGAAAGCGTAGGATGACGGTGAAGTTGGATATGAATCGGGCATATGACCGGGTCGAGTGGGGTTTTCTTATAGTCATGATGCGTAAATTGGGCTTTTGCTTGAAGTGGATCTCGTGGATCCAGCAATGTATATCCTCAGTATCTTATGCAGTCAAGATTAATGGAGAAGCCAAAGGTCATATAGTCCCAACAAGAGGTCTCAGACAGGGAGACCCTTGTCCCCTTACTTGTTTATCCTTTGTGCATAGGCTTTTTCGCAAATGCTCAATTCAGTGGTCCATCAAAAGTTGTTGAGTACGTGGCATACGGGTGGCCAGAGGAGCTCCTATCATTTCCCATTTGCTATTCGTTGATGATTGTTTGGTGTTTATGCAGGCAAACTTTCACGAACCAGATCATCTGTTAAAAATTCCAGAAAAATATGAAAAGGTGTTGGGTCAAAAGATAAACCAAGGCAAGTCTGACATTTCTGTTTGCGCAAATACTCCAAGAAGATTTCAAAAATTGATAGCTTGGTCCCTTCATATTAGACAAATAAGCCTAGCACGTATATACCTTGGACTGCCAATAGAATTTGGAAGATCAAAATGTGTCGTGTTTGCATTTTTGAAGCATCTTATCCAAAAGAGATTACAAGGTTGGATTGGTAAACTGTTGTCGTAGGCAGACCATGGCATTCTCATACAAGCAGTAGTGCAAGCTATTCTCTCCTATGTGATGTCTTGCTTCAAGATGCCCAAACGGTGGATAAATGAAGTGAACTCTGAAATTGCAAGATTTTGGTGGAATCAATCGATGGGCAGGAAGATTCATTGGATTAGTAGGAGGAACTTGTGCAAGGCAAGAGACATGGGGGGTCTGGGTTTCCGAGACTTACAAGCTTTTAACCTTGGGCTCTTAGCAAAGCAAGGGTGGCGGCTAATGGGGGATCCTTCATCTCTATGGGCTCAAGTCCTCAAGGCAACTTACTTTCCGAAAATAACCTTTCTTGAGGCCAAAGTGGGATCAAAGCCATCATGGGGCTGGAGAAGCTTGCAGGGAGGGAGATCTTATGTCAAGGTTTACGATGGCAAATCCGGAATAGGATAGCGTAAGGGTGGGTTTGGATCCATGGGTACCCTCTATGCCCCAATTCAGGCCCATACCAATCTCAGATAGGGACCAAAGGAACCTTTGGGCCGACTATTTTATTCATAAGACGAGTGCTAGTTGGGATGTGGAGAAGCTTTGGAGTTATTTCTCCAGTGAATCTGTTGCGGAAATATGCCAAATCACGATCAGTTCTTTTGATATCCCGGACAAATTAGTTTGGCACTTCTCAAAATTCGGAGAGTTCAAGGTTAGCTCGGCAAGTCACCTGGCAAAGGAGTGGCTAGAATCAAAAACACCGTCCTCCAGTGGAAGGCCCATGGAACATCAAACCAGCTTGTGGAAAGCGATATGGAAACTTCTCGTACTTCCCAAAATACAGGTTTTTATTTGGCAGGCTTGGCACAATGCCCTGACAGTGGGCTCCAACTTGAGGCAAAGGAAATTTAACATGGATGCTATTTGCCCTCTTTGCAAGGGTCATGATGAAACCATAGCTCATTTATTTCTCGAGTGCGCGTATGCTCGATGTCTCTGGTTCGGCTCACAGTTATAACTCAAATTGCCAAATTTGGGGGAACAAAATTTATGAGCCTGGTGGCAAAAACTGACTCATAATCTTGCAGTCTCGAGGAATGACAAATCTATCCCTATCCGGGTGGGCATCACCATTTGGAAAATGCACAATGAGGTAATCTTTCGAAATATTATCCTGGATCCGAGAAGGGATATCCAAAAACTGGAGCAATACATTGCAGAGATTATGGCAAGACTGGTAAGTTCAATGACGCCTGCCCAATATCAAGTAAGGTGGACAAAACCTGAGAGGGGCTGGATTAAAGTCAACATCGATGGGGCCGCTTTAGTGAGCGGCTATGGAGCTGGGGCGGGGGGAATTACCTGAAATCATTTGGGAGAGACGTTGTTAACTTTCCAGAAACCATTGCTGGGAGAAGCGGAAGCTATCAAGTTAGAGATCCAAGCTGCAATTGCGCATAGATGGCAACAAGTGATAATAGAATCTGACTCAAAGGAGATTATAGACTACCTCAATAGGGAATCTAAGACTCATCACTGGGACATCATGACGGTTATCCATGACATCCAGGCTTTGCGACAGCAAGGGGGGAATATGCAGTTTGCTTTCATCCATAAGCAGGGAAATGTAACAACCCATGACAAAGCCCATGGGGCCTTAGCTGAGAGCTTGTATAGGAATGGGTCCAACAGTGTCAACTTTTTCATCCATCTTCCCTCTCATGGGGAGATTCGAAATTTCTTTGTATCTTCTCTTGCTTACGATCAATGAAATTTCTTAAATACCAAAAAAAAAAAAAAAAGTAATCATTGTTTATTTATTTAGTCGTGGTGGAATAAATTATTTTTCTTAAATTAAAAACACAACACTGTGTTTACTATTCTTTTACAAGGAAGCTAAATATAATATACTATATATTATTTTATATAGTTTAGTTATGAGTTTTTTTTTAAAATTTAATTTTGATGCAGTATTGCAATAAGGCACATGCAGATCTAATTAACGGATATGTTAAACTTTACTAACATTAGTGAACTTGGTAACTTTCATATGAATTTTTTTCCATTGAATACCACTCTATTAATATATAAGGGTAGTGGACCTAGTGACATTTTCATAAGGGATAACTTATTAACTAGAACAAACAATATGATAAAAGTCAAACTACACTTTTTCTATTATATATTTAACTAGCGGGTGACACATGCGATGCACGTAAGAGCGAGGGGAAAGAATTAACCACAATTAATAGGAGTTAAAAGAGACACGTGTTCACTCGGAGGTGCAATTGAACTCTCCCCGAGTTCAATCGCGATTGGCCGTGATTCTGTTATTTAAATAGATAGATGAGTAAGGGTAGTTTGGAAATTAAAGTAAAACATAAAATCAAAGTTTTGTTTTATGTAAGGGTAGTTTGGGAATTTTGGAAATATTAGGCTTCGACTGCCTGTTCCATTATAATAGTAAAGATAATTGGTCTCATGCAAAAATATTAAATTACCCTTAACAGTAGTGAGTTTCATAATTAATATTGAGGTATAAATAGTTACCATATTTATTCAGTCTAGTGAAGGTTAACATTACCATATACGTAACATAGATCTTATGACATAGTCATAACAAAAAGTGCCATCATAAGCCATAGTATTAAGTATGACATAGTCATAACAAAAAGTATTTTGAAACAATATTGAGGCATAATTATGTAATCCAATTTTTATATAATACCGACGAAGGGCATATATATATATATAAATTTAGCAAAGTAAAGGCAGTTGGACATAATACTAACATAAAGCATAGAATTAAAGTGTTACTGTGTAAAGTATAAAGCAAATATATGTATAGCATTAATCTTATGTAAAATAAATATTTTGT
Source organism: Tetracentron sinense (assembly GCA_015143295.1). Lineage (NCBI taxonomy): Eukaryota > Viridiplantae > Streptophyta > Magnoliopsida > Trochodendrales > Trochodendraceae > Tetracentron > Tetracentron sinense. Next base: position 38,050,460 of record CM026560.1, read on the forward strand.
TGGTATTAGGTAAGGGAACACTAAATATACAATGTTATTCATGTATATAATGGTGTAATACAGTATGTGGAGAGCCCGGGCAAGGCCCTAATTCTATGTCAAGTTAGATGGTTTTTGAAAATTCTGCCATCCATTTGGGGGCATTGGAAAAGAAACAAGTGATTGAATTTATGAGCTTAAGAGGGAGACTAGATTGGTTAACCTCATTGGAAGGCTTGATTGCTCCTGCTCAGTCCCTTTTTAATTTCATTTAATTGTGTTTAAGATTCTATAATTCTTTTTCTTTTAAAGAACTCTAAATAAAACAATGACAAGCAAATCAATTCTATAACTCATGAGGTTAATATTTTTAACCGAAGATTTTTAGAAAAAAGTATGGTTACAAGTAGAGTCCTGAGAAGGGGACCTCATTGACCGCAATGTATCGTGTCCCTTTAATCCTGTTTTAACTATGATTAAACTGAGCTAAAATATGATTTATTTGTATTCTTTATTTTATTTTAAAAAAACAAAGGTTGGATGGATCATATGGATGAACTTAGGAGCGAGTGAATATAACTCCACAGATGGTAGGTGTTAAAAAGAGGGCATTGACCAATAAGATCGCACTTAGAAACCGTTTCCCCGAAAATATTAACCACAGTTAAAATAGACACGTGTCGATTATGAGAGGCGAGACCCGCTCCTCGCTCGGATTAACGCTCTTACTGTTAACCTGTATTATTTCCTTCTGTAAAAAACTAAAAACCCGCCCTTAATCACAGTTAGAACTTGACCACACCGTCATTCTCTAATGATCTATGAAAAGAATATTTGGAGGAATTTTTATTTTTTTACCTCTCATCTCCACTCGGCTCTGAAATTCTTCTATAACATAGCAAGGTATGTCAATTTCTCTCTCGAATCGCCTCCAATGGTTTCTCAATTTTTTTTAGATCTGCAGAGCATTGTTGGAACTGCGAAAAACCCTAGAAATTAGGAACGTGCAATGTTCATAGGAAAACTATGGTTCCCAATCGATACTATTTTTTTTTTTTTTGGGTTTTGTTACTCATAATTCTCTGTAATTTGCCAAAAAAAAATAAATTCTTCCTGAAATTAGCTGTTTATACTCTATAGCTCCAGAAACCTAAAAACGGAAAGTCCTGCAGAACTTTTAGGGTTTATTTATTTAATGTATGCATTCATGCATACAGACTAATAAAATTATAAACTCGATGTTATGTATCTTTCTTAAATGAAATGAAATAAAATAAAAATATTAAAAGAAGAAGGGGAGGGAGATATGACTGAATCGAGGCAGCCCGGGACCTCCATAAATGCCTCTTCGAAGGGGCAAACCTCCACATGTTCTCTTAGAACACTTTAACTTCATTCAATATATCCATAAATGAACATACCCATTTATAAAGATAACAATAGTTACAAACTACCCAAACCACCCACTAATCCTATCCCTAAATAACTACCTAGGCACATAACATTCCATCTCCCTTTAAAAAACCTTGTCCTCAAGGTTTAAAGTTTCATACAACTCTTGGATCCAACTAAGACAAATGGAAACCGCAATTGTAGGATAAAGATTACCACTTCGAGGGGGTCTTCCTCCAAACAACCACTTCGAGGGGGTTTTCCTACAATCTTTAGCCTTTACAACTTCAATCTTCCATCTAGCCATTGTTGAAATCACCACACAGTCGCAGGAACGCAGCTCTGATACCATTTGTTATGTATTTTTCTTAAATAAAATAAAATTAAAACATAAAAGGAGAGGGAGATATGAGTCATATGACTGATTTGAGGCAGCCCAAGACCTCCATTAATGCCCCTTCAAAGGGGCAAACCTCCACATGTTCTCTTAGAACACTTTTAACTTCATTCAACATATCCATGAATGAACAATTACCGACCCTTTTATAAAGATAACAAAAGTTACAAACTATCCAAACCACCCACTAATCCTATCCCTAAATAACTACCCCTATAACTCCCTAGGCACATTACACTCGATGAAAGAAATGATTGTATTGATGGATCTCTCTCTCTTCTAAATCCATATTGGCTATGTTGTTCTACCAAACAGTGTTTTAAAACCCGAAAACTTGACTCGACTCGGAAACTTGCCGAGTAGAGTCAACTCGGAAACTCGGGCAAAACTCGTCCGAGTAATGACACCTAAAACTCGGACATATATAATATTTTTCTAATAATATATATGGTATAGATTCAAAATTAATGATAAACCATGCCTAAAATAAGATATATAATTCAATATATATTAAACATCCCCCTTTTGTTTTGTATTTATACTTAAAAATGAGGGGGGTGTGTCAAAAAAAAGAAAAAAAACATAATTTAGTCAATCGGGTAGGCAGTTTACTCGATTTTTAGTTTTTTAAAAAAAGTGCAAAAACTCGGGCGAGTCGGGTCGAGTCTGGTGAGTCGGGTCGAGTCGAGGCAAGTTTCTGTCAAAACTGAGTTTTCCTTGAAACTCGAGTCGAAACCTGGCCGAGCCGAGTCGACTCGGCCGAGTTTCGAGTCGACTCGGCGAGTTTTAAAACTATGCTACCAAACAACACGCTGAGAATATTATCTTTATGTTTTCGATAGTCGGTGTTTGGATGCTCTAAATGGTATGTTTCAAAATTTTCTCACATTTTGGTTACTTATGCTGTCTTTATTGGTGGGCAGATGGATGAGATGGAGCAATGGACAAATCAACTGCAGCAATGGGTACATCAAGCAGAGCAATGGATTCAACAGATACCAGCATCTCAATTGTATGCTGCTATGTCTGTTCTGCTCCTTACATACATTTTTATCTTTTTAAGTAAGTTTCTATCCCATCTGTTCTGCACATTTTGTGACTCTTAATTCACATTAAAAGAATCGATTGGATGATAGTTTAGTGTTGTTGATGTATAGAAAAGACAAAAAATAGGCCTGTAGAAGCTTCAAATAGAGTTATGGGCAGTTGACGTGCCACTATTTTTTGGGGGGTTGAGAATTCAGTTATTTATATATATTTTTATCTATATTTATGTTGCAAATTTTTTTTTTATAACACTCCATAAGATGATAAAAGTTGTGTGGTTTTTTGTTTTAACCCAGCAAATGGGATTGAGAAACAGAAAAATAGCATAGTCCATAAGATACTAGCAACGCTTTTTATTTAAAATTCCAATTAAACTTTGAACGTATGTTTTACTCAGTGCCAAATCAGAAATATAGAACTAATAACGATCACTATTGCCCAGAATGTTCCTTGAGGAGTCACAATTTGAACAGCTCCTCGATTCAACCCCATGATTCCAGTTGGTATGTAAGAGTCAAATATTATCCCTACTTCTCATTTCATCAAAGGAAACATTCATAATTGATATGCGAGTGCGCATTACATGCAATTAACTAAAGAATGTTATAGGAGGAAAAAGGGGTTGAAGCTCTCATATTTTCCGTCTATATGATAAAAATCCTAATGGGGAATCATTGAGCCTAAGGTGAAAATCCTCTGATTTTCCTTTCTTTCTCTGTGTTTCCTTTACCCTTTTTGAATAAAATTCTTTTTAATATTGATGGAAAAAGGAACCCTAAAGAGGAATCAATCTCGCATGTTATTCTTACACGCATCTACATATATGCAATTACATATGCATTTTCATAAGCTTATGTAAAAAAAAAAGGAGCACAAAATCTCAATTACTCATTACTACATATTTAAACTTCTATAGATGTATTGTTACACATCCATGAGAATAATTTACGAGCAAGATATTCTGTTTACTACTTCATGGCTACCAGTGTTTCAAAAGGCGAATTTGTGGGGTTAGATGTTAGGATCTCCAAATGCTTGAGGTGTAAGCCTCAAAGCGTGAGGATTTAGCACCGTGAGGTTTATGCCTAATGAGAAAGTATGCAAAAAGGAGTAGAAAACCTTTCTCTGTGTGTGTGCGCGCGCATGCATGCGTGCCCATTTTGGTTTGGATTATCGCCAAACAAACTTATTTCTTTATATTGTTTTGGAAAGTATTAAAACTATTTAATTTACTAATCCTTCTTTCTGCTTGACTATTACAGTCCGCTTGTTTAAGCGCACCGAGTCTAATACCATTGTACTTGCCGGGCTTAGTGGTAGTGGAAAAACTGTTCTTTTCTTCCAGGTAGGCACTGACATTATTGGCTCTGTTCTTTTAAAGTATCAGCACAAGTAACTTGTGGAGGTTTTGAAATCTTTGAATGTTCTTACTGCAGTTTGGACTTTGGATCCTTTACTTCCACGCCTTTTTTCTTTTCTTTTCTTCCGTTGGTCTGAAATGAATTCAAACTGCATGTTTGGCTGTAATAATAACTCTATGCTCATCATCTTAGCAATGAGGGAAATCATGTTTCTTGGCCATAAATTACACTCAAAATATGCCATTGTAGGAAGACACATCATCCACACTCCTAAAAAAGAATTGAAATTTTGAGTGAAACACCAAAAAGAGCTGTTATTTAGGCTTAGATTATCAATTAAAAGCTATTGTTGTAACCAAACATGCTCTTTGAGTTCTTGTAGATTGTCTTGGTCCTATCGCAATATTTCAAATGGTAAATCTGAGTCTATCAGCATGAAAGTAATTTGGCTGCATATATGGTTTAATCTATTGATTATATCTTTATTTGAAATAGTAAATCTGAGTCTCAGCATGAAAGTAATTTGGCTGCGTATATGGTTTTAATCTCTTGATTATATCTTTATTCTCCTGTCTATATCTGATCTTAACAAATATAGGTAAATATATTATGTCCATCTAATGATCCAAATGCCCCCTTAACGCTGGAAAATACTTTGTCCTTTAATAATTGCTGAATGACCATGACACCTCCGTCCCCTGAGAACTGCTGAATGACCATTACACCTATACAATGGTTAAATTAAGATGTCTCAAATGCTCTATTCCTATTTCCTTTCTCTTTACTTTCAAGTGTTGGGAATCACCTCCAGGCTATCAGTGGGAGTACCTGTCAGATATGGTATTCAACATAAAATATGTACGGATTCCATATGATTTTCCCCCCTTACTGATATAGTGATATGATATTGATTTCATTCTTATGCCAGCTTCGAGATGGCTCTTCACATCACGGTACTGTTACATCAATGGATCCAAATGAGGGCACTTTTGCAATATATCCTGATTCCACTAAGGTAATATAGTAGCCCAGTAATTTGACTAACCTACCTTTCTTTTATCCAGAAATATCATTGCCCATGATGTTACAAGTTTCACGTTGCTTGGTGGCCTTTTCCTTGCTAAGCTTTTATTTCCTAAAGCTGTGTTTGGTTGTCGAGAAAATGTGAAAAAGAAAAGAAAAGAAAAGAAGAGAAAAGGAAAGAAAAGAAGAGAAAATTATAAATTTTCCGTCGTTTGGTTGTCTAGAAATAGAGAGAAAATTTGCTTTTTAAAAAAAAATTACTAAAATGCCCCTACTTTTTTAAAATTATCAAAATACCCCTAATCCCTTAAAATAACTTCAAAAAAAATTAATTTTACTCTTTTTTTTTTTTTTAACACTTTTGAATATTTTTTTTACATTTTAAAACACTTTTTAAAGTGTTTTTTCAAAAAATCTAAAACAAATAAAAAAATACCGGCTGTGTCCCTGTCTTCTTCCTCACAGCAGGGACGTCAAAGCTACTGTTTTCAGATTATTTTTTTTTGTGTAAATCTTTGCTTATTTCAACTAAAATTCAACACGGAATTTCTAAAAATCATTTTAAAACTTAAATCCTTATCCAAATCAAGATTAAAACCTATCATAATCTTATTTTTAAATCAATCCAAACCCCCATCTCCTGTTTCAGTTTTTTTTTTTTTGTAAATCTTTGCTTATTTCAACTAAAATCCAACATGGAATTTTTAAAACTCATTTCAAAACTTAAATCCTTATCAAATCAAAGATTAAAACCTATCAAAACCTTATTCTAACTTGTTTGAATCAGTCAATTAAAGCCCCCAAATCGTGAGTTCGGGAGAGGGAAATTTAGAGGTTAAAGAGAGATGGAGGAATATGATATTGTTGTCATCAGAATTGCCGGTGACGCTGCCGGAGCCGGAAATCAGTGTTGGAGACTTGGAGTGGGGAAGAAGAAGAAAGGAGAGAAATTAGAACCCGATAACTTTTTCTTTTCTTTTCTCTTCAAAATTTAAGGTTTTTTTTAAAGATTCTAAATCCATCAAATGGGAGAAATTTTTCTCTCCATTTTCTTTTCCATTTTTCACTTTCTTTGTAACCAAACAATGGAAAATCAAATTTTCTTCCAATTTTCTTTTCCAACCCTTATTTTCTCGGCAACCAAACACAACATAAGGGTGTGTTCGTTTTGGGAGAAAGTGGGTGAAAGAAAAGAAAAGAAACTTAAATTTCCTTTCAAAATAACTATCAAAAGATGGAGGAAGTTTTTGGGAGAAAGTTTGTCACTGTTGAGAAAGTGCAAAAAAATGAATGTGTTTCTTGCACACCGAACGCAGGAAAAGTGCAAGAAAACTCACTTTTCCTTTACTTTCTTGCCACACAAACGCACCCCAAGTGTCACAATACAGACATGCAACCTTGCATATCATTTAATTAAAGGTTTAAATCTAAGGTTCCTAAAGGAAGTGATGTATTAATAGCATACTCGTAACATGACTTATGAGGTACTTATCAACAACAAAACAAAAAAAGACTTATGAGATGGGGAGTTGGGAACTACCTCCTAGATTTCCTTTCTCCTAAACTGACTTAGTTGAATGACTAACAATCTATTCAATGTTTTTTTTCACTGGTCTTTTTTCCCTGAGACTAGATGGTTATACTTGTTGAAGTCTGATAGAATTTGCTTAGAGGATTGCCCAGGTGGGATCCAATGAATGGTGGTCCCATTCATTGTCTTCATATGTGCCCCACATAGCTAGTATACCATTGGTGGCCCATTGGCAGTGTTTTGGCCTAACAAGTGCCTTAGTTCTCCAATTTAAAAGACTGCACCCAAGAGATTACTAAATATAGCTCCATGTCATTGGCCTCTCTCCGTTCCCTTGCTGATCATTTTTGGCCATTTGTTCACCAACTACCTTATTTGTGTCAATTTATTCCCAATATACACCTGCCATTAAAGTCTCTGAGAATTCCATTTCTAAATGACTCATGGGGCCCTTGAACACCTTCCCTCCACCTAATAGACTAGACATTTTGATTTTCCATGAATCAGGCAGATACATTTCCTTTCAAATTCAAAACTTATCCTGCCTTTTGTTTCTCAGCATGCATTGCGCTTGCTAACGACCAATATTATATAAATTAAAGATGTTATTCTTTACACTGCTTTCCTTCTATGTACCATGTATGCAGATTAATAAACAGATTATATGCACTCACACGATGGACCAATATTTCGTAAATTAAGATGTTATTCTTTACACGGTGCTTTCCTTCCATGTGCCATGTATGCAGATTATATGCACTCACACAATGGACCAATATTATATAAATTAAAGATGTCATTCTTTACACTGTGCATTCCTTCCATGTACTATGTATGCAGATTAATAAACAGATTATATGCACTCACACGATGCTGAATCTTCCTTTTGTCTCATTGGACAGAAGGCAAAAATAAAGCTTGTCCATGTAGTTGATGTTCCTGGGCATTCACGTCTTCGACCCAAAGTCAACGAGTACTTGCCGCAAGCGGCTGGCCTTGTTTTTGTGGTGGATGCTTTAGAGTTCTTACCAAACTGCCGTGCAGCTGCCGAGTACCTAGAAGCTACAACTCTATGTTATTTTAGTGTTTGTCTATATATATATAAACAAGCGTACTCAATTCTAACCTGCAGTGACGTTGAAATGTGAAAGGTACCTGTATGATATTTTGACCAAGGCAAGCGTCGTAAAGAGGAAAATCCCTGTACTCATACTGTGCAACAAGACTGATAAAGTTACTGCACACACCAAAGAATTCATCAGAAAACAACTGGAAAAGGAAATGTAAGACTACCAATTTGTTTCTCTTAAATTTATCTCTAGGTGGTTGTAATTGAATCATTGGTAGGCTCTGCAAACATTCGATGGTTGCATGTAGTTGGCAAGGCTGATAAAAGTGTCTTTTGTAACTCTTGTATACAACTATGAACTATGTATATAAATCATCTCTAGCCCCAGTTGAACTAGGAGGGCGCCAAACTAGAGCCATAAATTGATGTCCACCACTTGGATTAGAAATAGCCTATCTGATCATCCTAATTACTTAACCAATTGACTAGTTGCATTACCTATGGATGGTAAAAAAAAACCTATACATTCGTCATAAAAATTATATATATTTACAGTCGCAATCATCCAGTCATGATTTTCACCAATGACCCCATCCAGAGGGAGGTAAGCCATTGATTGGATGCTCCAAATGACATTTTGAAAATGGCCTTTTTATTTTCTATATTTCACCGAGTGATGTTAGACATAACATAATCGTTTGGTATGATATCTTCAATCCTCATCTCACCAAGTAAAATTTCATTTTTTTTTCGTGCATCATTAACTCGATTATTTTTCTCTATTATATTTCAGAGACAAGCTACGAGTGTCGAGAACAGCTATATCAGCAGCTGATATTGCTAACGAATTTACACTTGGTGTTACCGGAGAGGCATTTGCATTCAACCAGTGCCATAACAAAGTGACTATCGCCGAAGCTTCTGGACTGACAGGGGAGATATCTCAAGTTGAGCAGTTCATCAGGGAACATGTAAAGCCTTAGGCTAGCCTGTCGGATTTGTATAGTTTCTGGTATTGTTTGGTTGGAGGGCTAGAACAATATTCCTTATTGATTGTCCAAAGAAGGCTTTCTGATACTTGCGTTCAAATCTCTTCAAAAGCAAATACTTGCATTCAATTCTCTTCAAAAGCAAAATTAACTAATCCAAGAAAAATTGGAAGGCCATCTGAATTATGGTGGATAATCTGTTATAGTTGCAGATCCTTTCTGGTACTGTCAGTACTTTAAGGCAGAAGCGTAGTTAATATTTTTTGAACTTATGAGCATGAGCATACCTTTTGACATTATATAATTTAATGCTGAATACAGCATAGTCTCAACTTCAACTGATTAATCTCTAATTGAATCCCTTGCAACAACCAGTTTACCGTGAAAGGTAACTCTATGGAATGAAGTCATAAGTTGAGACCTCAAGTATGCAATAAAAATGCTCCTTACAACTGAGTGCTCATATCTGTGCTTTTAACTTTTATTGTGAGCAACAAAGGGCAAGAGTTTCTATTCCCAGGGAATAGAGAATTGTTCATTGGGAGTGATGCCAAAGGGGCTCAAAGTTGTCACAAATTGAGAACCACTGGACTCAAAAATAATTTTTTCTTTATCAATCAAGACCTCTTACTCCGGATGCACATTGGCAAGCTGCCTTGATAAAATTTTGTGAATGTGCCAAGGACGGTTATGATGATTTTATTAGTTTTTTTTGGAATAATGATTTTATTAGTTACTATTGTTGTTCTGTGCTTATGGGTCATGGCAAAACATAATCAAAGACAACATTATCTTTTTATACTGAACCAGCTCTTTATAAAGTGAAAAAAAAATTGCCATCATTTGTCACCATCTTTGACCTATACTTTTTCACCCCACAATCTCATTACAGACTGGAAAAAGTAAAGGAAAAGGAAAAAGGAAAAAATATCATGGCTCCACTCGATCATTTTATAAATTTTGCTCTTTATACTAATCAAGATCATGCGTGCCAATTCTAAGTAGAACAACGAATAATAGCCTGACATACAACAGAATTCTAGCATTCAGACTGGCAAACCATGACAATGATGGAAAAGGGTAAATGATTTCATGGGTAACCATGCTTACTGCTTGGAGACATTTAAGAAGAATGGGAATTTCTCCATGAATTTTGTTCAATGCCTACGTATTCAGAACTATTACATCCTTCCTCTAGTTAAGGACAAATGAACAAACTAAGAATGTTTCCCATTGTGTAACCTTTTCTATATTTTCTGAAACAAAAATGTCCACATGTTCCATATGATCAACAATGTTTTCTCTATGCTTTAAATCAAGACAAGGATATCATAAATCTCTTCTGTAACTGTTGTCACTGGAAACCTTTCTTCCTGAGTTGTTCCGAAGCTGCATCTCTCAAAAAGTACCATGTTCAACCACCCACTTGCAGTAGGAAAGAACCGCAATTCACAAGTTCCATGGAGCAATGGTTTTGCAATGGATGTTGTCCAGACCAAAATACTTCTTCACCTCATACACTGATAAGAATGGGGGAACCATCTTGACATCAGGAAGTGTTTCATCCTAATTATTAAAGTAAAGATTCCGTAGCATGGGAAATGCATCAACGCCACTGATAAGTACCTGCAAATCCGTATCGACAACAGAAATCAGTCAGCTAGTAAGCTGACATAAGATAATAGACCAAGTCTTGTTCACAACTTCAATAAACTACCAAGTTTGTGTGTGAGTTTAGTTGCCTGACCAATTTTGATCAGTCGCCTCTTTGATAGACCATAGCCCAACAATCCCACTAGTTAGAAGATCCTACACATTTATGGACAATTTTCGATAAAGAAAATGGAAGGATTATCCCAACTGATAAATTTTCCCATATTTTGAAGGGTGATATGAAAGAGTTTCAATTTGAGTTCAAATGGTAATGCTTATAAAGAGAAAATTTAAGAAGCTCCTCTGGAGGATTTCAAAGTTCTCAAGGACCAAAGGGGCATGGGGAAAATCACCAAATCATATATGACAAACCTATATAGAGGTAACGTAATTACCTCCCAATTTGATTGATATCAAGTAGGTCTATCAGTAGCGAGACATGAAGGCAAGTTAGCAGGTCACTGATGATGTCAGTAGAAATGGTTTTATATGCACTTTTTGTTCGTAGAAGGCATAAGTTGGATTTATTTTCTCAAAATTCAACGAAGAGGTGATGGTTTAAGTTGCATACCATATTGGAGCATACGGAGATGACAAGTCAAGAAATGGGTATGGCCACCTGCAACAAAGAGAATTATTATTATTAACATGGAAACCAGGATGTTCTTAAATGCAGAAAGAATAGAGACCAACATTACCAGATTGAGACACAGGCATGGACGATCCATTGGAAAATGACAAATATAGACGTCCATAAAATGAAGTATGCAATCCGAAACCAAGGGAACCGCTGAAAGGGGGAGAAGTAACTCAAAAATGATCATGAAGGAAATTGAAAAATAAATAGCAACTGAAACTGCAACTTACTAAGCAATTCAAAGCCGTATCGCCAAGGAGGAAACAGCATTGATTGAATGCATCATAATTATCAGCTGCCATAGAGGGGAAAAACAATTTTCAGATGAAAAGGAAAGGACCACTTTTATACAATGGAAAGAGCAGTCTTTAGATTCATGTGACAAAAGAAGAGACAAAGATGATTGAGAGCATATATATCGAAGCTGAATGTTTGTATCATTGTATGTGGTTACAGCATGGTCATGGTCTATGCGTCCAAATTGCTCAACCACAAAATAGAAGGTATGACAATATGGTCATATCATTAGGTCCTGTTTAGTTGCTCACTGAAATTAAATGAGTTCATTCAAGTTTTAGTGCATAAACTAAGGGCAGTGAGAAGCATGTATCCACCGTCTAAAATGACCCATCTCCAAAATGACAATAGAAATGAAGTCACTTTAGATATTTTCAGCAAATGACCATTTTTTTTCTTTATTTGAGATGACTCCATTTTAGATTACGGACTCGTGCTTGCCAATGCCCTAATTTATGTACCAAAACTTAAATGAACTCATTTCATTTCAGTGGACAACCAAACATGCCCTAGTCCGATCTTAACAATTTCATATATATATATATATATAATACTGAGATTGGATGATCTCTACCTGACAGGAATGCAATGCCCAAAACCATGGCATCACTAGCAATTTATAAAGGTAGCTTGCAAGTTACCGAATAAAGCTTCTTTTATATATATATATCCACAAGATCTTGATACATTTTATTGACCAGGAAGAAGAAGCTAGATACATATTCTGGATCTATAACTTCTTTTTTTTCCCTTTTTAAAATCATATGCTTTTGTAATCTAATAATATCATCATGCAATGATCTCCTCACTTGATTAAGAGGTACACTCGAGCTTGTAGTAGTCCAGCTACTGTGCCGAGGGTAGTGGATGTATTTTTTTTTTTTGAGTATGAGAGGACCATCTCCCAATAGCATAAGATGTCTTCTGAATTTTTTTATAAAACCAAGGATATGTCTCCATGTTGGGTTTTCCAAACTTGCAATGTTCAGCACTGGCACACCAGTCTGTGTACTAATTGAATAGGTCTTTGGGGATAAGTTAATTATCACAAAGCTCATGTTACAACAACAGTAGGATATGTGGAAGAAACTACAAATATAACTGCAGATACATTTCGGCACCAATTTCAAATCAGCTTTTCATATCACTGGAATTTTTTTTACAAATGAAACTGGTGATATTTTAAGCTTTCCAATTAATACAGAACATACTAGCTCAAAACCTTCTTGTTGGGTGGCAATTTACTTGTATATTTATACGAGTGAGACAGACTTCTGCATCTAGTTGGCACTACAACCCACCTTTAAACTTATTCAAAAAAGGTATTACTTAGCTATAACCATATGCATATCTACATATACGACTCAAGGCAAGGAAATAAACAAGCAAATGGAACTAAAGGGCTCATTTGCAGTATGTGATGCTTACAAAATTCAGGTTGAAATCTTTGATGGTAAGAAACGGAACGATTATGAGCCAAAAGACGCAATCAGTGAGCATCACAGCACCTGCATTCATCTGTTTAAGAATAAAAAAGAAAAAGAAAATAGGAAGATGTTATATCCATTATGGGCATAAACCACATACAAAGCTGTTATATCATGCCTAATTGATTTTCCAACATTAAATGCAAGTCCAATAGACAAGATACTTCAAAATAACTTATCACACTTATCCAGTTTATAATTTTGAAATCCTAGACTGGAACCATCGAATGGTTGGTGGCCCATAGGTGCTTCCATGTTTGAAGCTACATCATTGGACTGTCCTTAGGCCTACCGAACAGTTTCCTTAAATCTCAAACAAAAACCCTCTCCACTCATTTACAGGTCTATGCCTAAAAGGTGACAGAGGAGAACAGAATACCAAAATGAAAAAAGAAAAAAAAAACAGGAATTCATTTGATTTGTGAAGGATGGACAAATTACATTCTGCACACTGAAATTGTTCAATACAGTTCCAACTTTACAAAAAAAAAAAACTGCAGTTGCTGATTATTGGGAGAGAATTTACCTGGAAAAGAACTTGAAAGACATAACCCCAAATTCCTGCAATTTGGTGAACATGATGTCCGTCCTGAGGATCCGAGATTTTTGCCATGTTGGACATATTTACATTTTCCCCATGTGTGGGAGCCATATAGGTGCCTCGCTCTGCATCTAACCCCTCATGATCAATCTTATTGCCACCAACTTGATTCTGATATTGGTAACACCCATATGTGGAGAGCAACGATCCAAGCTACAAATGGAAGTTGAGACCATACATAATATGAGATGCAAAGAAGAAAGAGATCCAAGCAGATAAAAATTCAGGAATCAGCTTACAGCAAAGAAGACACTTTTCATGGAAGCAGACTATGATAAACATATGTGCACGCACACATACATATAAGCTATATAGATAAAGATATTTGTAATAATCTATGGACAAATTTAAATAGAAGACAGTTTAAAGTTAGAGAAGATACCCCAAAATACATGGTAACCAATGCAAAAGTCCACCTGTCCAGCACCCAAAAACATCAGAAACCAAAAGTTAAAAAAATAAGGATGTTTGTTCTTTGGAGCCCAGCTAGAAGCTGGCATTACACAAAGCTTCATGGTATAATTAGCATATTAGATGATCTTCACTATCCTTCATGTTCAAGGAAGTCTTGAAAACCCTTAAGTAACAAAAGTATTTGAAACCGAAGTTGTTTCTTATTGACAGAAGCAATCTCCATCTTTTGAGTTCACAAATAAATTTTGAGTACCCTCCAAATGGCAAAAGCTGCCAAAACTACAATGTCTACGATCTGATCTATATACTGTTTTCAGTGTCAAGGATGCTCAAAACATTAATGCCCTTCAGAGAATTTTTCTTTAAAACAAAACCTCTTACTTATTTAGCTTCCATATGATTTCATAAGAAAAACCAAGTGTGCAATTTTCCGTCAGCAAAAAAAATAAAAGAAGCTATCCTAGCCAATTATGGATCTAAAGTACACCAGTTACAAGATTAGCCGATATCAGGCATTATACTGTGGCACTATTTCGGCATTACAACCAAGAAAACTAGAAGTTGTACAAAGAGAAAAATCTTCGAATAAGATTTTATAGGAAAAGCACCATATAGGTTGTAAAAAATTCTTCAAATTTGGCGTCACGGAAGTAGTATCAGTTTCTGCTTCACTTAATCCACTTTCTATGTAAATGCTTTTAAATATAAGATGAACCAAAGAAAAAGAAATGGCTTACTGAGTATAATAGTAAAATATGCCTCCACCATCAACAACAACATTGGCAATGAGCAGTGCCAAAAGCACAGCGAATGCAAAAAATCGGAAAGCCAGCAGCCAAGCGGGATGAAGTTCTTTCAGACTTGGCCTCCAAGATTCACCATCGTACAAAGATCCTGCTGTTTCTTGCTGGGTTTCTCCTCTGTCACAATTCGGATTGTTGGAACCTTCATATTTCCATAACAGATACGATGCCATAATCATAGAGGTCAAGACCCATATCGCACAGAGCAGGACCCTCCAGTTCAACCAGTAGCTTGGGGTGGTTGTATCAGCAGTCATGACAGGCTGCCAAGAATGTTTTGAGGATCCTGTTGAAAAACTCATGGAGTTACTTCTACCTGTTTGATTGTTCACTATATTGTTTGATATTTATATGATTCACTTATTTCAATATCCCTATACCGACAAATAAAATTGTAAAACTAACTTGGATTTACCAAAATGTGAAAGGACCAGTTCTTAAAAAAGTTTTTTAAAAAAAGTCTAAAAAAAGTTCAGGCAAAAAATCTTAATAAATAAAGAACAATATCAAAGTTTAAACAATTTTTTTATAAAATCATAAATTTTTCTGTTTAATGCTTAGAGTTCCCAGGGAAAAAAAATCCAATGCGTTCATATGATTAAAAAAGAAAAAAAAAACAAACAGACAGAAACCTAATAAAACCAATCTTCACTATCTCCTAAGAAAATCCTTGGAAACATGACACCACACACCCAAAAGGCAGAACACTTGATCGGGTTTAAAGGTTAAAAATCATCTCTCGAAAAAAACCGCTACTGTCAAAATTCGACATATAAAATAGAAAAGAGAAAAAAAACTTAAACAATCAAATCTCTCACAAAACCCAGAAATCTAATAATACTGGAAAAATCCAAATCTTGAAAGAACTAAACAATTCCCAAAAATCATCAACAAACAGAAATAAAAATAGAAACCCAAATCACAGAGTTAAGTCACCATCATCCAGAAATGAATTAGACCTCATTTATGAGAAATCAATGAAAAGTCCCCCATTTATAAGCAGTTTCCACATATACAGTACAATCATTTAAGTAGAACAACTAGTGTTTCCCCAAGTAGATTCAAACCCCAAAACCCAATATAAATTTTGCGTCATTGGTGGATAAAATTAAGCAGAGATTCCTGACTTTAGATGGGTTTGCACAGAAGGATGAAATCAATATAAAATGGAATGAAGAAGCTAAATTCTAAGCAAATGAAAGGTGAGATACTTACGAAGGAAAAGCAAAGAGAATGTGATGGTGTGTAATGCTTTGCTTCTCTGCTTTAGGAAGAAAACTAATAAAGGGAGGAGGGAAGATTAAAGAATGGTGGTGTTTAAGCTTCTTCTTTTCCCTGATATCCAAAGATCATCTAGAGAAACTCAACTGTAATCTCAATCTCTATATGTATTCTTATAGGTAAAGAAATGTGAAATATTGATATTTTAGTCACTTTTCCTGAGAACTGTCTTTCTTCTTTAATCCTCTATTCCTCTCTTAATATTCCAGAGAGAGAGAGAGAGCGCTTTATTTGGATTTTGTGTTAATTTGGTTGGAGATGCTGTCTCCCATGCTTTCTCACAAAGAGAAAGATATGTGAGTAGCAAATTACGATTATACCCTTGGTTTTTGTAGAACCATCTTTATGGAATTGATCCAATGGCTAGGATCATCTATTTACTGAGATTTTGGGACTGTGTCCCATCAAAGATGTGGGGTTATAAAATGGACCATTTAGATTAGTGGGTCACACTACAAGTCGGACTGACTAGAAATCGGACATATAGTTGTTACCCCTTTTAACACCTCCCCTACAAGAACTAGGGTTAACGAATTGGGTGTTGGACCTCTTAGATGGGTGAACCTTAGGGGCGAATGAATCTTAATCCTAACTTGTGGGAGCCAAATCACAGATTTGGCAAATCCGGCTATCATCCCTAGAGGTCGCCACGTGTTATCTTTGGCACCCCCTTAACCGTGGGTTAGGTTCACACACCCCTAGGGTTCATCCACCCATCCTTATTTTTTTTTAATATTAATTCTTTTTTTAAAATTTAAAAACTGTTAAAAAAAACTCTAAAAACATTTTTTTAACTTAAAAAAAAGAATTAATGTTTAAACAAAAAAAACAAAGGATGGGTGAATGAACCCTACGGGTGGATGAATCTTACCTTCGGTTAAAAGGCGTCAAAAGAAAGACGTGGCAACCTCTGGGGGTGATAATCGGATTTGCCGTAATGGATTTGGACTCCTTAACTTTTGAGTGTTAAAAAGGGGCCGTGTACTAAGTAAGGACCGCACATTTTGCTACAGTTAAATGCGCTGTCCCGTAAACATTTCCCATTTATTTTCGAAGGATTCTCCCAAATGACTTGCTCTGGTGGGATAGCTGTCAATGAAAGCAAGTTATTGGGAATCTCCCCCCTAAATTATCACATCTGAGAAGTATAACATGCGTTCCAAGACATGGAAGAGCTTGTAACTGAACAAAGGAAAATAATCACCGCCTTAGTCGGTGGAGGGGGGCGTCTCGAGCCCCTTTTCTACCACATGTTCCCTTATTGACTAATTTATTAACTCTTTTTAATTGTGGTCAACATTCACTCACCCCTAACTCTTATGTTATGTTTGGTTGCCGATAAAATAGGTGAAAATATGGAAAAGAAAATAAAATTTCATATTTTTAATACAATTCTTAGTTATGTTTTGTCTAATTTTCTTTTATTTTTCATGTTTTCACTAATTTTCTCAGCAACCAAACATAGGGTTAAGGTTCACGAAAAAATAATAATAATATTTAATCATACGAGTTAATAAAATTTAATTAGAGTTCATGAAAATTAAAGTGATTTTGTGAGAGCAAGGAGCAATGATTCGTTCTTATAACAAACTATTGTTCCTGGAGAAATACCCGTCAAAGATGTCGGCTGTTGGACAACGTCAAAGAGCCAGTCCAGATTCCAGAGCACAAAGCAAGAATGCAAAAGCGTCAATTTTACATCGGATAATGTTAGCATTACTCTATTTGCTAATACACTCTTTTTTGATTGAACAAAGTGTTAATGCAAAACACGGGTATCAACCCACATCAAGGTTGGGGGTGTTTACAGGAGAGGGAGGGCTACCCCTTACTGTGTAACCTATAGGTCTATGTGGCCTCTAATGAAGAAAAAAAAAACACGTGTCTTTCTCTTAATAAAAGATAATAACATGAATTTTCTATAGTTCATAAGAAAATGTAACTAGCATTAACCTTTAAAATATAACATAGCATAGGATTGGAAGAGTGGAGCAAGAAGAGTGAAAGGGAAAAATCTCGTACATGCCACACGTCTATAGCTACTTTGCTAGTAGATGAATGATAGTAAAACTCCACCTGTGAATGAGTCTGAGGGGACGGGTGTGCACCCTGAAATAAGCTCCGATGATAAAGTTAGTATAAGACACAAGCACATGAACATATGAACATAATAGTATAGAGATACTTATCGTGAGGTTACTAGGTATATGCGCTTGAGGACGAGCTCTGGTGTTATGCTCTGGAGATTGTAGCTCAGGAGGCACAAAGAATATGGCTCAGACAACGTAACTCTGACAACATAGCTCAGATAAGGCACAGACAACGTAGCTCTGACAACATAACTCGAACAAGGCACAGACAACGTAACTCTGACAACGTAGCTCGGACAAGGCACAGACAACGTAGCTCGGATAAGGCACAAACAACGTAACTCTGACAACGTATATGTTGTGCATTAAACAACGGGTACGTTGTGCATCAAACAACGGGTACGTTATGCAACTCACAACGGACAACGAGCTCAGCACCATTCATAACAGACAACGCGACAACGGATTCAGCACTATTCACATCAGACAACGCGACAACGGATTCGGCACTATTCACAGCAGACAACGCGACAACGGATTCGGCACTATTCACAGCAGACAACGCGACAACGGATTTGGCACTATTCACATCAGACAACGCGACAACGGATTCGGCACTATTCACAGCAGACAAAGCGACAACGGATTCGGCACTATTCACAGCAGACAACGCGACAACGGATTCGACACTATTCACAGCAGACAACGCGACAACGGATTTGGCACTATTCACATCAGACAACGCGACAACGGATTCGGCACTATTCACAGCAGACAACGCGACAACGGATTGGGCACTATTCACATCAGACAACGCGACAACGGATTCGGCACTATTCACAGCAGACAACGCGACAACGGATTCGGCACTATTCACAGCAGACAACGCGACAACGGATTTGGCACTATTCACAGCAGACAACGCGACAATGGATTTAGCACTATTCACATCAGATAATACGACAACGGATTTGACACTATTCACAGCGTCAGGCACAAGTTCAAATATGATTGCACTCAACAGATAATCAATTACAAGGTCATGCAAGTGACAGTGTGACCGTTCAACGAGAGCATCTGGCGGACATGGCCTATTTAAGAAAATCCGGTGGCCATAATAGATTGTGAAGCGGCCATAAAGAGCATCAAGTAGCCGGATAACACTAAAGGAAGATGAGAGAATCAGGTGAGTGGCCGCCTGCATAGCCCTTCGGGGTAGGGGTGTGAATGACTCAAGCTTCCCAGATCTCCATTTTCTTCTTCTTCTTCTGCCCTTTATTTCCTCTCTTGCCTTCCGCACCATCGTTCTCTTCTTCTGGAGATTTATGCTTATTTATAGGCATTTGGAGTCATCATGACTTGTGTAGTCATGATGAGGTCACCTGTCAGACAAAACTCAAGAGAGCCAGCACATAGCCCAAGTGGGCTTATGTCGGCTAAATTGTTAGAATTTTTTAGCATGAGAAATTCCTATTTTACCTCTTCTTTTTATTCATTTTTACGAATTTTATCCCTTACACTTAGCCCCTTCTCGGTGCCTTGGACTCCGTTCGAGATGCCGAGAATACTTCATGGTTAAAATTCTCAAATACGATATCCTACATGCTGCACAAACAAACCAGTAACTTGCTTAGAGTGTGAAAAGGAACATGGATCTACCCGGTCCGCAGACGCTGATTGTGTTCCACTCTCCGCTCTTTTCCGTTGTAAATGCTTCGTTCTTACTGATACGTTGTGCTTTCACATGAAGACTGATGTTGTGGAGGCAGAGCTCGCCGAGGAGTTAGAGCGAATCATTGACAACGAGGTCGAGCTTGCGAATAACAAAGATGAACTTTCATCAACGAGGACGAGCTTGTGCCAGCGAAGACGAGCTTGTATCAGACCCTAGTCAGGTTAGAGCAATTGCTTCTCGTGCATAGTATCTCAGAACATGTTCAGAGAGCACGGGAATGTACATGTATCACAATACCAAGAAAAATGAAGTCATTAGGTACTTCAAGCACGGGAAGGGGCATGAACACGTGAAGCTGCATGAGCACAAGGATTCACTTGATAAACACACGGATGAGTTTACAGTAAAAACCATCATAAATATAGACAAATGCTATCTCACGCGAATGACTCGTAACGGGGCATCATGACACCATGCTCAGATGACATTGCATGAAAATAAGTCAATTGGTCGCTTAACGGGCAATGCATCTGACTGAGTCACAGAGGTCCCGTAGTGAGCATCATGCTTAGATATGTGTTGAACTGTGTGGTAAGACACCTTGCTCAGATGACATGTCATTAAGAAGCTACAAGTGTTCCATCACCGTATTCAGACATATCAGATAAGACATCATTTAACATTGCATTCACGATGTTTTTTACTTGATATGACACTTATCGTTTCTCTTGATCTTTCACTTGATAAGTTACTTTGATATTCACTTGATATTGAAAATTCATTAGAGCATACACTGGACAATTCAATTGATAAAGCAATTGAGAATGAGAATGCACTCGATAATTACCTCTTGATTGTTGTCATGCAGTGAAAGCCCCATTCAGACGTAGAAGACGCTCGTCATTTGCGATTGTTTAAGCTCATTTGCCTCTTTCCCACAGACGGCGCCATTTTGAAAGGGAAAAATCTCATACATGTCACACGTCTGTAGCTACTTTGCTAGTAGAGGAATGATAGCAAAACTCTACCTGTAAATAAGTCTGAGGGGGCGGGTGTGCACCCTGAAATAATCTCCGATGATAAAGTCAGTATAAGGCACAAGCACATGAACATATGAACATAATAGTATAGAGATACTTTTCGTGAGGTCACTAGGTATATGCGCTTGAGGACGAGCTCTGGTGTTATGCTCTGGAGATTGTAGCTCAGGAGGCACAAAGAATATGGCTCAGACAACGTAACTCTGACAACATAGCTCGGATAAGGCACAGACAACGTATCTCTGACAACGTAGCTTGGACAAGGCACAGACAACGTAGCTCGGATAAGGCACAGACAACGTAGCTCTGACAACGTAACTCTGACAACGTATACGTTGTGCATCAGACAACGGGTACATTGTGCATCAGACAATGGGTACGTTGTGCAACTCACAACGGACAACGAGCTCAGTACCATTCATAACAGACAACGCGACAACGGATTCGGCACTATTCACAGTAGACAACGCGACAATGGATTTGGCACTATTCACATCAGACAACGCGATAACGGATTCGGCACGATTCACAGCAGACAACGCGACAACGGATTTGACACTATTCACAGCAGACAACGCGACAACGGATTTGATACTATTCACATCAGACAACGCGACAACGGACTCGGCACTATTCACAGCAAACAACGCGACAACGGATTTGGCACTATTCACAGCAGACAACGCGACAACGGATTTAGCACTATTCACAACAGACAATGCGACAACGGATTTGGCACTATTCACAGCGTCAGGCACAAGTTCAAATATGATTGCACTCAACAGATGATCAATTACAAGGTCATGCAAGTGGCAGTGTGACCGTTCAGCGAGAGCATCTGGCGGACATGGCCTATTTGAGAAAATCCAGTGGTCATAATAGATTGTGAGGCAGCCATAAAGAGCATCAAGTAGCCGGATAACACCAAAGGAAGATGAGAGAATCAGGTGAGTAGCCGCCTGCATAGCCCTTCGGGGTAGGGGTGTGAATGACTTAAGCTTCTCAGATCTCCATCTTTTTCTTCTTCTTCTGCCCTTTATTTCCTCTCTTGCCTTCCGCACCATCCTTCTTTTCTTCTGGAGATTTATACTTATTTATAGGCATTTGGAGTCATCATGACTTGTGTAGTCATGATGAGGTCACCTGTCAGACAACACTCAAGAGAGCCAACACATAGCCCAAGTGAGCTTATGTCGGTTAAATTGTTAGAATTTGTTAATATGAGAAATTCTTATTTTACCCCTTCTTTTTACGAATTTTTACGAATTTTATTCCTTACAAAAAGTGTGGAGCAAGAGGGCAAGGGTATTGCAAGAGTTTGGTTATTAAGGTCTAGAGTAATTTTTTTCCTCGGTAACTTAAGAGAGTTGGTACTTGGGTTATATTTATGTATATAAATATAAACCAAGTTTCTCCTTTTCCATTTTCTCCGCAGGGGGGTGGGAACACGTGTCTTGGGACCTGGGCAACCCAAGATTCCAAGAGGCATTTGTAAAGGGAATGAATTCTCTAAGGAATTCAACTCGGTCACACGGTCACACTTGACTTGACAAATTACGAACCCGTCCTGAATTGGTATGCCTACCTGACCTATCTTGGCTCGAGCACTGAGCATGGCAACTCATGAGGATAATGATAGTATCAACCGACCCAACCTGTACTACCCGATCGGGATGGCAATGCCGGCACATCACCTGAAAAGCCCCCACGACGTGTCACATTTTGTTAGTAAGTACGATTTGGGCCGTACAAATAGTCTGCCAAATCCTATTAAAAACATCAGATACGATACAAGACACGTGGAAGCCACTTGGGAATCATGCAGAGGATGTGTCCATCACATACCAATGCCCGATTCTTCTTAACCAGTAGACAAGTTATAATGGCGGTTAATCAATCAATTCACAATGCAATCGAGACAAGGCCTCGGATTGTCTCTGGCGAAGCCCGAAAGGGCTCTCGGGTTCCATACATTATGCAACACTTGGCATAAAAAATAGGGGAGAAGTCATTCCATTTTCTCTCCATAATTTTGATTTCTCCCCATTTGATATCTCACACCCTTATTCTCACACACTTATCGCCACATGCCTTATCATAGGTGGAGAAGTCAAAATCATGGGCCCCATGATTTTGACTTCTCCACCACATGTCACCTATTCTATGGAATCCCGAGATAAGCCCTTTCTGGCTTGGCCAGAGGCAAGCCAAGGCCTCGAGACAAATACTAGACCCAAATTACATTGATATATATAAATGTAATTCACTCAAATTAAGAGAGGGAAACTAAGATCGTCTTCACATGTATGAGGACATGCTCAGGAAGAGGAGAGCCGTTATGTCGTGCCGAGTCCGAACTGAGGAAAAAGATTACATTATTCTTGTATGATCCCCCAGCGTGTCCTTGCATTGTCCAGCAGCTTTAACGTTAAAGCTTAAAACTAAATAATAGAGAGAGTTTAAATGCTAAAGCTTTAATATGTTAACAAAATCAGCCGCAAAATGTGAGGACACTTGTTCCTCTTGCAAAGAAAGTGAGGAAGAAAGAAACTGGGGTAACATTCCTATTTGGTGCGTTACTCTTGATTAGGTTCGAACCTCTGCACTTGAGAGGTGGAGCCTGGAACCATCTGCGAGGGGTGTTTTCATGCCATATTTTGTTATTCTTTAATGGGTGGAAAAGATCATGAAAATTGACACTAATACATAATCAAACTTCATTAAATCATTTTTAACTTCTTACTAAAAAGAAAGTCATTTTATAATTCTTTAATATTTTAATTTCACACGGATAGGATTGTTGAATTAGTTATGGTTTGCCTCAAATGGATGAACCAACCAACTGAAACTACTACTCAACAGAACGCCCCTGAAATGAAGGTTGGTTCTATATTTGGTATGGATCTGGAAGAGGTCTTCTTCCACCTGTAAATTATTGAGAAACGCCAAGGACACCTGACTCGCCTCAAATTGAGCAAATAGGGGTGGGCGTAAGCCGATTTGTATGGTGCACACTCCTAGTCACCGATTCACCATGCAGTTTCCAAAAACCCTTGGAACGCCTTAGAGTTACGCCTAGCCTGGGGTGGAGCCAAGATTCTCTTGCAGGGACTAACAATGGAGCCCGGAATTTTCACAAATCATCTTGTGTTTGTTTGTATAGAATATATTTTTTCTCAAAAGTGTAGAGGGTTAGAGCCTCTCCGTCCCTCTCTCTTGGGCTATTAATAGTATAGTAAAAAAAATCAGGGGGCTTTAGCTCCCCCTGCCCCCCAAGTGGCTTCGCCCTGTGCCTAGCCCTATTTGGCGCAAGCCTGGTCGGTGTGTTGTGTAGATGGTGGGGACGAGAGAGGCAGGGCGGGGCACAAAAGCAGTGTTTGCACAGTTGCACTGGCATAGGTCATGTTTGCTGAGCCATCACTGGGCCTCGTAGAAGTAATGAAGCCATGAAACAGCCTTTCTTTTTCCGAGAAAAAATTGCATTGATAGGCCTAAGCCCATCTCCTCGAAATTCATAAAGATTAGGTCGAAGCCCACGATTGGTGTCTGTATCACACAGCAGTAATTTCAAATTTTATTACTCACTTTTTTTTTTATGGGGACAACATACAGTAAAAACAATTTTATTACCATCTTGTTGCTCTTATATTAGCCCCTTAGTCTGTTTTATAGAATAATAATAATAATGTGCCATGATTGAAGAAATTAGCCCAAATAACCTAATAAAATGATCTAAGAACAATCATATATAAATACTCATATATATATATATATATATATAGAGAGAGAGAGAGAGAGAGAGAGAGAGAGAGAGAGAGAGTACCTGCCATAGTCAATTGATTTTTTGCTAAGGAGGATAGTTCTACTAGTTGTGTGTTATATATAGGTGGGACAGTTCTACTAGTTCACAAGCAAGTCCAAGTCCAAATGGGTTGGCCAGTTTTATAAGGCTAAGCAATACAGTTTTCTTCACGCTTATTGTAGACCTCATTAATGTTTAGAGTTTAGACCAAATTCAAAATCTTTGAAACACCTACCAGGTTCTGACTTCTGAGACATTTTCTTGAAGCCTAGGAGCTCATTCTACTATATGTTTGTTATCATATTCCAAAGCCAAGAGAGTCCCATCACCATTATAACTTGGAGAGTATGAGATAAGCATATGAGGGGAGAATTCAAGATGCTGCCCAGTTTACTTGTATATGCCTACTGATTAATCGGGGAGGATGGTGGGGTTTGTACATATAGACAATGTAAATGTCTTTTTGTCTAGTTAATAATAGAGATTAACTATGAACGGGAGCTCCGGTTGAACATTCAATCAAAGCAACCCAAAAATTGTCTTGGAAAGTAGTAGTTTGATAATTATGGATATAAAGAATGGTATTTTTTAACAGTCAATTTTTCATAAATACCCCTTCCCAAAGAAAATTTTGGATTGCTCCCGTTGATTGTTCAACGGGAGCTCTGTTCATAGTTATTCTCTTAATAATATAAATTTCATTTTACCAATCCCAGCTTGCCCAATAGATTAAAATGTTTTTTTTTCTTTTAGAAAGGAAAAAAAAATGTGAAATTGAATTAGAAACAGGGGACAATTATGTCAATTTTAGTGTAAATGTTGTTGGAGCCCTGTTGCAATAACTCAAAAATTGCTACTAATAGATTTTTTCTTATGACATACAAGGTCAGAGGAAACCTATGGCCCAAATTTGCAAAATACAAATTGGTATAATAGAATTACAAACTCAACCCTCTTAACAATGAATAATATGGAGTAATTTTTCAATTGAATTAGGGATAAATTTGCACTTATCCCTAATAAACCAGTAAGTTTTCCAAACTTAGCAAATCTAAATACAATTAGAACACTAGAGGCAGTACCAAACGTTACCATAAAATGAGCCTTGGACTCTTCTATTTGGTAAAGACGGGATTTCTTCTGTCTCCAAAGTGGCATCTAGTTCACATTGTTAGATGACATCAGAGTCATATGTCATATCCGATTATAGAGGGGAAAAAAGGGAGAAATAGCAACATTGTATGTTGATGAGCCTACTCTATCAATGCGCTTCATCTCAAAACCACCATCCTGCATTGTAGTAAAATTAAAGAGACGTTCATATAAAACCTTATTGGTAAGGTAAGGGTAGTGTATTTACTTTCTTTCATTTTCCAAATAGAATATTCTAAAATAGAACAAGTAACTTTAATTAAAAAATGTCAAAGACAAATACGAAATTCGTTATCAGTGTACAATATAGAATTGCTCAATGGCAAGTGAGGATGCGCATATACACTGTAAATGGGTTTTATCTGTTGGGAAGTTGTCATGAATTTTAATCGGATTCTTGATAACCCAATGCAACTGTTGCCGAATTTTTGACCCGACTCGTTTTGGATATTATGACCTGATTGTCTCTTATGTTGTAACCCTGAGTATATAAGAGGTTTTAGGATTTATTTTAAATGAGTTACAGAAAGAGCCAACAAAATGGTGTGAAGAGAATAAAGTTTCTGAGTGTTTTGTAGAAATCTCCTTGTTGATTTAGTAGATTGATTATCGTCGCCAACGTATGCATCTTGTCAAATCACGTAAATCTCATGTCTTCTCGTATGTTTTTTTTAAAATTATTATTTTGTTTTATTGTTTTAGAATCGTTTCATTATCTTAGCATGTTTTCGCACAACAAACTTCGTCGGTAATAGAGTTCCAAGTGTTCTATAGTTATATCTTTGTTGATTTAGTAGATTGATCATCGCTACCCGTAGACGTAGATATCTTGTCGAATCACGTAAATCTCGTGTCTTCTTTTGTGGGTACCCAATCAGTGTTGGAATATAAGGGGACAATAACACCCAGTCACAAGCGAATTTTTTTTTTTTTTGTATAGAAAATAAAACACTAGACACATACCAGCTTGGTATTGATAATTCTAATTCTGTATGCAAAGAAATGCCTCCCTTTGGGAGACTAACTTTGGCACTTGCAGCGGTGAAGCCAAGAGGGGGCATGGGGCGCACGCCCCCCCTAATCTTATTTATTTATAAGCATAACATGAGGCATGGAGGTGAATGACCCCCTCAACTTAAAAAAAATAATTAGAGTTTACCAATGACTTAGAATCATCTACTGTTATAACTAGACTCCTTAGACTCGTTGGAGCCTGGTTATAACAATATACCCTTATATTTATAGAATGAGATGATATTCAATATGTAGAGGTAGAATAATGATGGTTAACAAGTTCACTCGTGAATGATAACATTCCACACACACGTGTGTATATATATATATATATCTTCACATATTTCATGTTTTTGCTTGTCTTGGTGGCTCCTGCACATAGGGCGCACTTAAGGCAAGCTAGTTCAAAGGCTCGGTTCATTCAAGCTAAGTTTAAGCTATTATTTTTGGCTCGGACAAATCAAGCCAAACTTTTATTTATGCTCAAATGGTTAAACAAGCCAAACTCAAGCCATTTTATTCAATTTTAGCTCATTTAGGGCTCAGTTTGGGTTGAGATTGATTTAGCTTGTAATAATATATATATATATACACACACTCACATACTTTTTTTTGTAATTTTATTTTATTAATACAAAATAATATTTTAAAATTTTGTATCATAGATTCTAATATTTTTTTATATTATAATAAGTAAATTGAAGAGATAATAATAATAAAAAATTAAAAAGTTAGAAGCAAAAACTCTGACCTAACTCTCCATTGTAGGATTATTTCAAAATATTATTTTTCATTATTATTTTGTTTCAAAATTTTAGTAACTGATGTTAATTTTGTGAATTAAGCTTTAACCAATCCGAACTCAGCTAGACTAGAATAAAGTTCGAGTTCCATTAAACTTGTTCATAAACTTGTTCAAACTAAGCTCAAACCTAAGCATTCGAGCTCAATCCAAGCTCAAGATTTTCAAGCCAAGCTCGGCTCGACCACAAGTAGACTCGCACGCAAATGGAATATCAATCGTGTGAACCACAAAACGAAAACCCTAACCCTAGATATAAGATCTATATATACTCATATCTACTTTTCGTTCTCAAGTTCTATCCGACTCTATTCGCGCGGCTCTTCTCCGACTCTGCAACATGCAGATCTTCGTAAAAACCCTAACGGGGAAGACCATAACCCTAGAGGTTGAATCCTCAGACACGATCGACAATGTCAAGGCCAAGATCCAGGACAAAGAGGGCATCCCTCCCGATCAGCAACGACTGATCTTCGCCGGGAAACAACTCGAAGATGGTCGAACCCTAGCCGACTACAACATTCAGAAGGAATCAACTCTCCACCTGGTTCTTCGTCTCAGAGGAGGAGCGAAGAAGCGAAAGAAGAAGACGTACACAAAGCCCAAGAAGATCAAGCACAAGAAGAAGAAGGTGAAGCTCTCTGTGTTGCAGTTCTACAAGGTTGATGATTCCGGGAAGGTTCAGAAGCTGAGAAAGGAGTGCCCGAATCAGGAGTGCGGAGCCGGGACTTTCATGGCGAACCATTTTGATCGGCACTATTGTGGGAAATGTGGATTGACTTATGTTTATCAGAAGGCTGGAGGTGATTAGGGTTCTTTGAGGTAAAAGTCATGGACCCTTTCGATTTCTTAGAAATTTCTGGTTTATAGATTGGAATTTGGTTCCGTAAAACGGTGGATTATGGTATTTTGATTAAATGGATATTTGTTGTTGAATTTTTCAGCATTAGTTATTTAACATTAGTTTTTTTGATGTTGTGTGTGTGTATATATATCTATCTTGATGTGAAGTTAATTTATTGTTTCTTTAGCGTTTACATTTTTTTTCCTGATTGTGAATTGACCCTTGGATTCAACGGATGGGGTTTAAATTTATCTAATTATGCGGTAATTTCATAGGAAGATTGTAACAAATGATTAAGTGTTAGCTCTTGGGACTAGAGCTTATGATTTGGTTTTGATGGGTATATTTTTTTGGGGGGTGTATGCTGGATTTTGAATAGTGTGTTTGCTTACCCAGGTTTTATTTTTTGGTTTATGCCAAAATTGTGGCTATTTGTTTATAGGTTTATGCTCACCAAATTTTTACTTGTGGCGGAATTGGAATATCTTGAAAATTTTGAGTTCGGACCACCTACTTATTTTACCTTTGAAATCCAAGGGTCATGAATTCAGTCGTTCCTTGGATTCATAATGTGTTGTAATTATCTATCTGAGGTTTATTGTCCACATTTTTATGGATATAAAAATACCAGTCATGATGGAATTCTAAAATTAAATTCGCGGGCCAAGAGCGGTAATCAGGCGTCAAGATTAGCTGGCGGGTCTCACCGAGTAAATGAGGGTACTTATTTTATAGTGATATTATTATTAAATTCATAAAATATTGATTTTAGCAATTTGATTAATTTATTATTGAATTAATTAATAAAATTGAATTAATTGAAATAAAATAATATTAATATATTATTGAGCCGCGATAATTAATGTGGGTCCTAATTAAATACCAATATCACTCATCATATTTAATTAGTTGGTGGCCCAATAACTTATCGTCGACACTCAGGTATGCGTGGTCGATAGTTGAATGATTTGAGATGTCATTTCAATCACATTGCCCGTCATGTCGCGTCGATCGGTCACACTCGACATAAAGTTAGAAGTTAGTGAGGGTTTGTAAAAAAAGGGGGGGTCAATAAGTGGAGTGGTAATGACATCATCCCACCACCCATCAAGGAGATGAGTGGTGCGATGATGTCATCCACTCACTCCACTTTCTAACTCCTTTTTTTTAGGGCGCCCACCTCACACTCTTCTCTCATTCTCACGTTTTTGGTTGGCTTGGGAGCAACGGAGGAGAACAAAAGGAGAACAAGAAATAAAGAAGAGAGGAAGATCAAGGGGATCAAGGGAGGCCGAAACCCATGGGAGGAGTGTCACCCCCATTTAAGGTAATCTCTCACCTCCTTATCTTCCATTTTCTATTCCTTGTTTTTTTTTTTCTAATGATGTGATTTGAGAAGAAACTCATGGATGGCTTGATTTTAGTAGAAACTCATGATGGCATGATTTATATTAGATTTTTAGGTATTTTAATGGTATAATTTGAGTAGAATTTAATGGTATAATTTGAGTAGAAACTCATATGATGGCATGATTTAAATTGGATTTTTTGGAATAAGTATTTTAATGGTATGATTTGAGTAGGAACTCATAAATCATATATTGGATCAACATGTTCCAAGTTGGATTTTAAGGAATGAATTTTAATGGTATGATTCTCATAAATGGGGCTAAGGATTATATGTTTGGAGGTAGGAATTATGGGAATAAAATTATTGATGACATGATTTGAACTAAACACTCAGTTCCAAATTTTGAAAATTGAGTGAGATATGGCTATTTGTTTAAAGGTGACTCATTCTGGAAATTAGTTTCCAGCACCTGTTACTTGAAAACCTTAAAATTATGAAACAAATCAATGATGAGTAAACAATAATTTTCCTAGACTGTAAGTCAAGTCTAGTTTTATAGGAACCAATTTTCACCTCATTTGGACCTGTACCAGGTGAATTATGGTTTATTTGGCGTGAACCATGCGGGTTAATGACTCTTATGACCAAAGGGAATGGTGGGTGATAAGGAGATTGTATGTAAACCTAGATTAAGTGATAATTGGCTTGGATTTTTACAAGTGGGGACCCCAAAGGATAAGGTTTTATCAAGTTGATCTTTGATGGCCTGAGTTTATGGAATTGATTATCAATGGTATGAGTTAATATAAGGATTCAAAAAGTTGATTTTTGATGACGTCATATTACATATATGGTTAGGTTGGTGAACAATATGCTATGATCTTGTAAGATAAAATGTAAGAATGTATGATGTGATTAAAGGTTGGATAGGCAAATCTTTTAAGAGGATGGTCTTAAGACCTAGATTCTTACCATGGTGGTATGGGACGCCATGATGGGATTTCAATGGTATAAGATCAAAACCTAATGGATAATGATTGGAATTCATAATCCAATTTTAGAGATGCAAAATATTGTGAGGGGCGGTGATCTGTGTTATCAGGTATGTTCCAAGATAGGTTGAGCACCCTCAAGGCCAAATCACTTCTGGATCCTGTGGACAAGAGGTTAAAAGGTCCAGATCATTAAAGAAGGTGAAATTGTTTGAAACGGATATCTTATGGGCGGGCAATAGTCTATTTCAGGTACACTCTGTTAAAGAATTAATCTTGTGAAGTAGGTGCGAGCCCCTAATGTGGGTGTTCGGTAGCCTATGCCTTATGTAGACTAGGTACATTTTGTCTAGGAGCTAATCCTATGAAGTAGATGCGAACCCAAAAAATAGAATTAATGGAACAAACATCTTATGGGCGGACAATAGTCTTTGTGGACTAGGTACACTCCATTGAAGAAATAATCCTGTGAAGTAAGTGCGAGCCTTAATGTGGGTGTACGGTAGCCTATGTAGACCTAGTACATTTTGTCTAGGAGTTAATTATGTGAAGTAGATGCGAACCCGAAAGATAGAATTTATTGAAATAGATATCTTATAGGCGGACAATAGTCTTTTGACTATGTGGACCAAGTACACTCCATTGAAGAAATAGTCTTGTGAAGTAGGTGCGAGCCCTAATGTGGGTGTACGTCGTATGGTATATCACGGAGTGCTTGCCAACCGAAGTGACTAGCCAATTTAGATGTTGCCTACTCCCACACCAATGGCCCGGAACGCCCAGTACATGGCTGTTGTGGGACTAAACATACGCGCGTGACAGGCTCCTTCGCCTAAATCCCTGACGTCTTCATGAGGGGGATCCACCTCTGGATCCTAACGAGTTATGAATCCGTCCAACACCCTCGATGTCCCTGTGTCGGCTCTGATATCACTCATCATAGAGTGCTTGCCAACTGAAGTGACTAGCCAATTCAGATGCTGCCTACTCCCACACCAATGGCCCGGAACGCCCAATACATAGTTGGTGTGGGACTAAACATACACGCGTGACAAGTGCTCCGTTCAACACTCCCGATGTCCCTAGGTCGGCTCTGATGCCGCTTATCACGAAACACTTGCCAACTGAAATGACTAGCCAATTTAGATGCTGCCTACTCCCACATCAATGGCTCGGAACGCCCAATACATGGCTGGTGTGGGACTAAACATACGTGCGTGACAGGTAGCCTATATAGTTATGATACATTTTGTCTAGGAGCTAATTTGTGAAGTAGATGAGAACCCAAAATATAGAATTTAGTTAAACAAATATCTTATAGACAGATGGTAGTCTATGTAGACTAGGTACACTCCGTTGAAGAACTAATCCTGTGAAGTATGTGAGAGCCCTAATGTGGGTGTACGGTAGCATATGTAGATCAGGTACATTATGTCAATGAGCTAATCTTGTGACGTAGATGTAAGCCCAAAGGAATTTGAACTACTAGGTTGACGACATGGCCAATACTCAATGGAAATGAAAGGTTGTCAAAGAGCTCAAATATCTGGTGGGGACGGTAGTCTATGTAGACCAGTTACACTCCGTTGAAAAACTAATCCTATTTAGTAGATGTGAACCCGGTGCAGGAACGGTAGTCTTTTTAGACTAGGTACATTCTACTAGGGAGCTAATCCTATGAACTAGATACAAACCCAAGTTAGATTGACTCTCTGACAAGTAAATTATGAGGATGGAAAATGGGAAAGTGCAAGGAAAGCCTAGATCATGAAGATGTGAGAACGAATTAAAGGACGAGTAGTCTGAACATGAAAACAATGTCGAAAATAATGTAACCTAATTATAAAAAATTCAGTATGATTGATAAGAATTTCATCGGGCGACCACTAATGTAACTAATATAAAACGGATGAACGAATGATCGTGTCATGTCAAGATCAGTATAATGATCAAGATATGATATATGTAGATATTAAATGTTTATGTTTCCAGTATTGCATATTGTTATATGTTTGTAGTGCTATTTTTGTTGAACGACAAAGAATAGAAAATTTTGCGAAATTATTGGGCTTCATAGCTCACTGACGTCTTATGTCAGCAGATCCAGAAGCAATCGCCGAGTATGCCGGATCAACGAGGGAATTAAAGAAAATATTCTTTTGTAATCTTGAAAAATATCGCCGAGTATGCCGGATCAACGAGGGAATTAAAGAAAATATTCTTTTGTAATCTTGAAAAATATCGCCGAGTATGCCGGATCAACGAGGGAATTAAAAGAAAATATTCTTTTGTAATCTTGAAAAATATATCGGCGCAGGGATGATGTCATTGTGTAAAAGACGGATGTATCTAATAAGAATGTATTGCATTTGTT
This sequence comes from Tetracentron sinense, assembly GCA_015143295.1. Taxonomy (NCBI): domain Eukaryota; kingdom Viridiplantae; phylum Streptophyta; class Magnoliopsida; order Trochodendrales; family Trochodendraceae; genus Tetracentron; species Tetracentron sinense. Next base: position 38,083,557 of record CM026560.1, read on the forward strand.
TATGATGGTTTATTGTGATAAGATATCCGTTTATTGTTTTAAATGAGATCATGTTAAAAAGTTTTGAATTTTCCGCATTGTTGCGGGCACCGCTTCTGTGGGTCGCTACATTTATGGTTGAATGGGATAAGATGGTGGTTGTGGGTCTTAAAAACTTGGACCTTAATAAAGTTGTCAGGCCTTGATTGTTAATCTTCTGCTTGCATCAAGGAGTGAGGAGAAACATCAAACTTATAGAACAACTTTATGAGGTGGGTTAAATTATATCAACATCTGGATTTAGGAATGCTAGTGATATCCCCATTCACGCAAGTTCTACTAAAAGTTTGTACCAAGAACTTATCAATATTGGCAGAAGGAGGACTTGAAGAAAAACAAAACTCTTAAAAGAGATTCCTGACTTTCCAAAGGCTAGTCCTAAGAATTTTTTTGGGTTCTCCTCTCTCTGAGCCTCTGCCCAGGGCTGTTCCAGAGACTTTTGGTTTTGTACTCATCTTCATATGAGAGATGTCATGGGGAGAGATCAAGCAAATATCTAAGAGTTTGAAGACAGGAAACAACTGATTGTTTAGTGAAAAATGATATTTCTTAGGGTTTCTTTTGGAATAATTGCAGTTGTTGCTCTCATATTTATCTCATTTTGCCTGCTGTTTGGGTGCGCAGTTTGCAGCTCCAACTATTGTGTGCACCAGCAGCTGGTCATCAATTGATCATGGGATTGGATATGTGTTGAGGCTGGTCATGTTGGTGGATTCCCCCACCAATTTCTTATTTAATTGAATACTGGAACCAATATGAAAAATTGGGAAAGAGAAAGGGGATGGAGTGCCCTTAAATATTAACATAGAGATTTGATCGACGTTGTGTGCATCATACCTACATGTTGGTGATCTAATTTGACAAATTGTCAAGGTTTTAAATATTGATTTTGGTTTGCATAATGGGTCTGACCGAAACCTGTATGTAATGCTGTAATTTAACGGTTTTGGATGGATCTCATGATGCCCTTATTATTTGTGGATAAAAATAATATATTTAGATTTTAAAATTAAGAAAAATGTTTAAATTTAGTTAAGAAAACAAAAGCATTTACATTATATGCATGTTATGCATGGAATTGCTAGCCTATCGAATTTAATTAACAATAATGAGAATGCACAACCTATAATATAATGGATTCATTTGAAATCCAGGAATCTATGTTCTGTAGTTGTTAATGTTCATTAACTACAAATATTTGGAAAAATATGAGAAATCTTACCCAATCAAAAAGTTTCTTTTTTTGGGTCAAAAGTGAGTTATGAAGATTCAAATCACCAATTCATAACATAGATTTAGTTTTTGACCTAAAAAACAAGATGAAGTTATTATATTTGGCACGAGAGGGTGAAGAAAATGAAAATTTCAAAAGAAGTGAGATAAAATGAGTTTTTGAAACTCATGGTATGTAATACAATGTCAAAATTATGTAATGGTTGTTAAGTAATGTAGTGTGACTCGTATCGGTTCGGGTTTACCAAAACCTTACATAAAGACCATTTCTTAATGGTACGGGCGATATTTTTTACCATGCAAATTATTGCCGTTGCTGTTGTTATCGTGGTATGTGTTTGGTGGGGGTTTGATTGAGTTCACTTTTTTTGGGGGTTCCCTTTTACCTCGCAGCTTGACATATTTTCTTTTAGAGCTATCTTCATTATCATCTCTTAATTTCAGACTCCAACAGAAATAAACAAATATATGAAATTTTATTCGCCGAGTTGTTTTGTTTTTTATGTGGCTTACCTGAATCTATGTTGGGGATTTTGATTTGTGTGCATATTCTTGTACAGTTTTCTTTCAAGAGTTTTTTCTTCTTCTTCATGGTTTTTACATTTTACTCTTTGGAATTATCAGTTTATATGGGTAATATTTTGAATGAAAATCTTATTTTCCTGAAAATTTCTGTCTTTTCACTCCAAATGGTATTGAAAGGTTTGCCAATTTAAATTTTTAGGGGAACTCACCAGTCTTTCTAAAGAGTGCAACTGGGGTTGTGTTCAGTTGTTGTCTCAATCCACCCAAATGTTAATGTTTTTAGAAACCAAGTTGCAAGGAAAAAGTCAAGAGATTCGTGGTGGGTCGGAGTAGGCTAATTATATGGGACTTTAAAGTGGATGAATCCTAGATGATACTTGGGACTTGAGACAAAAAAAAAACCACTTTAGATCTTTTTAGGCAAGGATCAGTTTTATTTCAAAGGGTAGGTGGTGTAGTTTTTCCATCTGTAGGTTATGAGTATTACAGATATTCTGAATACTTTATCCAACGTCTTTCTTGAGGATCTGATAACCGCTTTTTTAAATCTGAATTTTGGTTCACCTTGTTCTTGAAATGATAAAATAATTCAGGTTACTCATAATATTTCATTGTCAATTCAAAATGCTACGAAGCTATGCTTGGTGATGTTCACTAGTCACTACACACTGCCATAAGGTGTAGGATCATTTTGCGTGCAAAAATTTATATGACTGGTTCAAGACGTTGAGTTCTAATCTTAGGTTGTCAAACTACCAAAAAAGGAAACAACTTTAACTTAAATAATTGGAATTGCAAAAAGCCCCTATGAGGTTGCGGTCATAAGAAATGCATTTTTCCTTTGGGTTTGTAATGGAACCGGTTCTCAAGTGTCAGATATATACTGTAGGTCTAGACTGTGAAGGTTTCAATTTTCATGGTGTAAAGCATATCTAAATCTTATAACAGGTGGCTTTGAAGATGACGCAGATCAAGCTTGATGGTCTGAGAACGTGGGTTTGGTTTTGATAGTCCACAAGTTTATAATTTATTTGTAGCATTAGGATACCTTGGTGGTTAGGGTGCTTGTTGAGTGGAGCTAAGAGTTCTTATTATCTCCAAGGCTGTTGCTGTAGGGTTAATGGATGAGGTATTGCCTTACCATGTCAATTCTTTAAGTTATTGTAATGAGTTCTGTGACTTGAGTTCCAATCGGTGAGTGAGGATTGGCGAAGTCCATATTTGGGAGCGCTTGAATATATTGGCTTTTTTTGGTTACTTCAGTATGGGATAATATTTGTTTGTGGTCCCAGAAACTATGCATACAAGAAGTGAGGATGAACTGCCTGCCTAGTGGCATTGACCTGGCTTGTATGACCCTTGAAATGCATTGAGCTGAGCCCAATTTTTGTTCATTGATCAGATTTGAATGTGAAAGTCTGCGAAACTAAAGCTGTCGGGGGGTTCTCTTACCATTCTTCCTGCTGGCCATGTTAATAGAGTCTGTACTCCTGGTTTAGGTTGAGAGTAGAATTTAATCATTGTTGTTTCTAGTTATGGTTTGTGTTGCAGTCATGTTGTGCGCCATTAATTTGGCTTTTTTTTGTTAGATTTGTCCCCTTTGCTAGACAGCTTACAATAACTCAGTAATGACATTTATTTCACATTTGATGTCCAAATGGTGGTCCCATCTCTTGATTTGAATGGGGTGACCTCTTTCATAAATTCCATTGCATGGATGAAGGTGACGTTCGTAAGTCATATGGAAAAAAGACGTGCATATCGCAATGTTCTTGCGGATGCTATGCAAGAAGCGGGTGCCATATACGTTGTGCAGGTATTGTGCAGTTGACTCTATAGCATCAGTGACCTGGGCTCAGGCCTTCTCCTAGAGAGAGCTTGGGAATAGTTGGGATTGTGCCTTCTTGTTGTCAGGTTGGGATCCTTCCATTCCTTAGTCTCCACTATGCAATTTCAAAGGACTTGATAAACTCTTGGTAGATCACATTCAATGAGGCAGACCCAGTATTTCAACAGAAGAAATGGGGAAATAGATAGCGTCCTCATTGGTTTTTTTATACATGCAAAAAAGAATTAACCCACATTGGTTAATTTCAACCACAGTTATAGTGGGTTGAAATGGGAAGGCATTTGGCTACCTATCTGAATGCGGGATTGGCTATTCACTGCTCAAAGAATATACTCCCACCTGACCACTTGTGCTGAGCTTTAGCTTTCCTATGATACTTCATAAGACTTATTTTCCTTGTTTACGACATGCACGAGCTCGAGCCCTCCAACTATAATGGTCGATATGCTTCGGCCCAAATTTAAGAATTTCACAGCTCTGTGAGTAGCGTTTTATTGTATGATATTTGAACGACTCAATGAACCCTTGTGTAACAGCGATCAAGAAGAATCCGTGTATAAGTTGTGTCCCTATAAAAACGTATGCGCAATCTAAGAGGGTGGACGTGTTGGGCAATCCATGGATGCACGCCTTTGGTTTTGGATGGTTATAAACCACACATTTATAAGTTTATTTATTTATTTTTGGAATGAAGGTATCCGGGCCTCTTAGACCACCTGACTAAGTTTCTCGGGCTGTGAAGATTCCCATATATTACACAACCAGGAATGCCGGGATAAATCTTGAAGCCGGGATAAATCCTGAAGGGAAAAGGACTCGAACTCAAAGACCTGTGCTTCTTGAGACGTGGTCTTGGCCACTAGCCCAACCCCTCGTTGTGTCCCTAAAGAATGTGGGGCTGGTTGGCAAATAAGAGGACTAACTTTGGGGTCATCCGTTTGATGAACATGAGGGCATTATGGGTACAAAACAAGAATATTGCGAAGGGGGTTGGCGAGCCCACGTGCATGCACATGGGGGAGGGGGTACAGTGAGAAGAGTAACAATGGTGTGGCTGAATGTGGTAAGGAAGTAGGTGTAAGGTATTAAGTGGTAAGAGGGTAAATGCAAGTAGAGAGGGGGATGGGAAGTAACACAAAAGAGTGAGCACTGAAGTAAGTCTCATGGTCAATTTTATTAACTCTCTTTCAGGAAAGACAAATCTTAAGATGCCTCTTCTTTCCTTCTCTAAATGCTCTTCTAGAATCTTCCACTTCCCCTCATATATGGAAAACTATTTACTGTACCTTCACTTTCATTCACAGAGGCTCTCTCTCTCTCTCTCCATATATATATATATATAGAGAGAGAGAGATACTGATACTGTTCTTCACATTTCTAGGAAATGGACAAAAGCAAAAAACCAATAGGGAGAAGGTTGAAAGGATGATGTTCCCTTTGTTGATGGCAATGGGCACAAAGAGATAGGAGAGTTAATTAGGAGAAAACAACATATGAAACAAACAACAGATGCAAGCACTAGTCCTTTTCCCCACCATAAAACTCTGCAACCTCAACAGATAAAGCTTCCAAGTGTTTTCAAGTAGTTGAAAGTGGTGTGCTATATGTATCTATTATGACAGTACTGATATCTAGTCTTAAAGTGTAATGGGATCTTGGGAAACAAAAGAACAGGGAAAAAAACTAACTCTCAAAAAGCCCTCTTATTAGAACTAATTGCTGTATATATAACCCAAAACTTTTCAAGGTTTACGGGCCGGGTTTTCACTACTAATCCTTGCACCAAAGCCAACTCACTAAATATTCAATTAGGGCACAGAGTTGGTGACTCATACAAGTCAGTATTATTATGGTAATTTGGTTATGAACTGCAAAACATTCTGAAACACTTCAACATTTATTCCTTAAAGATCATTAACAACATTCATCTTTTTACCACGTAAAAACATTAAAATTGGGTACACCTAATTAGTGTGTTCTAACCTTTATAAATCTCCCTGCCTACCATCAGAAGACCAAAAACCTTAGTGGGGTCCTTCTTCTTTATCTTTCCCTCTCTCTCTTTACCCTCCTGTTATCTTACACTCAAAGATGATGTCTTCATGCCACCACCTACTTGACATTGAAGAGCAGATTTGCTATGTACAGTGTGGTTTCTGCAACACCATTCTACTGGTAAGCTATTTTGACTATCTATATTTATCAACCAAACAATTATTTGAGCTAATATGAGAATTTTTGTTTTTCTTGGTTCGAATGCAGGTAAGTGTTCCATGTAGCAGCTTGCTGAAGATGGTTACTGTCAGATGTGGTCACTGCACATGCCTCCTTTCTGTAAACATGATGAGAGCCTCATTTGTTCCTCTGCATCTTCTCGCTTCCCTCAACGTCGATGAGGTAACCGGATCATTGTGTTCAATATTACTATTTCACCACTACCGCTGCTACCGCCATTGCCAACTGTCACAACCACCACCCTTTACTACTACTAGTACCATTAGTAATAGTAGTATATATAACACCAAAACCAACTATTTTAGTTCTACTCTTTTTCTCTTGTCCTTGAGTGCTACCACAAATGAGGTGTTTTAGTTCTTGTTCTTGATCACATTGTCATTTAGGATTTAAGACTGCCTTACATGATCGTAAGGTTTCTATTGTCTACACTATATTTATTGATTATTTGGACATAGGTCACTTGTAAGTATATATGTTAGATTTGATCCGCGCTTAACCTTCTTTTATCTGTATCTAGTAACTCTTACCATTGTAATTCATAATTATAATAACTATAGATATTACTATTAGTGATGCTTGTTAAGTGCTTGTACTTGTAATTTTTTTTTTGCTTCCACAGCAAAAACAAGAAGTCTTCCATGAAGAAGTGGAGCCTCCGAAAGCATCTGGCAGGAACAGCCCATCGATGGCCTCTTCTGATGACGACGAAGAAGAAGATAGAATTCCCGTGAATCCCGTCGTAAATAAGCGTAAGTTTATTAAACTTCAATTGAATTTAAAACTGATTAATAATTTCTTAAACTTATTGGGTTTGATCTTTTATAGCTCCAGAGAAGAGGCAACGAGCTCCATCAGCTTATAACCGCTTCATCAAGTAAGATAATTTACTTCGCCAACTTACAGCCACTTCATATTAATTAGAAGGTTGTCTTCAAATCAGTAGAAACCCATGATTATGAAGTGGAAAAACTTACACATGAGTAATTATAACAGAGAAGAGATACAAAGGCTTAAAGCTAGAGAACCTAACATGACTCATAAGGAAGCATTCAGCACTGCTGCTAAGAATGTAAGTCATTTTCAAACATAGTAACTTACTTTGGTCACCATGACAGAACTAATAGAAGAAAGAGAAATAATGAAAATTTTCTATTTTAAGGGGAATATGAACAGTACTTCTCAACATGTTTGACTGTGTTTCCCTATTTCCAGTGGGCCCATTTCCCTCGAATTCAGTACAAAGGAGATGGAGAGAGCTGTAACCAGGAAGAAGGAAAGGTAACAAGGAACCCAGATGTTGTTAAGGTAATAACACCCATACAAATAGAGAACTATGAGAATATGTTTTAAAAAATAGAATTTAATTAAACTATATTTTCAAAGAAATTAAAATTAACACAAACTGTTTAGGACTTCTGTATTACAAACCGCTTGTACCCAATCAGCAGTGTAATTCATCAGTTACGTGCATAATCTACAAAAATACCAATATTTACTTTTGGAGGTATGATCGATCACTTATATATGTCGACGTAAGGTAGTTGCCTACCAGAGTCAGACCGCTTATTAATTAGTGAACATACCCATATTAAGGGGATGCTGACCAATGCAAGATCGACTAAGGTATTATGTCCATAGTAACAAAAAATTTTGTTATTTTTTTTCAAAAAGTTTCAAATAAGTCGCGAATTTTTTGTTGAATGATTAATTCACAAAGTATTCATGATTTTTTTTTCAACCTTCTATTTTCCCGAAGGGGAAGATTTTTCGATGTACTTCCACGCTATTCTTATTTTCTTTCTCCTAATCGATCATTCAAATTAGAAAACAATCCTTGAACCAAATTAGCATTCCATGAATTAAAAGTGGCAAATTTTACTAATTAAAAGTGAATTGTTAGGACTTTTAAAAAAAATTCCATATGAATATCCAATATATGAAATATATATTTTTATAAACTTTCATAATTAAATCTTATTTATTATTTATTCATCTCTTGACCGACTTTTTTTTCCCACAAATGTTGCCGATTTTCTTAGAATTGTTCCCTAGCCGAATAGTTCCCAAACTCCAACATGCTGATTATGATTAATTTCACTTAAATACCATTCCCCTTACTTTTATCACGACTTTCATAATCTCTATAGTACTTTTGAAATTAATAGGAATCCAAACTGTTGGCTTGGGTTATCATGACAATGACAAGCTTAAATGAAGTCATGATCCCTGGGGCCAAATGGCTTGGAATCCAGCTGTAAGTATGACTGCATAGAAACTCCTACACAGAGTAAGACCTCAGATAATTTTAATAACTTTCTTGGATTCAAAAGCTAGTCACCTTCTTGGGTTTCAGATACTCTGATCTCAAACTTTTTAGGGTAACAGAACTTATTGTTGGACCTCTTTAACTCTCATGTCTTCCTGGGGTTTCTGTAGCTGAAGTTGGGTGCATGCTTTTTCTGTAAAATTTTCAGGTCCATGTAGACGACAATGGTTTTCGTGAAAGGAAGGCTTCAAGGCATTCTATATGGGCAAAGACACCTTTCGAGTGAAGTGGACTTCTCAAGCCACTTAACAAGAACTGTTCCTTTTTTAAGTCTAGGGTTGGGGTGAGAGTCTTATGCTTTTGCCTTCTGGAGAAGTACATGTTCTTGGGAATGTGGTTTTCTCACTCCAAGCTAAGTTGTAGTTCAATATTACTAAGAAGAGGACTATATTTTCTAATGTAGGAAATAGGAAATGAAACAAAGTTGGTATTCTGTGAGTCCTAGTTTTGGTCTATCAATGAGTCGTACGATCCAGATCATAGTTGCTTCATATTTTTGTAGCTCGGAGTTTTAACTCTATGGAGAGAACTCGCGGTGGATATAGAGGGCTGGCCCAAGTTAATTGGAAGCCTAAAGCAAAAATTATAAATGGAGTTTTTTAATTTTTTTTTTTTAATATTATTAAAAAAAATTAACTATAAATGGGGCCTTTTTAATACTCCAAATGGGTCTTTTATTTTTTTTAATATTCTAAATAGGGCCTTTTTAATATTATTTTTTTATTTTTTTTTAATGGGGCCTAAAGCAAAGGCTTTGATGGCCTAATGGACGGGCCGGCCCTGTGGATATACTGCACTATACTAGCGCACCATAAGACCGATCTAGTACTTGTAGCCATGTTGCGGTCTAAGCCTAACCGCCTTATAAGCGCCCCTGTGGGGGTCCATAAAAAACAAACAAAAAAAATACAAAAAACTACTGCCTACTGTAGTGTTATTCTTCTCCTAAAATGAGACTCTTAAAAGTTAAAACCCAAATACATAACCATTTCAGTTTCATACGTGGGAGTAAAGATTCTTGTCATTCATTTCCATTGGTTCCTTCTAAATCTTGTAACTTTTAGAATTGGTTTGCCTGAAAAAAATAAATAAACTCAATTTAATTACGCTTTCACTAGGTCATATATTTTAGCTTGCAATTATTCATTTGAAATTGTTAAGGCTCCTTTCTTTTGGTGGAACTTTTAAAGTATAGAACTTTTATTGTTTCATGCCTAATTTTACTTCATATCTAGAATTATATTATTTCATAAAGTACAAAAGTTCTACAAATATGAAACTTTCAAGTTCCCCCAAAATTTTTGGATTTCTTAAAGTTCTACAAATGTGGAACTTCTAGTTAAATTGAACTCGATAAATCCGAGATGCCATCGCCCCTCTCTTCCTAGATTCTTGCCTCTTGTTCCAAAACATTAATCTTCTAGACTTTTAAAAGTTCCATGATAAGAACGGAGCCTAGTAGTCTTTGTGTAACACGTCTAAACATTTCGGCTAACTTCATCTCCCTTTTGTTACTTATTGAGTCACCCTCAATTTCAATTGGATACACTCACTTTTTTAATCTTATATTTTTACTTATTCATAACAATATTCACCTTTCGACTACAATAATTTTAAGGCCATGCTAGTTTCCCGTTCATTTTAAGTCACTTTCTTTAAGGGGATGACATGTGTTATTCTCATCCACTAAGAAAAAGACATGTGTTTTGCACTAACACATGCAGGGGTGGAGCCACATGGGGCCCAGGGGCTGAAGCCCCCTCCCCCCTCCTCAAAATTTTGGAAAAAATTTCCTATACTATTAATAAGGGCGTAGCCTAAGAGAGGGGCGGAGCTAGGGGGTGGGGGGCTCTATCCCCACTTAATTCGGAGAAAAAATATATTTTATACAAACGGACAAAAACATATATATGCGAAGCCCATGAACTTAGCCCTCAATTTATTTTTTCTAGGGGCTACGCCCCATATATATATATATATAAAGAAATAAGACTTTTCTCTTTTCTCTCCAAACTTCAATCCATCCAATCTCATAAGTTCTATTTTAGAGATGACATGTGACTTTTCTCATCTCCACGGACGGTTCAAATTTGGGACCCACTATTTCATCCTAGTCCATCGTTCAAATTTGGGACCCACTATTTCATCCTAGAGCCCTCTCTATCTCCACTATTGTAGACTCATCTCTTATCTCCAATTCTTATAGGTTTGTGACCCACTATCTCATCGTAGAGTCCTATCTATCTCCACTATTGTAGAGTTTTCTCTTATCTCCAACTTTTAGAGCATTCCCAGCAGCCTTTGGTGAGCCAAAACACTAAAAATTACAAAAACCGGTCTCTAGCAGCCTCTTCAAACCTCTTCAAAATAACCAAACTTGGTGAGTATTCTACAGTCACCAAACCAAATCTTCATCTCTCCCTTCCTTTTTGTGGTCCCACACAAATAATAAAATAATGTTTCTAAATAATGTTTCTCTCTCCCTAATAAAATAATGTTTCTAAATAATGTTTCTCTCTCCCTTCCTTTATTGTGGTCCCACACAAATAAATAAAATAATGTTTATCTCCCTCCCTTTTTTGTTTTCCCACACAAATAATAAAATAATGTTTCTATGTCCCTTCTTTTTTTGTTAAATTGGTGAGGCTGATTGGAGTGTTTTAAAAAAGTAGATGGCCAAAATAGAAAAAAAAAAGCAAGTTTTGGTTATTTTGGTGAGTAAAATTTGGTGAAGCTGATAGGAAGCTCTTAGGTGTATTAATTTAACTTTAATACTAAGAAACTTATGATTTTCCTATACATGTTATTAAAATAATAAAAAATTATTATTATAAAATTAATTAATTAATACAAATAATAATATATATATCAAATAAAAAAAAACTGTTACTATTAAAAATAAAATTTATGAAATATTCTTAAAATATATTACTTAATATTTAAATAAATAAATAATATTATTTAATTTAAGATATTCTTAATTATTACCGTGCATCGCACTCGTGGCCATTCTTTTTATAATTCAAAAAATACCTCAATTTGTTAACCTTTAACTTCTTAAAATCCCAAAAATATGCCTACATTTGTGGATTATTTTCTCTACCATTTAATTACTCCAAAAATACCCTAATATTAAAAAAAAACCCCATTTATTAACATTCAACTTCTTAATATTCACCTTTTAATTATTCTAAAAATCCTCCTATTTCAAAAAACACCGCAATTGGTTAACCTTCAACTGTTTATATTTCAAAAATGCCCAATTTATTATTCCACAATCACCCTCATTTGTTAACCTTCAACTTCTTAATATTCCATAGTTGCCCCATCTTTGTTCACCTTATTATTATTTCAAAAATCTTCATATTTCTAATGACTTCGTGTATGTTTTGTAATTAGTTTAAAATATTGTCAATTTGATTTTAGGATTTAGGAATTGTTCTCTAATTTAGAAGAGATTATGTTTATTTTTTGGTTAAGAAGATATTACGCCATTATGGCTGTGGATGAAATTTCATGCCTCTACGCTGTGGTCTTAATCTAGAATCTCTTTGTTATATTACAAATTAATTAATAGGGTTATTAAATCTGCACGTGCCTCACACGTGTAGGCCCCACTAGCATATATAATTGGAAGAACAAAAGGCCGGCCACAAGGGTTCATTCTTAATACAGCAATAAACAATATAGAAAAAGGTCAGGAGGAGTTATACACAATCCATTCCTGAAGGGCTATAGGACAGCAGGATTTGGATGGTCCCTCTTGTTTTTGTCTTTTTTAAAGATATTTTTCGCCAACCTAGAAAGCCTACCATAATCCATGCCACATTTTTGCTCAGACAAATCCACTATACATAGCCTTCCAAAGTCATACCATCCACTCCTTCTCACGCTAATTACCAACCAATCAATTTGCAACGGATGTCAGGATTCGTACCCAAAAATAAAATAAAAAATTGCTACAGGTGAATGAAACATTAGAACCGTTGGATTCAGCTTTGAGACACACATCTGGGGTCACACACCGTTGGATCTTGACCATCACCCTTTGAATATTGGATTTCGACAGGACCACTGTATCATTCTTCTGATAGGATTAGTCGTTTTCTGGTCAAGTCCAAAAATTCTACATATGGTCCCCACGACCCTACCTGAATTCAGCATATAGATGTAAGAAGCGAAAATGATGTGATAGTGCCGATATAAGTTAATATGATACACATTGAACACAACCCGTTAGATATGAAAGTTCCCATATCCAAGAGAGTATATGAGGTTGGGTATTATATTAACTTACAATCGTTGCTGTAGTATCAGTATTAAAATTAGGATTTTGGACTCTAAACTTTTTTTTTTTTGGGCGGGGGGGAAGATTAATAACTTAGAGGAAGCGCGTGAGACACACTGCAAATATCGTAGCTACCTCGTGCTGCATGCTGTTGTTCCGTGCTCCTCAGAAAATACACGTTTTTCTATTACAATGCTGCGCACATGTTACCGGCTTCCTGAGACTGAGCGGAATAAAATACCAACATCTGCCTGGTGGCTGGTACATATAGGTCAAATTGAAAGTTAGGTGGCGTTTGATAACACAATTTTAAATAAATAAGTAAAGTTTATTTGAAAATTGAGTTTATTTAGGTTTTACATTATTAAGTTAAAAGATTAATAGGATGAATACATCTTTTTGAAATATACCTCTAAAGAATAAAAGTAGCTCATGTCCCCTTATTAGTTTTGAGGTAAAACTTCTTCTTCAAAGGATCTAGACATTCAATTAATCAACCTAACAGTCTAAAGTGCAACTAAGCTTACTTTTTATATAAGCTCTACCTATACTATAGAGAAAAAGACTTATCATTTATGGTTTCTATTCGTGACCGTAAGACGTTAATCACGGTTATTGTTCCGCATATCCAACCACAAACTTTTGACATGTGATTGTATGTATGTAAATATTAAGGGTTTCAACTTAACCGTGATTATTATGAATATTAACACAGATTGTTAGCCCATACACACTAAATCAAAATTTTTCCCCGCATAAGCATTGTGGGCTGACATTTGTTGCCACCACCTTAGGTCTAGGGAAGACTGTACGATTGGATATAACATTAATGTAATTTTATATCTCAAAATATAATTCACTTTACAAAATCTTTAAGGACGAGAGCGTATGTATTGACGCACAAAATGGTGCAACTCTTTCCGAAAGTAGAATTTTTTTTTTTTTTAAAGTTTAAAATTTAAATACAAACCGAAGCTCTTTCCATGATGTTGGTAGCAATTTTATAATTTTGCATACAAAAAGTATTGTAAAGCTTCACATTCCTTTTTTATTTTCTAGCAATGTTATGTTCATTTTCCAGTTGTCCAATCTCCTCCATATTTGTAGGGGAAGATAAAATAATATGTCAATCTTTTTTGTTTTCCCCCGATGAGATATATCATTTACCTACATTAGTAGAATCTGTCGGTCAGAAGTTAGCTTGGGCAGTAGAGCTCTTGCAATTCATATATGGGTGGGATTAGATCCCTAAACTTCCTCCATATAAGGTCACATCCCTACCACTCACGCAAGAGATGAAGGTGCACATTTTTTTTGTTGAGACCCATCACTTTTGTTATTTTTTTTTTTGTCTTTAAAAATAGAAAAAATTATCGGAGAGTGGACAATGGAAAGTAGACGTAGCATCTTAGTTTGAAAACTCGGCGAGTCACCCAAATAACTTGACTCAACTGAATTTTGAATCAAGTCACCTCAAAACTCAAAGGAGACACTATTTGTCGAGTTACTCGGGTGATTCGGTCGAGTCAAGCCGAATTTTCGACTCGCCAGACTAGTTTGAGTCATAAAATTATATTTTTATCATTTTTTTAAAACTTAAACTCGAACATCACATTGGTTTTGTATCATATTTTTTTCGGTTTACAAAGGTAATCTACTATGAGTTCTGTTAAACTTAGTTTTTAGGTTTGAAGCTGTAAATCAGCATACTTTGAGTTCTTTTAAGGGAAATAGTTAACGTACATGGGAAATGAATTTTAAAATCCAAGGCTGGTAGTGGGTATTTAAAAGGAGGGCATGGACCAATGAGGTCCAACCTTGGATTTTAAAATCCACTGTATTGAGTACTTAAGAGGGGGGATATGGACCAATGAGGTCCAGCCTTGGATTTTAAAATCAATTTTCCAGGTATGCTAATCACTGCTCTTCTTTTAATCTAAGATTTGTTAAGTTATTACATATATATTTTAAGTTGTACTTGAGTAAATTTTTCGAGTTACTCGACCCGACTAACTTTCGAGTTGAGTCCATATTTTCAACCATGCATAGCATTGCTATTTTCTTAATTATTAAAGAAGTGATATCAAGAGCTCCGGCTCAAGTACTGTAGTAACCTCCTCTAGGCCACTCAAACTTCTCATATCCTCTCCCGCTCTCTAAAAATGCAGAACGGTGCATTTGCTCTGCCTCCTTCCACTCCATTTCTCAAAACCTTTAAACCTACAAATCAAAACCCTAACCGTAGATTTAATCTGATTCTGCTCTCATATTCTCCAAAATCGCTTGATCTGACCTCCATCCATGGCGTCTCTTGTTCGTCGTGCCTTCGATCGTCATCTTTACGTTCTTCGTCGCGCTCCAGTAGCTGGATTTCTGCTCCATCTCTCCTTTCATATCCAGGAACGAAGGATTTTATGGTTAGGGCAACTTCGGTTCCTGATAGCGCAGACGAGAGTGCGAAATCGAACAGTATGATGCAGACATTGCAGCTTGGATCCATGTTCGGAGTATGGTATATTCTCAACATCTACTTCAACATTCTTAACAAACAGGTTCGGTTCTCTCTCGTCCTCGATGGTCTCTTTGTTCTTTCTGGTTCTGTAAATGTTCAATATGTGCTGTTTTTTTGTATCTGATTGTACGAAACCTGAGATTTCCTGATTTATTTTCTCTTGCTCTTGCTTTGATCATACGATCTCTTACTTTTTCGTGCTCTTTGTTCTAAGTATTGAAATTATGGAGGAATATATTATACATACTGCTATGACTGGAATGATCAGTTACATGACATGAAAAAATTATACGTCTAGCAAACTACTTCTGCAGTTCTGCTTGGCTTGTCAGGATTTGTTTTTTTTTTCCCTTCCAAATTAAGTCACCATTAGTTTTTCTGAAAAAGTCCTAGTTGAAGTATTGCACAAATTGTAGGTATACATAAATTCTCTCTGCGTCGAAAGAGATTATCCAGTCAAGTAGCCATGCCCAAATTGTAGAGTGAATAAATTACTTTGACGGTTTCGGATATGTTTTTCCCTTAGGCTGCGTTTGTTTGGAGGGAAAATAGGTGCACTGAATTATTTTTGGGAAAAAGATAATTTTTATGTTTTGGCATGCTACAAAATGAGCTTTTTACTGCAACTAATTCTCTAGTTTTATTTTATGTTTGAGAGGAAAAATTCTCTTAAAAATGAGGAGAAATTAATTCCGAGGAAATTTTTTATTTTCCACAACGTTCTCCCTCCAAACAAACAAATACTTACTTGCCGCAGCGTTGTTATATTGAAGAACCATCCCTATTCCCTACAAGTCTACAACTGAAATTTTTTTCTAGAGAACTTGAATTATACTCAAACCCATAGATATGTTTTTTAAGTGTTGCACTTCTCCGGAAATGAAAGCAAAATAAGATTAATGCTGCTGCTTGTTTACAGGTTTTGAAGGTCTTTCCATTTCCAGTAACCATAACAACATTTCAGTTTGGCTGTGGGAGTGCAATTAGTATTTTGGTGTGGACATTTAATCTGTACAAAAGGCCTAAGATTAGTGTTTCACAGGTATGTTATGCTATGCTGGAATGCTTGTGTCAGATAATTGCCCTTTGTTACTTGATGTATAATAAATTTGACATATTTTTGTGTGTGTGTGTGTGAATTCCACTTTACAGCTTGCAATGGTCTTACCGCTGGCTGTGTTGCACACGATGGGCAACCTTTTCACTAATCTGAGCCTGGGAAAAGTTGCTGTTTCATTCACTCACACAATCAAAGCTATGGAGCCCTTTTTCTCGGTTGTTCTCGCTGCCTTGTTTCTAGGGGAGGTGAGGATTCCATATTCTGTTCCTTTCAGTTGCTTTAGCTGTATTTGCTGGAAGGAGAAATAATTGTGATACTTCTATTTTTCTTTTTCTTAGATAATCCTAGCTAGCTAGCTTGCTTGTCATTTTTTGAAGTTCTTTTTCTTTTTTATGGCTCTGATTACATAACATGAGAACAAGGGAAGGCACTCTTAGAAATAGGTGCTTGTCCTAAAAGTTAGAGCTATTATGCCAACCTAAGTCACCGTTGTGTTCCTGTAACTCTCTCTCTCTCTAAATTTACTAATTATATAGCAGGCATGATCACAAAAAGCTAGACACATTGTATAAAAAATAATTGAGCTATTCCATAGCTATATTATTGTTGGATACTCTCTATCATTTAAGTCGTTTTCAGTTTGATCACCATGTGCAAACAGAAGCCTACTCTGTGGGTAGTTTCTTCCCTTGTACCAATTGTTGGTGGAGTGGCATTGGCATCACTCACTGAGGCATCTTTCAATTGGTAAGCTGATCTGTTTGCAATTATTCTTAACCTTAGTAAGGAAAAACAGAAAAGAAGTTCAGATTTTTTATAGAAATCATAATTATTTAAAAATTAGTTGATGTGATTAATCATAGATTCGGATATATGACCAGATCATTCTGTCTATGAAACAGGGCCGGGTTTTGGAGCGCAATGGCTTCCAATCTGACTAACCAATCTCGTAATGTCCTTAGCAAAAAGTCCATGGTTAAGAAAGAGGTAACCTACATAGTCCGGATGCATGTATTATTACCCCTTTTTTTTTTTTAAAATCACCGCAATGCATTAGCTATTGCTGTGTTCATACAGTGGACATTTAGGCTCCTTTTCTTGATTGGTTCACAATAATTCTGTCAAAGCCAATACATATAAATCTGTCCCATTATTTCTTGCTCTCGAATTGTTCTAAGATATTTCCTGGTTAGAATTGGCCCTTAACTAGAAATCTGTTCTTAAACAGGAATCTTTGGACAATATAACTCTCTTCTCGATAATACAAATCATGTCGTTTATCCTGTTAGTCCCTGTGGCTATTTTCATGGAAGGTGTCAAGTTTACTCCTTCGTACCTTCATTCTTCTGTGAGTAATACATTTCAAAAACTAGAAATTACTATGAATTAAATTGTAGTTTGCTTTATTATTCAGTAAATTTCTTTCTGGAATGTCAGGATTTGAATGTTAGAGAGTTATGCGTGAGATCTCTCTTGTCTGGGCTCTGCTTCCATTCTTACCAGCAGGTGATGCTTTTCATATTTTATGTTGTTTCTGTCTCTTTTCCGAAAGTCTGTGATCCTCAAGTGTATGTAGTTTACCTTTCTAGTACAAGGCCCCTGCTTGATAGATTGTTCAGTCGGAAACTTAAAACAGTCTACAATGCTGAAACTAAATCCTAAGACCCAAATCTTGACCCTATAGCACCTCATGAGCTCAAAACTGTTTGTCTTACTTGGCTTTAGGCTAGGGGCATTGACTAAGCTCTAGGGACAGCATTACTGCTGATATGATGTTTTTATGGTCATCTCTAGAAGATTTTTTATCTGCCTATAATTACTCAATTATAATTAAAGTTTTGAAAAAATTTGTGCTATATTGTTTTAAACTTTATATTTGTTCTATTTATTGTCTTTATTCAGTAGTTAGCTGAAGATAACTATGGTTTCCAAAGTTTTGAAGTTTAAACATGATGGGGCGATTCAAGTGAGATCCAATGTAGATCCAACTTTCTATTCACTCGTGGGATCCGGGGGGGACCACTAGGGCTCCTCTCTTCCCGTGAATCCATACATCTCTTATCAGTGTATGGACAATTATTTCTCGAGCACAGGTTTAGGTTCAGCCTCAATGGGAAAATAAAATGGAGCACCTAACAACTTATCTTCACAAACCAAGAACTACGAGATCACCCCTTTCATTTTGGGGTGACGGAGGGATCGTACCATTTGAGCCTGTTTTTTTCATGCTTTTCCCAGAGGTTTGGAGAAAGCTGCAATCAATATGATTTCCCTAATCCCTCTTCCCGAAAGGAAGAATGTGAAATTCTTTTTCCTATCCGCAGGGACCAGGAGATTGGATCTAGCTATAAAAAAAAATGCTTGGTATTGGTATAAATAACTCACTTCTTGGTCTTCGGCCCCAAAATATAGTCTTTGCAATGGTGGATTTGCCTCATAATTTTTAGAGAAGACAGATTGTTTTTAACCAAAAGCTGATCACTGAAAGAGACCCTCACAGAAGGTGACTCCCCGTCTTTAGATCTTTTGAAAAACCTTGTTATATCACAAAGAAAGTTTTACTAAAAATCTTTACTTGACAAACGGATATCTAGTTCCCTGATTTTTTAGGGTTTACATATAATCGCTTCCCTAAATTTATCACTGTACTTATAGCCTCTCAAATTAAGTATTACTCCATATCTAACTCTCTGACTGAGAACCCCATACCTTTATAGTCCTCTTATCTATAATCTGTGTGAGGTCAGAGGTCACTGCTAGCAATTTTCTTCTGGAGCATCATGAGGACTAATGAAAAGTTCTGGGAGCAGGTAAAACCGTAAAAGGTATATACATGAAATTGCTTGGGGATTGTTTTGCCTTCATATCCTTGAATTGTAATTGCTTAGCATGCTCATCATGTCAATGAATATGGGCCCATTTGCCAATTATCTTGTTGAATCATATCAAAAGCTTCTTTAACAAACCTAAGCTTTCCCAAAAACGACTCATTAATGATTTATGTTGAAAAGATCGACAATAATATTTAATGACAACCTCTGCTACATAATAGTTACAAATGCAAAAAAGTTATTAGTCACCTTTTATTACAAGTGCCATGTTCTTATAAAGTGCTGAATCTATTGGTTTGAACCGAGCAGGTTTCATATTCGATATTACAGATGGTATCCCCTGTTACCCACTCTGTGGGAAATTGTGTGAAGCGGGTGGTGGTCATTGTAACCTCAGTTCTCTTCTTCCAGACCCCTGTCTCACCCATCAACTGTCTTGGTAAATCCCTTGTAACACCTCCTCCTTATTCCTCTTTAAGTGCCTTATTGGCGAACAAAATACTGTTCTTCCATTCTAGTCCATGAAAAGCCATATCTTCATTTAAACTGTGCGTTATTAGAAAATCCCTTATTACTATTTTTTTTAACTGGGGGTTTTACCTTTATGTCCGTTCTTTTGCTAAGACTTACAAAGCTTGGCACTTTGCTAGTCTTGAGACTTTAAGTGCTGTGCTTTGCAAGTCTCATCATTTGGCCATGTTTATATTCTTTTGAACTAAGAAAATCCTGAATGAATTTGCATGAATTTGAATTCCTGCTATTCTAAGACTTCAAGTTCTGCTTTTTTGTGAGACTTAAATTCTCTCATTTTGTGGTTTTCGAAGTCTTGTGCGATTTGAAATCCTGAGAAACGAAAAGCAAAAGAACAACGTAAAAATTGACAATTCTCAGGAATTACAAATTCCAGCAAAAAAGAGCGGGGACTTATTAAGATTTATTGTTCTCAATTTCCTAGTGTTTTTGAAACCTATTACGGTCTTTGATTCCAGGAACTGCGGTTGCTCTTGCTGGAGTCTTCCTGTATTCAAGAGTGAAGCAGATAAAGCCAAAGCCAAAGCCAAAGATGGCATGAGGTTATTCTTGTGGAGAAAATCCGTCTACTAATTTCATCATCCGGGGACGACAAATTCCATCTCAGCCACAAGTAAAAATTAGTTTTAGGTCAGGCAGAAGACAATTATTTTTTGACATGATATTCTTTCGCAACTGCTCTCAATTTTACAAGCTGCAAATATGCTGAATTTAGAATGATAATTCCATCCTCATTTTCTTCTATAGTTCTTGCTTCGCAACTGCTCTCAAATTTTACAAGCTGCAAATATGCTGAATTTAGAATGATAATTTCATCCTCATTTTCTTCTGTAGTTCTTGCTTTGAACTATGAAAATAGATGAAGCCTCTCTACGTGAAATACAAGGCTCCAGATCGTTACAAGGAGATTCAATACACAATGAGGTGGTCCCAGATTTTGTGGACTGGAAATGACACCCGGATGACAAGAGTACAGTTGTTAAGTCATTTATAATCTTTACGCTTTTAGCCTTTTAAGGCCATAGGACTTGATCCTAGGACCATTCAATCAAATAAGGCACAGCTTCCCATAATCCTATCTGAGGACCTAAGCGTTATCTAGATATGGTGTGTTATTATCTGCCTTGATACTTTTTTATAAACTACCGTTAAATCTAACTATAGAAAATTAATAATGTCCTATTTACGCCCTTTTATGAGAGCATAATACCATATATGTTACACGTTTGACTAATTAATAAGAGCTTGAAAATTCAACCCTAATTAAGGCATTTAACACGAACTTAGAATGTCTATCAATACCATTACTCTCAAGTCTCCAACTATATTACAGCATATACACAGGTATATATACTTATACATACCCATACCAATAAATATGAGCCGTGTTAGCCCTACTCTCATGCATTCCGTACTCTCAGTCATAAACCACCATTTGTCCTTGGTTTCAATCAAAAATCAGTTAACAGGTGTTGGCTTTTGGTTAGGGAATTAATTCTGAGAGTAGGGCTAGCATACCTCTACGAATATTAGACAGCTCATCATCTTCATACGCGCATTATTATTTATCTTATTTATTTTTCATACACGCATTATCAATGCATGCATGTAGGTGGCTACATGCATGCCTTAAGCTTCCTGGGCATGTTTAGGGTTCACAAATTTCATGTGAATTGTACAAAATGATTGCACTCAAAAACCCTAGAACAGAAAAATAACAACCTCTTGCCATTAGTCCAAACTTTCTACACAAAAGTTGGGAACACGTGTCATTATATTTCTGACAAAACTAACACTTTTCCTTATTGTGTATACATTTCCCACCCTTTCTCTCTTTCGTCCACCCTAAAACCATAAACTTATAAAATAAACTTTGAAGACAATACCCATCTCATTTTTTACCCTCTAAAACTAAAAGCCTAAAAGCTTTGGAATATTTCTCTGAAAGCCTAGTATGCATTGCACTGGAGAAGTTGACTGGCCTTCTAACTAAGAACTCAGAGATTGCTTTGAGAAATCATCTCCACCAAATCCATCTCCTTCTTCACTTCAAACTGCATCAGTGATTCCATATCCAATGGCATCTCCATTTCCAAATTTCTGTCATCAACTACTGAAGTACAAGGCATCTCATCAAAAAAAGGCCCAATACTACACCTTTCAGGAAACATCTTGGTATCGAAGGTGGAATCCGGGGCCTCGTTGAAATTATAGTTCGAAACTAACCGATCACCTGTGCAAAAAACTGGGCTCTCTAGTTGAATTGGGGTTTTGATCATAGTATTAACCATTGGCATGTTTGTGTTGGTGAAAGTGTTTTCCCTGTAATTCATGCAACTTGAAGTTGAAGCCAAGCTCTTGATGTAGTTCTGTAACAGGGAGCTTGATTTTGGATATTTCGAACTTCGGCATCTTCGCCTCGAAAATTGCCTTCTTTTTGTTGCATTCCAATGGTTCTTTATGGAATTTTCTGTTCTTCCAGGCAGCCTCTTTGCAATTTCTGCCCATTTGTTTCCTATTTCTGCATGGGACTGAATTAGTATCTTGTCCTCTTCCTCACTCCATGTATCTTTCTGCAATGAAAATGAACAAATGATCAAAGCCTCCATTAGTGTATGAATGTACACAATGTCGTGTATGTATGTAACCATTCATATATGTTCATAAGCATGACTCTCATGATAGTGCATGATCCAACCCACCAATTTTGGACGTACTCGCTTTTACGCGTACACGTTGATGAAAAATTTACACGTATCGACGAACAATGCGCGGTTTAAGATTTTGCAGATGCACTCAAGAGCGCGCGTCGATAAAAGGAAATCTAGTTACATGCAGAGTTAATTAAATTTTAATTATATATCTATATGTATGTATGCATGGATGTACAGTGAATTCAATAAAAATATGGTATACATATAATAAGAAGAAAGAAAAACCTTGATGTTGGGCCTTAAATGGTTGTGCCATCTCTCTCTACACTGCTTCCCTACTCTTCCATTCAGCATCTGAGCAATATGGGACCATTTTCTCACTCCATACTGTTCTACCAAGTGCACAAGTAGTCTGCAAATAGAAATTTTATATGATCAATGCTTCTACCTCCATGATAGAACAAAATCAAACATATAAACTAAGAAAGAAAGTAAATATAAAATATTAAGATTAGCCCAAATTGAGATTCTTTCTACCTGTCTTCTTCAATGGTCCATTGCCCTTTAACTAAATTGGATTTCTTATGACCTTTGCCTGTCCTTCTCATGGTCATGCTCTTCTTATTCAAGCCAACTTCTCTATAATACCCATTGTCAGCGGTTATGCATGAAATCTCATCCGGTATTACGAAGTTCGCCAATTCAAATTCTTGAAAATTCAAAGGAGGATGACGAGGATCCTGTTCCATTGCCTCAACCAGAGGCCTCTGAGGATAATTCAAGAAGCCTCTCAAACCTTGCATGGCCCCATTTCCACCATCTTCTGCTAGAGGTTTAGACTCAAAGATATTGAAATCTGTGGAACACCCATTTCCAAACACTTCGAATGGATCGAAACATGGTGTCGGGACCCCAAATTTTGAATTCAATGAAGACCCATCAACAGGAAACTGATCAAAATTATGAAAATCTTGAAACATTTCTTTTGATGAGCATGCTTCAAAAGAAAACCCATCTCCTAGTTCAGGTTTCAAGTCATTCTCCGAACAAAATGTTGGCTGGAAAGCAAGATCTTCTTTGAACCCTGAATCAAACTCCATGAGAGAGGGAGAGAGAGAGAGAGAGAGAGAGAGAGAGGACAGTTGAATGGTATGGAGAGCCATGGGCACAGTTGGTACTTATTAGTAGAGAGAGGGGGAGGCAATAGGCATTGATTTCAGTGAATTCATGACCGTTGATTCAAGGTCTGATCGAACGGTTAGTATTACTAAATGATTGTGACTGTTAAGCTTCCCCTCTTAGTATTGTCAAAGGGGAATAAAGGCAGCAATGATTGCTTCGTTGTAGGAGTTTCCATTTTAGGAAATTTTCAGTCAAAGGTAGTGCACGTGGCAATCTCTCCCGCCATTTCAAGGTGAAATGCAGGTACATTTATGGGAGGATAATCTCATTGAGCTTTTGCAAAACGTGGAGTAAAAACAGGACTAGGCTAGCTCCTGCAGCGATTTTCCTTAAATGACCATTTTAACCTCATTCCAAAATAAAACCGACTTCTTTTCATATTTATTGAATTTTAATCCAAATCAAATGCCCATTAATTAACATTTTTTTTTAGAGTTATGGGTGTTTTGAGTCATTTGATCTCTTAATGTTTGAAGCATATTTTTAGTGAGAAGGGTTTTATAGAGAGTAAATAGAGTATAATACTGTAACTGATAATTTAATTCAAACTAAATAACTATAAAAAGCAATTTCTCTTGTGTCTCTGATCTTCACAAAAACTCATGACAGTTTTAATGACTTTTAGTTTTGCATTTGATGCCAAAATTCAATTGCCATTAAAATTGTTAGCAGTTAAATGAGATGTTTCTTCATTCTACAACAGATTTTAATATCTTGATTCCATTACATAAGATTATTTACTACTATAAATCAAAGATCAGACAGTTATGTTCATGCTTTTATGGCTCTCTTTAATTTAAAACTTGCCATTGACCAAAACAATTGTGTGTAAATTCCTTAACAAGTCTTGAAGATAATTTTTTTTGTTCATCTATTGTAGACAATATATAGGACACTAAATCAGGACCGCATACAAAATCTCTAAGGTCGGATACCATCGTATTTTAGCTTCTGAATGTAACCATAACCAAGTGAGATTCACGTCACGGTTCTGGATCTTCTCCCAAGTCTTAGAGATAATACGGTACTCCTTCCTACGACTCTTCATATGCGATTCGGCCTAATGCCTTTGGTTTTCGCTAGGAAAGCATTTAACAAATGTGGGGGAAAAGATCTTTGTTTTGCTAGGAAAGCATTTAACAAATGTGGGGGAAAAGATCTTTGTTTTGCTAGGAAAGCATTTAACAAATGCTTCGCTGAGAGGTATTTTACAAATAAATGGCTATGTTACATTAACAATCTAGAATTATCTTTATGTTTCAGAAAATTCAACCACCTTATATTGCCCTACATATGTGTAGCTTCATTTGGCATGGGGAAAACTCTATAGCGCATCTCTTGGCAGCAGCACTAATTCAATCAAAGACACCATGGTTGACGCTTTAATCAGGGGGAAGGACTTTGAACCTCCCTCTTATCATGAGTCCCTCTGGTAAAACTTCAGAAATAGCTTCTGAAGAAGTTTTTCTAAGAGAAGTTTATCCAAACAAGGCATTAGTTCCAATATTTTTGCCAGATGGATATGAACTATAAATGTGCTACCATTAACCCTTTAGGCTATTGATACCATACCATAACTTACGGACAGTGGTCAGGCTCTATGATGCTCTTTCTGGGGATGGAGCAATGGAGCAAGATGGAGAGATCATAAAGGGATGATTATAAGAGTTGACCCCTTATTAGGTTGTGTTATATAGTGCCATTACCTGTGAAGGATAGATTTTCCTGCGCATCCCCGCTTTGGATTGAAGTCCTGCTGAGTCCGTCCACTGTAACAGCTTGGTTGCCCGGCCAGCCATCTCAGATTTGCATTAACAAAAATACTGCTTCAACGAGACTTGCTATCTTCTGTTCTTTAGATTTTGGTCCTGTTGATGCAACCATTAATAGCAATCTCTTAAACCGATCTGATTACATGAGCATATCTGTTTAATGAGATCCATCAGAATGCTGCTGTGAGAGGGAGGCTCTTAAAATAGGGTGACACTATGAGCACACCACTATTTACTACTGACTGGACACCATTTATATTACTTACTAACTAGACATTATTAAAATTTAACAAATTCTACGAGTACACCAAGAGTAAAAAAAAATACCTATAAATTTTCTACTTATAAACAATTTTAAGAGAAATACTTTTTTTCCTGCACACACCTCTACACCCTCCCACGTGTCCCTTTTTAACTCTCGCTAATAGTGGTTAAGATTCACTCACCTCTAGAGTTCTTTCATATATCCTTTGTTTTTAGAATTAAAAAAAATGAAATATATTAACCTTAAAAATACTAACTTTAGGTAGATTGAGCTTAACCATAGTTAAAAGGGCTACATAAGCTACCACGTGTCAATTTTAACACCCATTAACTATGGTTAAATTCACTCACCCTTAGGGTTCACCCATATAAGTCGCCACGTATCCAATTTTATTGAAAGAGTACCTTGGTAGTCCCGTGACCACCGTGAAACAACTGTTTTTGTAGAATTATCCATATGAAAAAAAAGCACAAAACATATAAGAGACAAACATATAGAAGGGGATGGATATAAAATGAGACGACATTAAGAAGATTACTTCTATAAAAGGAGAATGTTTGTTAGGAGAGTTTTTAGTAAGGTCGCGCATAGAAATACAAAATATAAAAAAGAATGTAAGTTATTTTTTTAAATGGTGTTGAGCCAGTAAATAGTGGTGTGCTCGTAGCAGCACCCATAAAATATTATCACCCAGAATAAGACAAAAAAACACTTAAAACAAAATGGGGATCTTAACATCCCCTAATTGTTAATATACTATGTATATAAAGAGGTCTAAACAACAATTACATCCAAAACAAATACCAATGTTTCACCTTTGCATGACATCCCTCTCAATACTTGAAATGGCTTTACTACATGCAAGGATTACCTGATTCCATCCTTCCCTAAGCTCTGTATTGAAGAAGATATCCATGAGCTTGCTCACCTGTTCCCCTTACAATTACACTGCCCTACTTCCAGCTACTTCACTTGCCAAAATCATCTCCAACAATCACCACAAAAAAACAAGGACCAAAGGATAGGCACTAACAAACATCACTGCCAGTTATATGAATGGGGTTCCTCCCCCCTACTACCATCATCATCTACTGGAATAATGCCGTCCTCGTCTGGTGGAATCATGCCCTCTTCATCAGCTGGAATCATGCCTTCCTCTTCTTCCTCACCCTGATAAGGTAATGCTCCATCAATTCCTCCATGACTTGGTGAACTACCCCACTGCTGTAGGGGATCATACGAACCCCTCAAGTTCTCCCTCTCATCAGATGGAGATATTGACCTTTCATGGGGTGGACTCCGGGGAGATGGTGATCGAACGGAGTCCATTGATCTGTGAACACTTGGGGAAGCATCCTTTCCAGGTACTGGAGAATACTCACGCACTGGTTGTGCCCCATACCTGTCAAGGCTACGGCTGCGACTTCGACTCCTGCTGCGGTCACCCCATCCAGGCCCCTTGTTGGGGCTTGGGCTACGACCTCGATCCGTATCTCCGGTTCGTTGGTCAGTATTATTTGCAGGGTAGCCCCAATCATTCTTCCCGCGAGCATCCATATTGTACCTGTCAAATGTAACATAAGCTTTTAGAGACCATTCACTTTTCTCCAACAAAAGAAAAGTAACCCCGGGGCAGTCAAGTCGCCCATATACCTGTCACCAGGTCCCCGACCTTCATAGCCTCTCCCCGACCTTCCTGAAAATGACGGGGTAACACCCCTTCCGCCATAACTGAAATCGTTCATTCCACCCCGACCACCATCACGCCCACCAGAGCCAGAACCCCATTGGCGTCGAGACCTGCCGAACCCACCGCCATGTGAGGCCATGTCACGGATTTCTGATGGAACTCGCTGGTTTGCCCCTTCTAAAAGCTTGATGAGATCTAATGCATGCTTTGAATCTTGGTCGCAGAAGAATGTGTAAGCCATTCCAGTGGCACCGGCCCTTCCAGTTCTTCCAATCCTGTGAACATAGTCTTCAATTCCAGTAGGGAAGTCATAGTTGATGACCACCCTGCAAAATAGACGGCCAGATTAGTGCCCCAGTCGCTTGTATCGAATAGAAAAAAACTTATTCATGTACTCAAAAAATTACAAAAAGCATCATAAAATAATTCAACAAGCATGGTTGCAAGTCAGATATAATCAACTGATCCAACAGCAATTCTGAACTGAGAAAATAGAAGCTGCCCCATAGGACCAAAAAGAGGCAGTCATGTTAAGAGGTGGAGGTACAAACAAGATGCATTCATTTTAGAGGTGGAGGTTCTGGACAGAAATGTGACTAGAAACTGGACAGTATTCAACCTGATGTCTTTGATGTCTAGTCCTCGCGCTGCAACATCAGTGGCTACAAGTATCGGAGACTTCCCACTGCGAAACTGGTTCAACACATAATCTCTCTCACCCTGAGATTTGTCTCCATGAATGGCAGCAGCTCCAAACTGGCGGGTGAGGTTGCGAGCAAGCTGATCACACATCTTCTTGGTCGAGCAAAAGATTATGACTTTAGATCCTGGTTCTTGAGAACGCAATATCTGCTCCAGGCGTCTCTGTTTCTCCATTGGCGTCACTACTTCGATATACTGCAAAAGACCAACAAACTAAACAAGTTATTAAAAAAAAATCAGTCTCTTATCAATCATGGTCAGATGCTGATCCTGCATTGGGGCTGAGGTTTGTGAGGAAGTGCCAAGGGAACATAAGAATGGCATGAAAAAAAATAGAGAAACCTGTATATCAAAAAAGCAAAAGCATTTCTAATACCTAACCAAAGAAGTTTACATCTACTTCAAGATTAAGAAACACCAGCAAGGAAAAAGGTTCATTCAAATGCACCTGTGTGATAGACTTGTTAGCAACAAGCTCATCTATGTTGCCAATGTTAACCTGAACTGGATTAACCAGTAGATCAGCTGCAATGTTACGGACCACCTTTGGCCATGTTGCAGTGTACATGAGGGTCTGTCTGCGAGCAGGTATCTCCTTCACAATCTTCCGAATCTGAGGTTCAAAACCCATGTCCAGCATGCGGTCTGCCTCATCAAGCACCAGGTACGAAACTTGACGGAGACTGATTCTTCTCATCTCCAAAATATCATTCAACCGACCGGGAGTTGCAACCACAATATCTGCTCCTCTGTCTAATTCCCTTAGCTGGGGACCCTTGGGGGCACCTCCATATAAACACTTCAACCACAGAAAATCATATGAAAAATACAAGTCAGCAATCATGCATTAATGGTACTTATTTGCACACTGGTCAGTGATAATTATCAGACCAAAATAATAGCAGTATAAATAGGAAAACAATGGGCACAAAACTCCCCATAACAATTGAGATAACATCTCTAGGGGAATTCTAAATGTTTGTCAACATGAAGAACAAAGCAAATGCAAAAAAACTAACATGCTTGATGGCAAACAGAAGTTTAGAAGCTCAAAAACAAACGTGGACCTTGAATTACAGAAACAGGGTTGCTTCCTAAAATTTCCTGCAGGGAATTGTCTCCATTTTTTTTTCTTTTTTTCTTTTTTTTTTTACTTTGGCCAACAACATGCTCCCAGTCCTAGGTTCATGGTTCTTTAAATTTCTTAAAAACAGGGAAACTAACTTCAAGAATCATGCTCCTTAAAAAAAAGCTAACCAAGTATTTCATAAATAAGCAGGCGACAATTAATTTTGGGGTAGATGCTCACTTTTAGGAAGTTAAAGTTAAGAATAAAATATAGTTGTTAAAAATTGTAGGACATAAGAACAAGTAAATCCTAAAAGAAAAATGTAACAGTACATAAACAGAGAAAAAGCAATAACTCGTGCATGATGACCACCAGAAGTCCAAAAGCTCACGAACAAATGTGGCTTGCAGTATCAGGGATGTTACCTAAAACTTTCCTGTTGGGCAATTGCCTTTCTTTACTTTGGCCAAAGACATGGTCCAAGGTTCTTGGTTTGTCAAAATCTAGTGTTTTTTCAAGTTGTTACGTTCAATTCATCACAAATAATTGTCTCTTAAAAAAGACAACTAACTTCAAAATTCATGCTCAAATTTCAAAACCCTAAAAATGAAGTAGAAATGAATAGATAGCCAAGTGTCTCTTATGTTATTAATGCTCTGTCTGTCCTTTTGTAGTTTTCTGATTCTCTCTTTTGCTCTTTCTGGTTGTCTCCTTTTTGGCTTTAAAAGTGTCTCTACTGTTCGCTTAAGGAAGCTAAGATTGAGATATGAGATAAAAATATACTTACTAATAATTGTATAACATAATGGCTATGACAGAAGTCACAAAAACTTGATAAGAACTAGTTGAAACTAAAAGAGAATTATAATACATGAACACCAAAACTTTCTGTACGTAGAAGGATAATAGATGTAGAGCCATTGAAAACAAACCGTGCAAGAAATTCTTGATGACCTGCCAAACTTCACGGTTTCATCTTGTATCTGTGTTGCCAACTCCCTTGTTGGAGATAGTACCAACACAGTTGGACCCAGTTGAGAATTATTGCGGCAACGCTTAAGATGAATGAAGCTTGGAATTAAGTAACCCAAGGTTTTCCCAGAACCTGTCTTCGCAATGGCCACAATATCACGATTTCGCAAAGCGATTGGCCACGACTGGGCCTGGATTGGTGTCGGAGCAGAGAACCCAGCATTTTGTACCTGGAAAAGCAAAAAACCAGTGACCCTCATAAGGAGAGTACCAGCTTGAAGATTTCTGTTTCTTTTCTTTTTGGATTTATGGAGGACCAGGTAGTACTAGAAGAAACGTATCCCCTATATGCAGCCGGTCACTGCTTGCTGATGCAAGCTGGAGCAAGAGAAAGAGGCCTTCTTCTGTTCGGACCAAGAGGCAAACTAAATCATCTCCAACGGCAGCCCTGGCCACAAACTGGGTGATTCGGAAAGCCTTTCTCAAATTTGGTCCACCGTATAAGGGCACTCCAACTATATGCAAACCCCCCGCATAGAGGGTGGCACAGCGTACGACATTAGCTCCTCCATGGAGCAAATATCGCACCTGCGACAAAAAAAGTACAGATGGAGAACTTGGATATGAGACTAAAGATCAACATTAGACCTCAAAAAAATTTAAAATTCGCACAGGAAACTCCATTAGGTTACATAGTTTGGAGAACTTACATGAGCTTCTAGACACCAGAGAGTAGCAAAAAGACAAAAATGACTTAAGGGAAGCAAAAAAACATACCTCTCTAAGAATTTCCGACGGAAAACCAGTCGATTCAAATGAAATAAAAGGCGGTGGCACGTCATCTCCCTGATGGAAGATTACAAACAAAGTAAATAATCAGCAGCCATACCATTATCTACCCATCAAACAAAACAGCAAACAACAAGAAATATATACTGATTAGTATTCAAATGAAATAAAAGGCAGGGGCACATCATCTCCCTGATGGAAGATTACAAACACAGCAAATAATCAGCAGCAATAACATTATCTACCCATCAAACCAAACAGCAAACAACAAGAAATATATACTGATGGGTAATCCAAAATAAGGTTACAATGTACAACAACAATGATCCAATCTGTTACTATAGGATTATTATGGTCGTCACTTATTTTAACTGGGTGATATTGTTAATATTGTGTTAAAAACTTATTTGTAAAGTGTATTCCTGGACTTCATACATATACCGCCAGCTTCTCATTTCTCTGACAAGATTTCTTGCTATTTCAAACAAGCATAAGAATGGTGTCCTTTTTTCTTCTTGAATTTTCAACCAGAAAGCTCAAATCATACGCAAAGAATACAAAACATAATCAAATTTACCCTCACAAAACTTGGTCAAATTTCTGATCTAGGACACCCTGCTGAAGGAGCTCTGAAGATCACAGGGTGTCCATTATTATGGATACATGCAGCAACCTACACGATAAATTTTCATGCATAGCAAATCAAATGTCAAGCAGAACCAAGCAATGAAAATACTCTTCATAACTCAAACAACCAAAAAGAAATTTAATAGGCACATGATACCGACGTATGAA
Organism: Tetracentron sinense; assembly: GCA_015143295.1. Lineage (NCBI taxonomy): Eukaryota > Viridiplantae > Streptophyta > Magnoliopsida > Trochodendrales > Trochodendraceae > Tetracentron > Tetracentron sinense. The sequence continues at coordinate 38,114,879 of CM026560.1, forward strand.
TCAGTAAATCAGGTGAGATACAACAAAATTTGAATGAAACATCTAAATTTGTGAGCTTGCAGACCAATAGAATGAGGAGAAGCATCTAAATAAAAACATTGTAGGGAATGAATCTCATGAAAGAAGCCATTATAATTACTTACAGAAACAGTTATCTCATGCTGACGGCAATAGGAATCCGCAGACGAACCACCTCCTATACCTGAGGATCCATGTACTCTAGCAGATGATCTGAAAGCCTGTGCACTAGACCCATTGTTATTCATATCAGGTCCTTCATGTCCAGCACTGACTGTCCCATTTGAGACATTATGAGAATGAGTTGTTCCACTGGCACTCTAATGGAGAAAAACATATGGTACGCTTACATTAGGTCTCAAAAAAGATAAGTATAGACTATAGAGCACAAAATAAATTCAGCATTACAGGCAACAAAAGACAAATTTGGCAGTTCAGCAAAAATATCAATTAAGGAAATATATCAAAGCTATTGTGCCCTTTCCAAAAAAAGCAACAACCTCCTATAGAAGATTGCAAAATCAAATGTTCAGACCAACCATTTGCAGTTGTGAAACAACCAGGGGAAGGCCCAGTCTTTCCTCACCAACACAACCTAAAGTTTTCATACATCATAACAGAAATACATATATAATTAGATGCAATTCATAAGACTAAAGTTCCATACCTTCACAATTGACAATTCTCATCAAACAAGCAGAAATATATAGATTATCTACAACCCAGAACTTAGCACCATAAGATAAAGATTTATATCCAGCTCTAGTAATAAAATATAATATCAATTCAGGTTTTCGTCACAGCCACACAAGAAAATGCGGGATAAGTAGAAAGGAGAGCTGTTTGAAATTTATCTTCAAGAGCTATCATCCTAGTTTCTATCAGACAGTGAGTTTCCCAATATCTAGATGCCACCAAGAGATAGCATATATGACAGTATGTTACTACTGAACATGTTAAGTAAGAAGCAATAAGGTTAACTTGTTGAAATTAGCAAATAAAGGAACCGCATATACCTGATAATTCCTGGCTCCAGGAATTGCTGCAAGTTTTGGTCCACCGTTGCTACCTCTATTATATTGAATATCTTCCTCGTTAGAGCTATTGTGATGATGTTGTGCTGAGGAAGATTGTTGAACTTGGACTGAAGAACTTATGGGCACTGAAGCAGGCTTTGGCAGTGAAGCTGGGTCTGCATGAGAAGCAACAGGCCTCTCGTATTGGGTGACACTGGTCTCCGGATTCCAAAAGTACAGATACCCAGTTTTACCATCAACTAGGCCTTTCCATGGTTTTGGGAGGGTAGGGTCTTCTGGCGCATAACGTGGACCATTGGAGGAAGCAGACTTGGTTGCAGCCATATCCGAGTGAATACCAACACAATCCAATAACAGCTAAGAATGGAAAGATGAAAACCAAATTTCCAAACTATAAATATGATGTGCTGATCAAATTCAACAAAATCGTATAGGGTACAATCAGGCTGTAAAATTCTGAGTCCCAACAGACAAATAGAGCCACGAGAGAGTCCAGCAGACACTTTCACAGCACCCAAACTATAACCCTAAAGGAAGTACAAAAACACCCAGCAGAATCAAGGACGGAGACCTACATTTCGCCAATCAAAAAAGTTACGAAGATCAAATCAGACGGAACAGAAAACACCACAAAAGAAACACCAAGCATCAGAACAAGAATGTCTCAAAAAGCGCTACCCAACTAGACCTAACTGTACGGGAAATGAAACCAAAATACTTCCCCATTAAAAAAATGTCCTCTAACTACGAAGTATGCATGTACCAAATTTCGAAGCTCCAGATCTAAAAACTCCATTAACTATATAACTCCTACAAGGAAAGAAAATACACCACAAAAAAAAACCCTAAATTATAACCAAACTCATGTTCATAGGGATTCCAAACCTAAAAGACACCACAGCATTTAAGAAAATCGTCGAGCTAAAATATCCTAAGGAGAACGAAATCAATCCAAGTTAAAACCCTAATACCTCCGAAACATATTTCTCAGTTCGTTCTTAGGGTATCTACGCATATCAAAACACTATCCAGATCTACATTTTTCTAATGAAACCCTAAAAATCAAAATGCAGAGAGAAATGGCGTACCTGGCGTTGCAAATGCAGTTGCAGAGGCGTCGGAGGCAGAGGTAAATAAGCAGTAGGAGACGCTCCACTTTTCCTATTTAACCCCTCCGTCCACCGAACTCTCATTGATTCAAGTAGCTATTTATAGCTTAGAGTATTGTAACCGTAGTTAAACTTTTCAATTTAACCATGATTAAGACAGCCTAGGAAAAGTATCACTGGTTGTTGGCTCATTCATAATAGCCTAAAAGGTGTGCAACTTGGCCGGGTTGGGCCCTCAACCCCGCTCTCAGCCCAATGTGCCTAACCTAGGTGGCCAAGCCCAATCCAATGACTCTTTTCTCAACCCTAATCTCAACTTGGGTTGATGTGGATTAAGTAAGGTTGTACTTGTCTAATTAAATTTTTTTTAAAAATTAATTGTTTATAATAAACATGTAAGTACTAGAAATTTATAATTTAAACTCTTTCTTATTTACACACCAGGGCTTTGTCCCAATGGTAGTGTATCCCCTGCTTTGGAGGGAGGTACCGGGTTCCATTTCTGAGAGGGTGGGAGTTTGTATATACTCTCCACCCGCATTAACTGAACAGATACTGACACCTAACTGGCGTTGCGGTTTAAACGAATATCTCGAACCAAAAAAAAAAACTCTTTCTTATTTGCTTAACTTGAATTCATAGTCTTATGTAAAATAATGTAATAATGGTGTGATAAATAATATTTTAGAATTATTAATATAATAGTTTTTAAAAATTATTAATACAAATAATTATGTATTAACGAAAAAAGTTTACTATGAATTATTTTAAGATTATAATGTCCCTATATATATTTTATTCTATCTACAATTACTCATTAAAAGAGAGTTTGATGAATTAAAAAAAATGGTAATAATATCTTTTTGTATTATATTTTCTCCTTAATTTCTCTCTCTCTCTCTCTCTCTCTCTATATATATATATATATTATATTTTGCGATACAAGTAGGGGTGGTTGCGAGTTGTCCAAGCTAGAGCTCGGCTTGGGTTGCTTATCAAACAAGCTTGAACATTAGTTTAAGACTCGTTTAGTTAATGAGCTGGCTCATTTATATATATATATATATATATATAGAAGATAAAAATAATAAAATAATTAATAATGTATGTATTATATATAGTAAAAATATTTCCATTAAAGTTTTTTTTAATTAATCATATTTAATGAAGCTCATTAAAAGTCCGGGTCAAGCCGAGCTCGAGCTTGATTATTGCATTTGCAAACGAGCCAAGTCGAGCTTGAACATTCCCAAAATCACCTGGCTCGATAAAAGCTCGGTTTTTGGCTAGCTCCCTAAGATACAATCATACAAAACATCATTTATTTATCATTAATAACGAGCACAATTCATTTGGATGGACATCTAGTGGGGTGTTGTGGTTGGACTCGAACCCAGGACCAGCATCATGAGAGAGGCACCCCACCCGCCCTCAACAATTCTCTCGAAGAGCAGTGATAGGCGTACCTGAGATCTCCATTTGCTAACCTAAGGCTGGTTCATGCCCTCTACTCTTAAATACTTACCAACTGTGGTGAGAATTTCAAAATAAGGTATAGGCCAATGAAGACCAGCCTTAGGTTTGCAAATAGAGATCTCAGGTACGTTAACTATTATCCTCTCTCGAATCAACATAAACACAAGAATCTTCTCTTTACAATTTATGATCATTGAATTTGCAATTTACAAGTTGGAAAAAATAGAAAGTTCCCTCTAACACCACTCGTTTCAAAAGAAAAGAATTATATCTCCGGATGGTTGGTCGCTCCTCACAAACGCAACAGAAACACCCTCACCTCTTGTGTGAGTGGTAGGGGTGTGGCCTTCAATGGAGGGAGGTCTGGGGATCCAATCCCCCCGGTATGAGTTGTAAGAGCTCCAATGCCAAGCTAACATCTGACCGTACAAATGCTACTAAGGTAAGTAAATGATGCCGACACCACAAAAAAAAAAACGCAACAGAAGAGCCTTCATTAATTTTACCCCTTGCCTTTTTTTTTTTTTTTGGGTAATCAACTTCACCAGCTTTGTTGCAGAGAAAATATGTGAAAACAGCGCATTTAGTTGCTAAGTTTGACCCACTTTGCATATCGCCTGTTATGTGTTTCTGTTTTGAAGAGAAACTCAAGATTTATGAAGATAAAAATAAAATTTTAAAAACAATTTGGATTTGTAAAATGACCAATCTCTCCTCCGGTAACATTTTAAAAAGAGAATACCCAAAGCATTAGGCAAAACTTCATTTAGACCATGAGTTTCTATGAAAACAACAAATAGCTAATATTGAAAATGTGTTGAATTCAATTGTAAAAACTAAAAATCCCATTAGAAAATATGCAATTACAGTTGTCTAAAGAAAATCAAAATTTTCTTTTCTTTTATTTATTTTTATCTATTTTCTTGGCAAAGAAAACTTCTTAGAAAAGAAAGCATCTCCAAAAATCTTTCTGAAAAGCAACTTGCCTGTATAATACCGGAAATTGCATGCTCTCATGTTTGGGGGACCACAATAACCCTCTTGAGGGGGAGATGTAAAAGACGAATGAATGAAACTGCCACACATTTTCAGTGCATTCGTTAAGAAAATAATAATAAATAAATCTAGAAGGCACAAAACCAAGTTATGAAGCTGTGTAATCTAGTGTTGTGGTTTGTTCCTTCCTTCTTTCTTGATGTATTTTCATTACTCAAATTTTGATCCTCCCAGAGTTAAAGAACACCAGTCAGTCTATATCGAAGAAACACGATGCGGTATGGGTTCCTAGGCGAGGTGTTGCCTGGGCTTTGCATAGCGACTAAAAATATAAGATATTCTTTATATTATAAAAAGTAAAGATTGTAGAAATAAAGCATACATAAGACTAAATATCACTAAAAAAAAAATAGCTTTGTTTGAAAAAAGTAGAGTCCCAGCGACTCAAACCTTAATACAAAATATGTTACAAGAAATGTTCTATTGTGCGCGTACTCAACACACACACACATACACATATATTAAGGTGGCGATTGGTAACACTAGTCTAAAAAGAAGTACTTATTTGAAATTATGCTTAGTTAGACTTTAGATTGTTAAATTGAAGGTTGATTGCATGTCCACATTTTAAAGAGTTTAGGGGTAAAAACCTCTACTTTAAAAAGTACCACCTAAGTATATGTTCATTTTGTTAATGTATTTGAGCATGTAAAGAGAACCAATTGCCTATATTTGAAAGTTTGGAGCCTCTATATATCATTAAAACAGTCAAAACACCCAAACAACATCTCAACAATATAATCACAAAAAGAAGCACTCTAACACAATGTAAAATTTTTTAGAAACCAAGGAAAATCACCCCAGATATTATTAGCACTGCTGTTGGAAAGCCTTCTCGGGGTTCTTCTCATCAATTTCCAAATTGTGAGGGAAATCATATGGCATTTCAGAAGCACAAAGTATTGCTTCATTGAACACTCTCACCACTTCTTTGTGGACTACCGCATTGCCTTCTTCTGTCAGGTGCAAGCCATCACTGTAAATGGACAACAGATAAATCAAGAACATATTAATTTTAACTAGTTATCCCTAGTCAACATATGGAAAACATCAATACAGCTCGGTAAATTATGAGAAAGAGGACTTTGCTTTCTTTATTTTTTACCCAGAAGTCTACACAATTACATTCACTTTCTGTTTTGAGAGAGCAGTGTTAAATTTTTCCCATTTCCGAAGTTGTGCCAAGTTCTTCTCCACTTGTTCTTCTTCAGAACTTTTCTTTTGTCACATCAATTGATCAGTTGAGAAGACAACTTCAAAAGGTTCAATAGGTTGATATTAACTAGATTATATTTTATAATATTTCAATATTAAAAAAAAACATAAATTGTGTATATCTGATACAATCAAAGGAGGAGCCAGAGTTTTCTTTCTAGGAGGGCAAGCAATAGATTATTAGTAACAATTGATAGGTTTGTGGAAAATGATTTGGTAGGTTTAAATTATTCTGGATTTAGGAGGGTGCGGATGTTAAGCGGCATAGTTCCCGAGGAAACTTTTTGAAGACCAACTTCGTGGGCCATCTCGTCTCTACGTTTCATACATGTCCTACATGTATTGTTTATCCTTGTTTAGGGTGAACTCATATTTATAGTTCTGTATTAGGTTAATATAAAAAATTCTAGTTGATGGAGAAATAGAGTTTTCTTGTAGAAATTGAGGATTGTTAATCCCGTTTTCAAGGTTTATTATCGTAGTTGGAGCAATAGTGAATCAGAGTAGATCTCCGTGGATGTAGCCCACATTGGGTGAACCAAGTAAATTGTTGTGTCACTGGTCTTCATATTAATTTATTTTTTTTCTTCATTTTTGCATCTCAGGGAAGGCCCCTTGGCTCTGTCCCTGCTAGCCCCCTCTCACCATTTTATAGATTGCAAAGGAATTTTATTCCCAAAAATTCAAAAGGAGCAGCTTCCCTTCTCTCACCACCCCTCTTCTATAGGTTGCAAATGATTTTTTCTTCCCCAAAAGTTCAAGGAGGATGTTGCCCCCTGACTCCACCCCTGGATACAATAGCAAGAGGATATCAACTTTTATGTGGGTGAAAACTATATCCACATTCTCTTTTATTATGGTTTTATATCCATTAGATTTTAAGATTCCTCGGTTTGAACTACTGAAAATCGTCTTGGCGTGGTCAGATGTCACTAGCTATCATCTAGCCGGATCAAAATTTAATTTTAATAATGAAAAGAAACTACAAAAAATAAAAGATGGTCTAGGTCCCCATCTTCTGGTTCACAACGACGGTCAATAAACGATATATTCATACCAATAGCATGCATTTCAGGATAGAGGGCGGCAAATATGGGTCCCATGTAAGATATCCCCTATTTCAGGGTCAGCATATTGGATTATACATGGGGCCTACTAAATGGCGAGTCCTCCCTCATGGCATGGGCACTACATTCATGTGTGCTATGCCACTTATGCACCAGAGTTCACACTATATAAGACGGAGGCCACATTTTTTTTTTCATATTTCCCCAAGAAGTTTAGCCTTTAACTGTCACTAACCTTAGGAATTTTTTCTGCCACCCCACTGTTTCCTGCATCATAGACCATAAATTGATGGATGGGAGACCCAGTTCCTTAGCTAACTCAACGCATTGGTTTGCATAAACTCCCGTCATTTCATTCGTCCTTTCTGACAGTTCCATTGCTTTCTCACCATATAAAGACCTGCTGGACCATCCATGCTTAATTTGAAGATATGAAGTGTAAAAATAATAAAAAGGGATGGACTTCTTTTTCAAGAAATTTCTAAACCAATTCAAGTGATGGTGTTTTTTTTTGTCTCATCATCAGTCAAATGAAGGAAATGCAGGAAACTTGGTTCTTAGATAGATTAGAAGACAACAGTAACAGAATCTTTCTCACTTGATACAAACAATATTGTCCGGGTTTTGAATTTTTGATGTCATAAAACATAAACTACATGATCAAAATGAAGTACGTTATCCATCATCCTTCCCATCTGCAATTTTGTATACAAACTCCACCAACTCATTGATCTGGGAAGTTAAGTGGTTGGTTATTTCTACCAATGGTGCAACTAACAATCACTGTACATGGGCTATAATTTTCATTAGGATAATGCTTCTGAGACCCCTTAGGGGTGAGACCATCCCAAGACCGTGCATCATATGCACAGAACCCAAAATTTTGTTCAATCATGTTTATGTTTTTTGAGTCCCATGCATATCATGAAGGGTCTCGGGGTGGTCTCAGCCCTAGAGGGTCTCGCTAGCAAAGTCCTTTTCTTTAAGGATGATAAACCTATGATTCTACATATAAAGTTAGTACACTTGAAAATTGAATGTTCTCTAGCCGAAACAATTTGAATGATAAACAATAGGTTTTCTCACAACATAGGAGTATAGAACTAAAGAAAAACTACAGGGGAAACACGCATGCAAACATTTAAACCTGCACAATTTCCAGAGAAGTATAGGAGGAAGAGAAAATGGGAAAAAACCAACTGATACATACTAATGAAGTCTGGTAGAACTGGTTACAAAAACAAAAGAGTGGAAAAAAAAAAGATAAACAAAAATAATACAAAAGGATATAGAAAACAAACAGTTTTTTTTACCAGTACACCACCATATTTATGTATGTGTAATTGAATCTTGATTATTAATATATATCATGTCCTCTCCAAAATATTTTGTGTCAGTTTCAAAGTTTTTTCAAATCAATGGATGTAATGTTAGAAGAAAGTATCAAACCGTGCATATTCTTTGCGGCCTTCTTCATCAACCGGGGGTGGAGTTATAAGCACAACTAACATGCTGGAAGAGCATTCCTGCCAATCGACATCCCATGAGATAATAGACCCTTAAACACCACAAAAGCTATATGTCAAACTAAATGGAGACCCATCTATCTATAAAGAATGAACAAATCAAACAAAAGGGTGTATGTATGAACAAAATTAAACTTTAAAAAAGTTCACCTTTTTTTCCAGAAATTTCACTTATATATATTCAATATAAATTAAAAAGTCCCATTTCTCGGAAGTTATGAGGAGATATGAATAAAAATGAACATATAAAGATTAAGGGAGTGTTTTGACACAAGAACATGTTATACACCTCTTAAATGTCATGTATGTAACAAAAATATTTGGCTCCACAACCCTAGACAGGGATGTTTACAAGCCAAAATTCGTCTATGGATGCACTGTCCAAGTCAAATGTTTCTGTGAAGGTTAAAAATCTTGTGTCCATGCCTACTAAGCATGACTTTCAAAATTGCAAAAAGTAAACATGCTGTATTAGTGAAAAACAAATTGAACCTTCAAATGATGAACAATTTTTATGAGGTTCTCCCGATACTCTTCAACAGGCACATGTTGTCTTTCGCTGGTCCTCCCAGAAAGAGCTGCATCATTAGCGCCAAAGAAAACCGTAACAGCAACAGGAGGCTTAATGCATCCCTGCAAAATAAAAAGATAAAAACAAACCTTATTCAAGAGCTTAAGTTAACAGAACGATTGAAAAAAAAGAGGGTTTAGAATCTCGTTGCACAGTCCTGAACTCATCCAAGTCCACTTGACAGTGGACTTTGCTACTGAATCAATTCGAGATCCTTAGTGGATCTTGAGTATCAAATATATTACAACCACCAGAAGCAAGGGTAACAACCCAAAAACTTGGCTTGATTTGAAAATGTATATATAATAAACATCTCTTGAAAACCTGATTGACAAAAAAGCTATATTGGGTATTGGATATCAATTAGCATAGCTAATTTTTAGTCTTGGAGGTAAAGGCTCATTGACTCTTCAATTCAATCTGACTGACTTTTAAGTAAAATCAAGTTTTTCTTTCTTTCAGTCAGGAAAAAGAAACAGTTGTTTGTTCCTTATCACCCAATTACACATTTTTCAATTATGTACAGGATTCTCTGAAAAACCACGGAAAGATTTATTCCTTTTCTTCACATATAACTTCTTTGTGACAATGCTTTCTTCTTTAAGATAAAAGAAAATGGACAATTTGTTATCATCTGAACATTCAACTTCTGTAGTTACCACTTAAATATGGAAGAGAATTTACTATGGAACTCGGTTTTGTTTACTCTTTTGGGTAGATAAGCTAGGAGGGCTTGGAACCCAAACCTCAAAGTTGCAATCAAAAGCACCACCTGCCGGAGATACAGGCTTGGCCCACTAGGGCTCTGTTCTTTTAGTGGAACTTTGAAAGTCCGGAACATTAATATTGTGGAACAAGAGGCAAGAGTCTAGGACGGGAGGAGAGAAGGTTTCTAACCCTTTTACACGATGTTATCTCAAATTTATTGGGTTCTATTTATTTACAAGTTCCATATGTATGGAACTTAAAAAATCCAAAATTTTTTATGGAACTTGAAAGTTCCATATTTGTAGAACTTTTGCACTCTTAGAATAATATAGTTCTAGACATTAAGTAAAATTAAAGGTGAATCAATGAAAGTTCTAGAGTTTAAAAGATCCACCAAAAGAATGGACCTTAACATAACTCAGTGATTAAATAGATATGAGTAAACGCTGATGAAAATTTTGTTTGTTGAAATACTGAAAATTCAAACATATAGATCATCTCAGAGGGTAAAATGATATTTTTATAAAAATATTAAAATAACGAAATGGGTCGTGAGCTTAATTAGAAAATGAAGCTAAGGAAACCTTTAGTGTAATACCAAAACATCATTTACATAGAAGACCACGATCCCGTGATCAAAACCCATAGGGAAGCGGCAAATTCCTTTTCTTCCACTCTTATTCATTGTTCAGTATGGTAGCCTGATCTGATCAGAATGTCCATCACCTGAACGATGTAATACACATAGGCATGGTAGTAACAGAAATATCCCATGGTTCCCCATTATAATAATCATATAAATGATAAATTTCAATTGAAATGTCACCTTAACAATGAAAGTAAGAAACACCAACAAACACCCATGCCGGAGAATTAACACATAGGCTCAGAATCCTATATACATTTCGAATTCTATAACCAAAGATAGTAATTTTAAGATGGAATTAATGGGGTATACAAAATCAAAAGCAACAAACAATATACAGATCAGGAAAAAAGAAAAGAAAAATACTTAACCAAAATAAAATGAGGAACAAAAACAAGTAGAAATCTTACCAGAGGAAAAAGGTGACGCAACAAGAACATTGCCCATCTAGTGTTGTATCCACTATACCCACGAACGATTATATCAGCCTACAAAATATGAATTCCATCAATGGGAAAATATTATTAAAAAATTTATTGTAAACTCGAAATGGAATTTCCTCAGTGAGCAACAAATTAGTGGAAAAAAATAAATTTAAAAAAAAATCAAACAAATGGTCAGTAAAGATCAACTGGGTTTCCCACATAAAATTTTTAAAAAAGAAAAAGAAAAAGAGGAGAACCTTTCGAGAGTAAGTATCGGCAAGAGCTGCTCCCCATCCACCTGGACTGAAGGATTGCTCTGTGATTGAATCTCCAAATAAGATGAACTGAGGCCTCATTATTTTATGAGGAGAGGGAGATTTTAAAGATTCTCCAGAAAATTTTGATTTATGGAATTAATCTGAAGCAGGGTTTATACAAATGTGTAATGCTGCCTCGTATAGAAAGAAAATTTAGAGGGACTCATTTAGAAAGATGTTAAAAGAAGACAGTGCTTATACAGAACCATAATAAACTCACATGGAAAGATAATCTACAGTCTTATATAGGGAGTCGCTCCCGCATTTAATTTGAAACCTCGAGGTTGATCTGTTTTGAAAGAAATTTGGAGTCTTATATAGGGATTCGCTCCCGCACACTATACAATCGATCTATGAGACTATGACCATTTAACTTTGTTTAGTTCTTTCCAATCTTTTTTCAAATTTTTTTTTGTCCCAAGTTCTTTCCATTCCACAAGAGGGCGTTTTTAGTGCTGAGCCGCAGGATTGTAAATCCAACCGTCCTAAGGTGCACATGGAATAAATGGTGGGCCCACTAAATGTTTGACACCCCTTTTTCGAACTTTTGAGTGTGTGTTGGTTGCATGTCTGTTTGTGTGAGTGAATGTCCTCTTTCTGCTTGACTTCAGTTTAGCCTTGTGGTGTTGTTGAGTGAATCAAATAAACTCATATTTATTACTTTTTTTTATTTTTTTGGTGAAATGTTATCATGTAATTAACACACGCTCGTGCTTACCTTATTCACTTTTCTATATTTGGTAAATCGTAAACACTCACAATACACAATAATAGGCCAACACACACAGGATCCACTAATTATTCAAATGCTTTTAGTTTGTGACTTAGAAAATGCATATAGTATGAATTAATAGTATGTGTTGGCACATTTATATCCATGTTGCATGGATTCCGTAAGATAACAGGTGCGTCTCAACTCTTAAGGACTTACTGTACATTATGAATATAGATAATTAGCATAAATTTTAATAAAATTTTTCTAATTCATCATCAGAAGGAAAAAAATTCAACAGAAGAATTAGGAGCCATTTATTTTTAGTAAAATACAAAAATATATTAAAAATTGAGGAATTACTAATCCCTAAAACACAATAAAATTGGGAAAGATAGAGAAATAAGGGTGTCAACATACTCAATTCGAGCAAAAAAATTATTTTTAAAATAATAATTTTTAATATTTACATTAATATTTAAAATCAACATATGTCAGAGCTTCATTAATTTATTTACTTTAGTTTATATTTTATATATATTATTTGATTAAATATAATTTGTAATATATTACTTGTGTTGTTTGCAATAATTTGATTTTTATATTAAATTTATATACTTTTAATCTTATAGTATTATTCGTATAACATTGAAATATACTATTTTTAAAAAATATCAAAATAGAATATCTTCTTGTGCCCCTAATTTGTTTTTTTAGACTGTTGTGTCTGATACCTTGTATTTGATTCCGACAACAACATCCGTATCTGTGTCTGTTCAATATAGTTTCAAACAACCCTTAACCTGATAAGGGTGGTCTCTTACTCCCTTTATCCTAGAAGTTTTCACCATATTCTTCATCTTAATTGGAGCCTTTTTTTTCGTTCTTTTCTTTCTTTGTAATCTTTCTTTTGGTATATACACATTCTATTCAACGAGATTTTACTTCGCGAAAGTAAATCTATTTCTATACTTACAAAAGTTTATAAAGCAATTAATTTGCTTAACAAATTATTATTTTTTTAAACGAGAGTGTCTAGGTCTCTTAAAGCATCTGAACTAAGTCTATTGGGCCATGCAAATCCCCTCATACGGTCATACCACACAATCAAGAAAGCCATCCTGGAAGATGGCCAACAAGGGGAAGAGACTCGAACTTGAGTCTTGGCCACTAACCCAAACCCTTTTTTTATTTTTGCTGCAATTATCATTTAACTTCATTAGTGGGTTAGATTGGGCTTGGGTAGTGGAACTCTTGCAACTCGTACCCAGGGGATTGGATCCCCAGACCTTCATCCACTGAACGCCACACCCCTACCACTCACACAAGAGGGCAGGGGTGTCACAACCCCTCATTGGTTAACAACTTAATTGTTATAAAGTACTGTTAGGGCTTAATAGTAAAATAGAACTTTCTTGTTTCAATAATAGATTTTTGGGACGTTTACAAATTACAATGAGATTGTTGTAAACGTTTTTCTCCCATCTATTGATTATCAAGAAGTTTAAGCTCAATTACCAAAAACAAAGAACTATAAAAGGAAATTTTAGCTCGAAAAAGCATATATTTTTTTGGGCAGTGATACTTTAAGCACCCGCGTTCCACAAGGTGGAACGTGTGCCCCCGTATCCCGCCACATGTCCCATTTTCTCTCTTTTATAATCATGATTAAATTTACTAACTTGAGGTTAATATATATTTTTCTAAAAACCAAGGTTAAAGGGATGAATCCTAGGGGTGAGTGAATCTTAATGTGGTTATGAGTGTTAATTAACCTGAAGTTATTTTTCTAAGAACCAAGGTTAGATGGATGAACCCTAAGGATAAGTGAATCTTAACTATAATTAATAAGTGTTAACTAACTTAAGGTTATTTTTCTAAAAACCAAAATTAGATTGATGAACCCTAAGGGTGAGTGAATCTTAACCACATTTCATCGATATTAAAAAAGACATGTGGCATCCCGTAGAGGCGTGCACATTCCGCCGAACGCGCCCGCGCAAACAATCCAAAAGAAAAACCCACAAATCTGGCCCAAGAGGACAAGTCTTATCTTCACATTTGATCGGAGAATAGAGTACTCTATCACAAATTCAATCGAGTGCAACAAGCTCATCCCTCTTTTTTTTTTTTTTGGGAAATGTTATCACGTAAACTTGGGAGTAGGGCTACACAAAGCCCGATTGTCCCGTTGGTGCGGCTCGGCCCGCCCGAAATTTTGGCATCGAACAAGTCAAGCCAAGCCCTAAAAAAAAGCCCGAAAGCTAATTCAAGCCAAGCTCAAGCCCACCCCTGTGCGGCTTGGCCCGGCTCGATTGAGGTTCGGCTCGGCTCGACTCGAAAATTATTTTAAAAAAAATATATATATATATATATATATATATATATATATTATTTATATATATCATTATTATATATATAAATAATATAATTAAAAAAAAAAAAAGGAGATTCAAGCCGAGCTCGAGTCAAGCCAAGCCCGACTTGAGCTTGAGTCAATTCGGGCCGAGCCGGGCTTCAAGCCAATTTTTTTTTTTGGGCCGCACAATCGAAACTGTTTTCGGGCCGAGCCGTGCTTAGGGCCTTGATCAAACTACTTCAAGCCGAGCCGGGCTTGGCCAAGCCCGGCCGAATACAGCCCTACTGGGAGATTATTTTTCTATTTTCTCTTTCACATATGATCCCGCGTTTGGCTATTGTGGTTAAGATTCTTTAACACAGGTGGATGGGGAGACGTTAACCTAGGTGGTTGCTCGTCCTACACACACACCCCGCCCAATTTTTTTTAAATGTAATATAATGTATGTAGATATTTTAAAAGAATATAAATAAAATATAAATTTTGTATATAGCGGCCCAAAAAAATATTGTACAATTCTTTAATATAAACCCTTTTAACCTTAGTTAAGATTTATTATCTTAGGAGTTAATTTTTTTAAAATAAAAACCAATGGTAGATGTATAAATCCTAAGGGTGAATGAATCTTAACCACAGTTAATGGATATTAAAAGAGATGTGCCAAGTAAGGGAGACGCCCGTGGTCCACTTAACACGAATCATGCGTGCAAAAAAATTATCTCCATAATATAAAAATAAAAGTATAATAATTTTAGAGTTGTGATTAGCCTAGCTTGCATTTGACTACATAATCAAATGCCTTCACATTTCATCCCCTTTAACCGTGGTTAAGCTTAATCAATTTAAAGTTATTTTTTTTAAGACTAAGTTTAAATGGATGAACCTTAAGAGTGAGTGAATCTTAACTATAGTTAATGGGTATTAAAAAAGTAGGCAGGAACCAATGAAGACCGACATTTCGTTACATAGTAGAAATGCACGATAAATTAAGCATTTTCCTTAATTTTATGTGAAATACATAATTTGCCGCAATAGACTACCTATTCTAATGTACAGTCCTCATTGGTCAATGCCCCCTTTTTAACACACATCAGCTGTAGTTAAAGATTCACTCACTCCTATAATTAAGCAATCTAAGCTTGATTTTAAAAAAC
Organism: Tetracentron sinense; assembly: GCA_015143295.1. Lineage (NCBI taxonomy): Eukaryota > Viridiplantae > Streptophyta > Magnoliopsida > Trochodendrales > Trochodendraceae > Tetracentron > Tetracentron sinense. The sequence goes on from CM026560.1 coordinate 38,130,275, forward strand.
AAAAAGAATCAAAATATTTATTTTAATATTCTTAAGTTTAACTATAGTTAAATGAGTGTTAAAAGGGACATGTGGCCATGACATTAGAATACCTATTCTAATGTCGAGTGTGCTAATCACTGGCCTTTTAGGTTTGGTGTTTCCTCAGTAAAGGTTGGTGTGAGCATAGCACCACCCTATTTTTAACCTTAATTTTTTTTAAAAAAATAATGATTAACAATATTAATCAAAGAGCTAACCACAGTTAAAAGAGACACATGTCCACGATGAGAGGCGAGGAGCGGATTAACGCTCTCTCTTCTTCATTTTTTTTAAAAAAAAATAATAATAATCGATCTTCTTCTCCCTTATTCCGCCATCTTATTTATTCTCTCAGTCAACATCGCTAGTCTCTTTGGACTAACTCAATTGTCCGCCAAAAGGAAAGAGAAAGAGAAATTATTCGACTGTATATTCTGATATAGTAGGTAGACATAATAGCTGAGATGCTTTCATCTCCTTACTCATTTCAGTCGCCTATGATCAATGCAAACTAGAGTTGTACTACCCTTTGCTCGCAAAATAGCAACTTGGTCAGCTTTATCATCTCCTTCTTCTTTATGGGAGTTCCAACGGATTTCTCATCTTGATGTTTACTCCTACAATCTGAAGATCAATGATTTGATGAAATCTGCTTGCTTGAATTCTGCTCTCCAGCTATTTGAATCAATGCCAGTTCATGATGTCATCTCATGGAACTTGGTCATTTCTGGTCACGCTCGCCATGGAATTCCGCAACAGGCTTTTGTTCTATTCAAGCAAATGGTTTCTAGAGGAATTAGAGAAACCCCATCAACGTGTTCTTCGGTTTTGGGTATTTGTAGCGATGCTGGGTTTTGTCGAGAAGGCCTTCAAGTTCACTGTCGGGTGGTTTTGCTTGGTTTCAATTTGAATTTGTTTGTTGGGAGTGCACTTGTTGATCTTTATATGCAAATTGGACTTGCTGATCGTGCTTTGCAGTTGTTTGAGGATTTGCCTGTGAGAAGTTCAGGAACATGGAATTTGGTGCTGCGGGGATTTTGCGAACTGAGTCGATCTAATGGGTTGCTAGAGTTGTACTCAAAAATGAAATTGGATGGTGTCGAGGCAAATGGGGTTACTTTCTGCTATTTGATCCGTGGATGTAGTATTGGGGGATTTTTGGATGAAGGAAAGCAGCTGCATTGCCATGTGAGTAAGAGCGGGTGGCTACATTCCAATTTGTTTATTGCCAACGCTTTAGTTGATTTCTACTCAGCTTGCGGAAGCTGGATTGATGCAAGGAAGTCAATTGAAATTATTCGAGACGAGGACGTGATATCATGGAACTCGATTGTTTCTGTCTATGCCAATAATGGGTTATTGCCCGAAGCTCTTGTATTCTTTGCTAGGATGCAATCATGGGGTAAGAAGCCTTCAGTTCGTTCATTTGTGGGATTCTTGAATTATTGTAGTGCTACTCATAATCATAGATTTGGAGAGCAGGTTCACAGTTATGTTTTGAAATTGGGTTTTGATCATGGAAGTGTCTATGTTCAATCTGCATTGATCGACATGTACGGGAAGTGTGGTGAGATTGAGAGTTCTGTATTCTTGTTCAACGAAATTCCTGAGAGAACTCTAGAGTGTTGTAACTCATTGATGACTTCTTTGTTATACTGTGGCATCATAGAAGATGTGATTGAGCTTTATGGGTTGATGGTGGATGAAGGAGTGGGCCTGGACCACGTCACTTTTTCGACAGCTTTGAAAGCATTATCATCCTCTGCCTTGGCGAGTTTGGCAAGCTGCGAATTGTTGCATTGTTGTCTAATAAAATCAGGTTTTGAAACCGATATTTCGGTTTTGTGTTCATTGATTGATGCTTACTCAAGATATGGTCATATCAATCTTGCTAGCCAGATTTTTGAACAAATTATAGCTCCAAATGTCATTTGTTTCACATCAATCATCGCTGGATATGCTCGAAATGGAAAGGGGAGGGAATGCATTGAGATGCTTGAGACAATGATAAAGAAGGGGCTGAAGCCAGATGCCTTGACATTCTTGTCTGTGTTAGCAGGATGTAATCACTCAGGGTTAGTTGAAGAGGGGCGTTTAGTGTTTAAGTTTATGAGAACTGTTCACGGGATCTATCCAGACCGCCGACATTATTCATGCATGGTTGATCTTCTGGGGCGAGCAGGATTGTTAGAGGATGCAGAAGAGTTGCTCAAACTTGCTCCTGTCAAGGATGATACAGTAATGTGGAGTTCACTGTTACGGAGTTGTAGGGTCCATCGAAATGAAACAGTGGGAAGGAGAGCAGTGAAAGCCCTGATGGAGCTTGAGCCCGAGGATCCTGCAGCATATTTGCAGGCTTCAGCCTTCTACTCTGAAATTGGGGATTCTGAGACCTCAATGCAAATCAGAGAGATTAAGGTGGCAAGGAAGATGCGAAGAGAGATTGGTTACAGTTTAATTGAGGACCACGATTATGGCTACTCTTAACATCTTGTATAGAGAACTAACCAGACAGATGACCTGTTGCACCACTATTGCTCAATCTGTACAGTAAAATCATAGCCCCCGAATCATACTGCTTGGAGTAGCCTAGCAGTCTGGTATAAATTCTGAAGGGCATTTGGATTTCATGGGCAGTTACAAGGGCTTTGAAAGTATTAGAGACCCTGAAAGAAAGAAAAAACATAAGAGAAAGAAACACTGGAGAGCTGTTACAGAAAAGTTGATAACCAAAATTACGAAAGTAATTAGTTATGACATACGAAAACAGAACATCTAAGTTTCTGTATGTACATGATGAACTGCCTATAGGCCGTGTAGCTTTACGCATGACAAGGTGTAACCATTCAGCGGGTTGTGCCCAATGTATCACATTCTTTTTAAAATATCGAATTATGGTTATGATTGTCTAATCAAGTCAACTTATGCTTACTTTGATCTTGATTCATATTCTTTTTGACAGTCGAAAAACGTAAGTATGGCAAACACTACAGCAAAGAGTATAGATATGTATTGGATCATATTCTTTTTGGACAGAAAGTGGAAGTATGACATACCGTCCGAGAAAATCTCAACAGATCTAATGATCAGTTATCTGGGTCAAACCGCACTTACTGTGACCTTGGATTATATTTATTCCAAATCAAGACCTGGAATTCATTTTAGCTGGACCAGATATACGTAGCAGGCTTGCAGCCTGGATGGGCGTTACACCCATGTTTGAAGAGGCCTCCTTTCAAGACTCGGCGATGCGCATCCAGGGTCCTACCCCGTTTCAATGGAGTTTGTAGCTGATGTTATACCTAAACTACTCAAGAGAGGATCAACTTGCCTGAAATCCTGGGCCTGCTGGGCCAATGACCAACAGGCAAGCATCATGAAATCCACCACTCAAATTGTCTCTTTGATGAATTTTATTTCATTCATGAGGAGTTATACTGTACGTGTATAAATATATATATGTATTCCTTTTGCGTATAAATTATAGTAACCAACATCTGAATTTCTCTAGAGAGAGAGAACAACGAACCCCATTAACCCTTTTGATTGGTGAATTTTAGTGCACTGGGGGAAGAGTAAAGCAAAAAACTCCCAAAAAAAATTCCCTTATACTTCAAGTGTGGGCATGTAGGAAAAAAAAAGCACCTACATCTCCTTCAAAGCCAAGCTATATACCCCTCAAAACCCTTTATTTTCAACACTAATCTTACACGTATAAATCAAAATCCATGTCTTCATTTGATTTATATAAATCAAGCAGTCTTGCAAAACAACCAGAGCCCATAAACACATGGAGAAATTCTTTTTGGTTTCCCTACTTGTCCTGCTAATAGCAGCTCATGGAGTTGCAGAAGATAGCTTATCTGAGAACATGCTCGTGCTTGGAGAGCTTGAAGATTTGAATGTAGGAGAAGAGATAGAAGAACTTGCTGAGATCCCAGGATGGACTAGTCAACATAGTGGTAAAGTTCTTGTGAATGTAGATGCCTTTGGTGCTGTTGGAGATGGAATTTCTGATGATTCCCAGGTGAAATTTTTGTTGTCATTTTTTTTTTTCAATTTATGAAAGTTTTGAACAAATTCATATAATTTTAGCCCGCGTTAGTAAATGACTCAACAATGCTGGTGAGCTTATGTATATATTAGCTTTAAAATTTTGGATTCAGATTAACAGACATTCTGCCAGTCCCAAGTAAACTCAACGGAGTCAATAAAACATTGTGTAAACCCGATAGAATATTACCTGATTCAATCATCAATTAGTTGATTTCTTTATAAAGTAGGAACTGAACTTAGTAGTTTTTCGTTTTTCTTTTGCATTATAAATTTTACATTATGATCCATTATCAGGCCTTCTTAAGCGCATGGGGCATAGCATGCTCTACTCCAAAATCAGTCTTCTTGGTTCCTGAAGAGCGGCGTTATCTGGTCAATGCAACTAGATTTAAAGGGCCTTGTGCCGACATGATAATCATTCAGGTAATATCAAAGGTTATGTTGCATTGTGGGATATTGCCTGATTAACATTTACCATAATTTTGTAGGGGTGGTCTATGATAGCGTGAAATTCTAGTTTAGTGATTTATTATTATTATTATCGCTGTTTTTCTTTCTGGGATTACCATGGTACTTTGGTGCAGATTGACGGAACAATCGTAGCTCCGGATGAGCCCAAGAATTGGGATCCAAAGAACCCAAGAATCTGGCTTGTTTTCTCTAGACTGAAAGGAGCCCATTTTCAAGGTAATGGAGTTATTGATGGTTCAGGGAGCAAATGGTGGGCAGCATCTTGCAAAAGGAACAAGTCAAACGTAAATATTCTGGTTTAAGTCTTTAATTATTCTTCTAACGCTATTTATTCAATAAACATAATTTGATAAATTTTTCTTTCTCTGTCTCTCTTTTTATTACAGCCTTGCATAGGGGCACCAACAGTAAGAATATCTTATCCATTTTAATTCTTTTAAATCGCATTATGATTGTAAATTACCATCAATACACATACATTCAAGTAGAACTAGAGCTACTGAGTGTGCATCTAGTGAAACTTTTAACATCAGAATTGTTGCAGGCATTAATGATAGATTTGAGCTCAGTTGTGATGGTGAAGGGCCTCACCATCCAGAATAGCCAACAGATGCATTTTGTGATTTCCCGATCTGAATCCGTGCGCATATCCAATGTCCTGGTCACAGCTCCGGGAGACAGTCCCAACACCGATGGAATCCACATCTCTGACTCAACTAATGTTGTGGTCCAAGATTGCAAAATTGGAACAGGTTTTCCATTGATTCCACCTTACTCCATTTCTTTTCTTACTAAGATGGAACTTCTACTTTTAATTCAGCTGTTTTAAGTTACATTTTTCTCCCAACTTCTGTTAAATTATGGGTCCAAGGACCTACAAATAAAATTATAAATCGGGTTTGTGTGTGATCCTCAGGGGATGATTGCATCTCGATCGTCAATGGCAGCACAAATATCAAGATGAAAAATATTTATTGCGGACCTGGCCATGGAATCAGGTGCGTCGATTCTAAATAGCAAACAGTGATTGGTGAGGAAATATACATACAAGTACAGGCCAAGTACATTTGAAGAGTTAGAGACTCATAGAACAACAGTATTGAGTCACCCTGCTTTTATAAAGAAAATAGAAGAGTTCATCAATCAATAGTGGTGAATAGAGATGGAATCGAATAACTGATTTATGTTAAATCATGGCTTCTTTTTATCTTCTTTTTTTTTTTGGCGCATATTAGCATAGGAAGCCTGGGAAAGGACAACAGCACAGGAATAGTCACGAAGGTGGTTTTGGATACAGCATTCCTCAAGGAGACTACCAATGGCCTCAGGATTAAAACTTGGCAGGTAATTATCCAGTTCCATTAAGCAGAAATCAGGAAATCTCAGTAGTTGCACCCCAATATGGTAGTGTACACTCTAGTGCATATTAGCACTGAGGACATGGTGAGACTCTTTTGTTTTCTGGAACAGGGAGGATCTGGCTACGTTCGGGCGGTGCGCTTTGAAAATGTGAGGTTGGATGAGGTTGCAAACCCCATTATCATCGACCAGTTCTACTGCGACTCCCCAAAATCTTGTCAGAATCAGGTAGTATCTATTCACTAAAGGATACCAAACTCAATCACCTTAACCTACGTCCCTCAAATCTATTGCCTGCTATTTTGGATTATCAACAAAAGCTCAATGATATAAATTTTTTTATAAAAAAAGAACATATTTATCAGTAGTTCAGAACTCAATCCAGATTTAACTTCTTTTTTCCAGACATCAGCAGTGAAGGTAAGCCAAATAATGTACCGGAACATCAGCGGGACTACAAAGAGTGCAAAAGCCATGAAATTTGCCTGCAGTGATACAGTTCCCTGCAGCAACATAGTTCTGAGCAACATCAACCTTGAGAAGACGGATGGCACAGCAGAGACCTACTGCAACTCCGCCACAGGCTTCGGTTATGGGGTGGTGCGTCCCTCAGCTGACTGCCTGAAATCAACTGACAAGGAATACTGTTCTGACCATTCAAAAGATGATCCGCTTATAAAACCCAGCGGAAAGGATCCTGTCCACATCGAGCTCTGACTGAACTACCTATTGGCACTAAGATTAATGTTTTAAGTAGGTTTCTTAACCAGATAAAGGGTCACTATTGGGGGTAGAGAAAGGTCTATTGGGGGTAGAGAAAGGTCTATTGGGGGTCTGAGGTGCCCAAGTCAGATTTTAAGGGAAAAGAGGCGTTAATTATTTAAATAGATGCTGCACTGAACCAGATTCAGATAAAATAGATATTAATATATGTAACGTACTTAAAAGCTCAAAACAACTTGTTGATTCAGTTTGTGCATTCAGTAGTGTTACTCTTTTTTCTGGTAGAGGGAAGATACAGATGACTCAGCTTGTTGCCTCTTCAGGTGATCAGCCATCCTCACCATGCCAGTACCAAAGTTACAAATAAAAGGTTATGGTTTCAGGCATGCTCAATGTGAGGCTCTAATACCGACCCAAAAAAAAGTGAGGCTCTAATAGTCTAATGAAGTTGATTGTCCATGGTAGATAAAATCTCACAATAGTCATTAAATTTCCATCTTGATAACAAACAACACCGGATGGCTGCTCTTTATGCTGGACTTCATGAATTTGAAAAATCCTGAACCTACTTTGGTTAATGATTGTCTTGATAGAAGCACAATAAATATATTTCCAAGTGACTTATTCATTTGCGGGCTTGCAGTTAGTTAAGTACATTGGCATGATAATTAAAATAACCTTTTTCAATGATTTACCAATATATATGTGTAACCCATATATGTGAGGTTTTTTCTATGATCACCGATGGAATGAAATCAGCAAATAAAGACAAGAAAATACAATAGTACAGAGGTTCAAGAAGCTGCATCTTAAATACCTGAGAATGCCAGGGTGGAATAAACTAAAGGGGCACTTTGTTGGCTGACAACAGGTGTTTGGATTCAACAACACATGACCCCTCCTTTCAATGCTTTTCCAAGTCACAATGTAAAAAAAAAAGGATGTGGGCATGAGAAAGAAAAGCTAGCATCTTTCATCAATAGTGTTTTTGGGGAAATGATCAAGACCACACGGGTCTCTGTTTCTTCGAACTACATGCAGGACAAATATTGTACACAACTCCATACCTTTCAACATGTGATGTTACGATCTAGAAACCGAGGAAGGGGCACTGCTTCCGAGCATGTTCTGGTATAAGTTTCACCAGGAGCTCCAGAGATGCTCCTTTAAGCTCTGCAAATGTGGAATTATCAGTGAGAGCATGGCATTAGCATATGGTTAATGCTAGGCCGACTTGCTCCTCATATGGAAATAAAGCAGGTGGGCCCACAGGGAAGTTGTCGTTTTCACCTGCCTTATTTCAATATGAGGGGCAAGTCCACTCGCGGGAGAGTCAGCTTAGCAATCCCCTTAGCAAATATAGCCAGATATATAGATGGAAAGATACACACGCTAACAAATGACCAAAGAAAAGGGAGAGAACCTTGGGGTTTAAAGTTGAATAATGGAGGCAAGGGGCGCCCGTTAGGGAGACGAGTGTTAGGATCACGAAGTTCATCGAAAAATGGGTGGATACAGGCTTCCAACTGCATGAAATAAACATTCAAAAAATGATGATTAGATAGAATATATTAAAAGAAAGGATGAAGCATTGGTAATCAATAAACACAAAGAAACAACCACATTGACAATGTCTGGTGAGACATAAAGACAGCAAATGAACTTTCCAGCATAAATGAATGGATTGTGTAAAAGAATGTAAATATAGCAATCTTCCTCATTAGATCGTGAAAGAACACAAATGGGAGAAAAAGAAGGAAGCACTCACGGCAGTGCACCGCAGATTTGGAGAGTACTGAAGAAGTCTTGAGACAAGATCTACTGCTTCTGGGGGCATGCGCTTGTGGAATATCTGAACAAAAGTGTAGTATCAGGTGAATTATTTGCATATAAACCCCAAAAGCTTTACCATCAACATGGAGACTCGGGATACTCACTTTGTGCCAGGGATGAGCCTTGATTTGTGGGAATTTAAACTCTGTATAGTTTGGATTCATACATTTGATTTCCTCTCGTGTAGGTGTACCAAGTACCTGCAAACCCGAGAAAAAAAATACTAATTTAGTTTGCTTTCCGGAAGGTAGAGAATTGATTATAAGTTCCTACATAACAAATATATATTTTATCATGTCTAAGGGGTCTAGAAAGTTTTACCTTGATTATCTCAACAAGCTGATCAACTCCACTCTCGCCCGGAAAGAGAGGCTATCAAAATTTGGCATGCCACAGAAAAACAAAGGAAAATGAATTGATTTTAGTATTTACAACCTGTTATTGCCATACACAAGTAAAAGGATTCAATTTCCAAGCCTGCAGAGAACCTGTCCAAGAAGCAGTTCAGCAAGGACACAACCTACAGACCATATGTCAATTGCAGTTGTGTATTCTGTTGCCCCGAATATGAGTTCAGGTGCCCGATAATAACGAGAACATATGTATGATATATTTGGCTCGCCTTTGACCTGTCACAGATTGTAGATGGGAAAAGAATTAATGGATTTTACCGAGAAGGAAAGGCCCATGTGTCTAGATAAGAAACTAATCATATGGAAAAGGCACAACTGAGACCAGGAAAGCACAGAAAAAAAACATAAAGGCAACATCAAAAGGAGAAGTAATTTGTCTTTTCCATAGGAGGGTACCCTGTCTGTAACCAATTAGGGGCACCCAAAGCATCTCCCATACAAAGAACTTGACAACGATAGAAATGCAGGAGAATTCATTCACATATGCATCCCAAAGAAAAAAGAAAGAAAGAAAGAGAGACACATCAACTGTCAGAACTCAGAAAAGAAAACAAGACAAGTACCAAAACACAACAACATTGAAATCGTGGGGGCAACAGTTATGGAATCATCACCAATTTGATGGACCAGTTACAAATATGTATCAAGGTTTGACTCGGACATCCCCGGGTGGATGCAAATGGATCTGGACACAAGCCGTCAAGTGGTTTATCCAAACCAACATGCTCACAAGAATTCAAAGATACAAAGACAATTTACATAGGCAATTGCGTGAGCTTGGATGCATTCAACCATGCATGTATCAGGAAAACCATGTTGTGTTTATAAAAAATACTTCATTCGATTTACAGGTACATCATTGTAACTGATAAATAGTTTTTACAGATAGCACTTTTAGGGAGAAAACAAAAACATAATAAAGTAACTGATGAGGATTGAATCCCCTGTTATTCCTGGGGATCTCTTTTAAATCTCGTCTTAGGATCCCCCAATATTCTTAAAGAAGTTGTTACATGGTATCACTAGTTAATTGACAATTACCATCTACCTGTCTAATAGTATGTTGCAATTCAAAAAGTTGGCAGTTTGAAAGCAAAATTCGGCTTTGTTATCACAACTTTGTAGATAAGCAACAGTAAAATACTTGACATTAAGAAGTCAAGACATAGACAAGCAGATCTCTTTACCAGCACTTTTGCACTTCCAAAATCGCATAGCTTGAGCTGGTGAGTATGAGGATTAACCTGCAAAAATGGAAGGACTAAGCAGGAGCATTTAATCATAAGGGCAAAGGATCAATGAGCTTCTTATACAAACCAGTAGATTCTGTGGCTTAATGTCCCTGTGACAAACTCCTATACCCCCGTGAATATATGCCAATGCTCTACAAATCTGCCATTACTAAAAAGGAGTTAGATAACTCAATAGCGACCTTGTCATTCTGAAGGCTGTTACCAAAATATTTCTCCACCATCACCTAGTACCCCAAATACTCTTAACAGCTGCTAAAATGGGAAAGTCTATGCCTTATAAAAGAAAATAATTGAACAATGATTCGTATGGGACCTTGATCACATTGGAAGAATAAGGCTTGCTTATCTATATACAGAAAATGGTATTAGAACTTACAAGCTATATTGCATTTGCCGTTTTATTTAATTTTAGAAGACCTTGCTACCATTTGAACTCACCACTACAACCATTAATATTAAGCAAGTGAAGATCCACAACGCCAGAAAAGATTTAAAAATATATCTGACTTTCTAGCCATCATCCCGATACTGGGATCAGTTTCCCTCAAGGCAATAATAGAACTTTTGCCTTTTCTTTTTCCGAAAATAATTTGAACATATGTTTTGACTGTTTCAGTTTAATACACTACATGCAAAATGGATACTCATATGTTCACTTGGAAATATCACATGATTCATCTGATTATCTGGACATTTTATCCACTCTCAAGGTGAATATACAGAGATTGGGTTCTTTAGGTGTAACTTAGTTTTACTTTTACTTGAACATGAAATGTAGAAGAACAGGAATGGAAGCAAAAAAAAAACTCCAGAATTAATTCATAATAGAAGGTGAACCTGTAAGAAAAAACCGAAATCAAGAAATTGGAAAACAAGTCTGGGAAATATTGACAAAATGTGAGGGCCAGACAGAAAATGCTTGGGAAATAGAGTAATAATACGATAATAGAACTATGACATGTCTCTGGAGCAGTTTAACAAGAAGCAAGTCTCCTTTGGGTATAGCATTCCTTCTAGCTATGGTTTAATAATTTAGCATGCAATTATGACGTTAAAAGGCCAATCCTTTCATTCAAACTTAAGTCAGTTGTTTTATATGACCAGCATAAGGTACTATTGGGGTTAAGCAAGAAATGACTACAGAGTATAAACTAAGGTTCATTTTAAAAGCTGAAAATCGGCAAATAAAATATACTTCTCATATGGAAATTAAAATTCCATGAACTTCACTTATTATGAAGCACAAATTTATGGTAATAATGATGGCTACGTTTTCAAAATTTCGAACCTGATATGTGTAGAGTTTGACATATATCAGAGGCATTCGCTGATTTGCCCTGCTGTAGTGTTTTGCTACACGATAAACCGTCTCGGGTACATACTCGAGCACCAAATTAAGATAGAGCTCCTCCTTCTCCGTTGTCGAAAAGAAACAGTGTTTGAGTGAGACAACGTTAGGGTGATCAAGAAGACGCATTGTTTGCAACTCGCGGTTCTTATATCTCTTATCCTGTAAAACCTTTTTGATTGCTACAGTCTCTCCTGTTTCTAGACACTTTGCCTGTAAAATAAGATAATTGAGGCCGAAAATTTAATACCATTTCAATTTGAAGAAATCGCTTTGGTAAGTCTGTCTTATTAAGCAGACCACCAAATTGTCATTTAGCAGACACAGACAGATGTCCGTGAATCTGAATTTAATGAATCACCTGAAATACAATTCCAAATGAACCATGTCCAACAACGCGCTCTGCCATGTAGCTTATAGTCTGAGGAACAAATCAAAGAGAATTTCAGAACACGAGCTGTAATATGTCAAAAGGAGTTCATGTTATCGTGAATAAATTACAAGCTTCATCCTATGTATCAACATGTGTAATCACACACATAACACAAAACTAATATGAGAAACAATTTTGTCACATCTATATCTATTTTTACTGTCCTTGTATTTTACATTTATTTACAAGGTCAGCTCACTTCCTATCTTACACCGAAACCTGAGACACGGGCTTATGTCCATAAAAATTATCAGTGGGTGCCGATAATTATTCATCTATTCACAGTATTCACAATGGATTTCATATTGTCCTTTGCATTCTTCTTCTAATGTTTTACTTCAACAATTTATTTTTCCTTTTGCATCAACTGCTTAGTAGAAATATTTTTCGATCTTTTTAGCTTTACAGCTTTGAGACAACAGTTCGAGAGATTATGGCCTTGCTTGTGACAGAATCTACAGAAACCAAGAGCTTTTTGGTATATTATCTGCTGTCATCTTCCTAACTTACCTCACTTGCCCATTCCAATCCAGATCTTCCTTTTCCTCTAGAAAGCCCAATTTCCTTTCACCCTGTCACTTAAAAGTAAAAGTTAACAGAGTTGGATGACCCTGAGTCAGGGCCTTTGTCATGCTTGGTATGGCCCACACATCCCCTATCTCTCTCTCTCTCTCTCTGCCTAAACCTAAAGATTTTATATCCCCATTTTGAAATAATGTTGTTTCTCCTTCCTACCTAACCCAATCACCAAAGATTCAATTATAAACCAAACAATTCTACATAGATATACCTGTTTGGGTTGACCATTTCGACCACCAATTGTTGTTACGATAATGTGGCCTGTTTCAGTTCCATTTCCATCCACCACTGTCGCTTCCATTTCCTACCACAAGAAAAATTGTGAACAGCAGGAAGGAATACGTGAGAGAAGCAAAAGATTGACCAATAAAATGATAATAAGATATAGAAGAAAACCCCCCCCCCCCCCCCCCTAAATTTTTTTCTGTTTGAGAGAAGGCAACATTTCAACCTTATCATCTCTGATCTTCATCTCATTTATTTCCTCCGGGAGATTATCAACAGACATTGTATTGCCACCAGATTTTCCAACTGCTGAAGCAGAAACTACACCGGCTGAAGCCATATTTGGTAAAGAAACACCAGAGCAATCTGTTTCTAATTTTTCAAAAGACACACTGCTTTAGTTAAATGAGAGTCAGCTTTTAAACTGAATAGAAAACAATAAATCAGAGACATCATAACTATATCAACAACTCAATTGAAAAACAGACATACAAACAACATTTTAACAGTAGTTCCATTAGTGGTTACAGTTTACAAACGCAATGCAGCTTTGCAAGTCCAGGGATCCCATTATCAGCTCATCTTCCCCAGTAGGTTACAAGATGAATTTTATGCTGTGCTCTTTCACTCAACATGCTGTCAAAACCAGTTTATAAGTAACATCGTGTCTTCTTCCTGGGCATGCCACATGCAGCACACAAGCATGCTCCATGTGCATTGTGAGTAAACTTTAGAAATTTATAAAGTTCATTTCTTATTAAGTTATAAAAGTTTACAAACCTCTACTACATATTTCTTAATTCATACTCTAATAAAGAGTTTACAGAACTTTAGAAACTTCCTTTATCTTTCCCAAGTTATTCCCCCAAAATGGCATATTTTGAAGATTTCTCAATAAAACCAGATAAAACCAAAAATCACTACTATCATAAAAATGGGGTGGTGGCAGGTGTAATGGCGTTTTTTTTTTTTTTTTTTGAGGGGGTAATGGGGTTAGAGAAGGATCGTTGAGACTGGCACAAAAAAGTTCTTTCTCATAAGTGATTCTCATAAGTCATAAGTAATTTTTTTATAATAAAAAATCTGTGCTAGAATTGTGTTCCGGTCCGAAGTCTGTCCGAACGTGTTTCTGTTTATCAGGAGTGATGCAAATGGCCCTAAATAACCCCAATTTTTAGATTTTGAAACTCTACATGATTTTAAACAAAACAAATCCAAAATCAGCAGCACTCGCTTTCAATACATGGAGCATAAGACCGCAAATCATAACGAAAAACCATAATCATATAAAAAAATTGTTAAAAAAGAACATTCTTTTGTAGGTTTAGAAGAAAAAAAACCTAAAATGACTACAGCGAAGACGAAGAACACCTTTATTACCCTAATAAAAAAAAAAAAACAGACGGAAAAACACAAATCAGACATGAAATGACAAATGATAAATTATGTCGAAATCAGGACAAAAAAGAAAAGTTGCAGAGGCTACCTTGTGCTGTAAATCTCTCACATTATCCACCATTAACGGTGATAATCGAAGAAGCTTTCACCCCCAAAATTTCAAATATAGAAGAAAAAAACCCTAGGAATTTTCTTTGTAGAGCCAGTAGTCCAACTTTCAAAGATCTTCCTTTCAGGTTTGACCAAGTGTCTGTACCTGAACCTCTCTTTGCCAATTTAGGTTCTGTGGGAGCAGAGCGGACCTAAGCAGACCTATTAAATCCGCTTGAGAAATGCTTCCGACGTCCGATACGGGTCACTTTTAGGGAGATCGAATCACAGTGCACTACTGCACTCAAAAGTAAACACGTGTCCATTTTAACCCTATTAAGGCACAGGATTCTCTCGAGTTGGAACCCTAGAGGTCGCCACGTGTCTCCTTTGACACCCCTTAACCATGGGTAAGGTTCACCCACCCCTAGGGTTCTCCCACCCATCCTTGGTTTTTTTTTATATATTAATTATTATTTTTTAAATTAAAAAAATTATTTTTAGAGTTTTTTTAATATTAAAAAAAGTTTTAAATTAAAAAAAAGAATTAATATTTAAAAAAAAAAACAAAGGATGGATGGGTGAACCCTAGGGGTGAATGAACCTTACCCATGGTTAAAGGGTGTCACAGGAGACACGTGGCAACCTCAGGGGTTTCAACTCGAGAGATTCTCTCGAGTTGAACTCGAGAGGATCCTGAGCCCCCTATTAATCATGGTTAAGATTTATCAACCCTTAGTGTTCAACAATCTAATCTTAATTTTTCTTTAGAAATTTCGATTCTAAAAAATTTAACCTTAGGGTTAAAATTTCTTAACCCTAAAGTTAATTTTTTTTATATATTTTTTTCTAAAAACCTAAGTTAGATTGTTGAACCGTTATTAAATCTTAACCATGATTAATAAAGGGTAAAATGGATACATGTTGACCCGTTGGTGCGATTGTACTCTACCCGAGTTCAATCGCCATTGGCTGTGATTCGATTCACTTTTAGGACTCTTCCATTAATACGTGGCATTATGTAACTGGAAATCTCAGTGATATTGCTGACTGGCTTTCCTACCGACATCTCTATCCATTCCAATCTTATCCCGCAAATGCTAACAGAAAGTAAATTTAGAATGACTACTTGATTACAACACCTGACTTAGTTACTTGAGGACAGTATGGTCATTAAGAGATATTACTGAATAATAAACTGACACGTCAGATGATAATATCTCCTGTTAAAGCAAGCCACATGGAGAGGACGGTATTTAGATCATGACCGCTCATATAAATAATGATAAAAGTCACAAAAAAAGAGTCCTAATCGTACTCTAATTAACCCTTACTCTCAACCTTCATTAACACATTTCCATTCTGTAATAATTAAAACACTTTAAATAGGTGATTGGTAAAGGGTGAGATCAAAAGTGGTTGGAAAGCCATCATATCACGCAGTTAATTGTGATTGAATTCAAGGAGAGTTAAATCGCACCCACAGGCCAACATGTGTCCCTTTTAACTCCGATTAATTGTTACTAAGATTCACTATATAACTCTTGGGTTTTAACAATATAACATTAGTCTTTAGGAAAAAATATTAAAAAACATTTAAATCTCTTTAAGAATTTTTAACCCATAAGATTAATATTTTTAATATATATATATATATAGATATATATATATATATAAGGTTATATTGTTGAACCTCGATGATTAGTGAATCTTAATCACAATTAATAGGGTTAAAAGGGACGTGACTCTCCTTAAATTCAATCGTAAAAGTCTCAATTCATATAATTAAATTGTTTTTTAAAAATCTAAAAAATAAGGTTGAAATTTTTAATTATAAGATTTAATGAATTCTAATCATAATTAAAGAAAGTTAAATAAAACACGTGAGTTAGAGAGCCAAAATATTTTATTTTGGCATATTAACCCCTACATCACAATTCATTCATCAAAATGGATCTCAAACTACCCACACAAGCAGTCAAGAATAGAACGACATCATATCATGTTATTCCATTAAAAGATCTCAACCACATATGGGAGCATGCATATGCTTTGATGACACCGGGTGAAGGGTTGTTGAAAATAAGGTGTTTATTAGAGCATTCCTAACAATCTCACCAAATTTTACTCACTAAAATAGTCAAAACTCACCTTTTTCTTATTTTGGCTATCCAATTTTTTAAAAACACTCCTACTAATGTCACCAAAATAGCCAAAACTCATTATTTTATTATTTATTGTGAGACCACAATAAATGAATGGAGAAAGAAACCCTTATTTTATTATTATTTGTGTGAGATCATAATAAAGGAAGGGAGAGAAAAAGGCTAAATATTTCTCTCCCTTCCTTTATTATGGTCTCAAACAAATAATAAAATAAAGGTTTTTTTTTCTATCATATTATTGTAATCTTATATAAATAATAAAATAATGTAATTTTTGACTATTTTCATGAGATTGTTGGGAGTGTTTTAAAAAAGTAGATAATCAAAATAGAAAAAAAAGTGAGTTTTAGCTATTTTGATGAGTAAAATTTGGTGAATTTACTAGAAGTGCTCTAAGGCAATTTCTTCAAAGTAAGATTGAAACTTGAAAGCTTAAACCACTCATTTTTTTAAAACTTTTTTAAGGGAACAATATCTCAGTCCATATCCGTCTCATATGAACTTTTTATACAATGACTGATCATACGAGAATAGTAGCGGTCCTATTGCTAGCCACGTGGACGGTAGATGATGTGATAAAGACTACTACCACTAGCTATCTAGTTATTAACTTTGCTTTCAAACCACAACCGAAAGAAAAAAAAAAAACTTGTTCCGCGGCTTCCGCCAGCCAAAGGGTCATAGTTTCAGCAGGCTACTGGGCTGGACTGGACGGGTCCGGGACTAAATTTTGGGCCTGGGTTCAGGATAACACTTAGGCGGTCAATGGATTCTGGATAACATTCGCAAGATGTTCTGTAGCCCAATTCGTTGGTTTAAAGATTATGGTGGCACACCACCCTTGACCCTCTGACCAACGACCTTTCCACCCCTAATAACATGTATTGTGACTTGCGAGTATAAATATATATATATGGATTAAATTATTTTTAGTTTTCTTTACTATTATAATGCGAGAGGCATGCGTAGATGATTTTTTCAAAATTCTCAAATTACCTTTATATATAAAAACAAAACATTGATTTAATGTTTTACTTTAATTTCTAAACTACCCTTGCCTTTGATTTAATGTTTTACTTTAATTCCTAAACTACCCATTGCCATCTATCTATTTAGAATCACAGCCAATCACGATTGACCTCGGGGAGAGTTCAATCACACTCATGGGTTAACACGTGCCCCTTTTAATTCCTATTAACTGTGGTTAACTCCTTCCCCTCACTCTCACGTGCATTGCACGTGCCACTAGCGAGTTCAATTAGGTATCGTTAACTCCTTCCCCTCGCTCTCTCGTGCAGCGCATGTGCCACCCGCTAGTATAAATAATTAAAAACCATTGAAACTGCATGATATGACAGTTTTTAAATGGAAATTGTTTTGACGGACCACACATTTTGCTATGTAATGGATTGCACGATTCTCATTGGTCCACGCTCTCTTTTTTAACCTCTACTGACTTTGGTTCATATTCACTCACCCCCAAATTTCAGTCATCCCACTTTTTTTTTTAGAAAATAAAATAAAAGAAAATATTAATCCTAACTTTATCAAGTTTAACCATAGTCAAAAGGGGATTGAAAGGGACACGTGGACACGACGGTCCACTAGAAAGCAGTCTGCATCTGCTAATCACTACTCTTTTATAATAGTTGAGATATAGAGCGACATTTTTTTTTCAAAACATTTCCCACATAAAAGTGTAGTAACCCAAGAACTTGAAAGACCATTTGCACATTAATAAGCTACACACATATACCACATTAAAACTCAATTGAAAATCAAATTTTTAATGAGATCTACAGTTCGAATTAAAAGCCTTAAATCCTTATCATATAAATAAATTTTAAGTTAATATGAAGTTTCTTTTTACAACCCTAATTGTTATTTTATTTAGATAAGAAGAAAAAAGGAAAAAAAATGAAAGATTTTGTCATAACAAGAAGGAGAAGAAGAGGAAAAGAATGAATGATAGATTATAGTTTCTTGATTTTCATAGATCTTCCTCTTATCTTTGAAGATAAAATATATATATATATATATATATATATATATATATATATATATATATATATATATATATATATATATATATATATATATTAATGAATCATTAAATTTTCATTTTTTATAAGGTTAACGATTATATGTATACTTTTGAAGTAGAGATACTTTTTTTTTCATCATGATTAGCTTCATTTAAAGTTGTTAATGACCTATGTGAAGTATGATGATCATATTTTAGGTTTATAAATTTATTTTGAATTAATGTAAAGTTAGATTACTAACATGTTAGGGTCAGTCACAGAAAAATATTGATAATATATTTATTCATATACATAAAAAAATATGAAATTTTGTGAGTAGTTCGAAGATTGGTGGAGACACCTCTCTCCTCTACAAAATTTCAGACAAAAAAGAATTCTTTTGATATTTCTTTCATAATTAATTTTTGAGTTTGTTAAACTTGTCAGTAATTCCAGAATCAGAAAAATTCAATTTATACCATAATATTTTTAAATATTTTATACATGAGAGTATTGCTTAAAAAAAATTAAACAATTAAAATTTAATAGTTTTGAATCCAATTGGTCATATTATTTTCTTATACATTGTATTTATGGTAGACTTATCAGTGAAATGGGTTGAAATTGTCAGAATTTTTATCACTGCAAATGGGTTGTGTTTCATTTTATAATTTATATTAAAAATATTCTAATTTAATTTTTTTATATATTTTTATTATTTTGTACTATAAATTTATTTTCCAAAAAATTATACCTCATTGTTTTTAAATAAGTGATGAATCTGTGAGATATTATGAAACTCAGAA
The DNA here is from genome assembly GCA_015143295.1 of Tetracentron sinense. NCBI lineage: Eukaryota > Viridiplantae > Streptophyta > Magnoliopsida > Trochodendrales > Trochodendraceae > Tetracentron > Tetracentron sinense. Next base: position 38,149,472 of record CM026560.1, read on the forward strand.
AAGTCTCTGTTTTTTGTTATTTCGTTAAACAATACAACTATATTAAGTTTAATACTTTATGGAAAAATTCTCCAGATTTTTAGGTAAATGTTTATTGAATTTTATTTCTAAAAAGTTATGTTTTGTTAGAATTTGAAATGAACTCAGTGAAATACAATGTATTTAATGTCGATGAGTCAATTTGTTAAAAAAAATTATAGTTATAGACATGGTTGTAAATATTACCCATTATTGTTTGTGTTATATCAAAATCGTCCATAGAGGTGCTTAGTTGGTAAAACTTATTCGGATTGAATCCCCAAAAAAATAGATTGGACAATTGAGACTCATGGGATGAAAGTTCCAAGAACCATGATGTACATGTGGAGTGCATGGATAGTCCAATCATTGTTGTTGGGATATAAAGTGAGATCCTTAGATTATTTTAATCGACGGGTATCCGTTAAAATTGATATGAAAATTTTGATATGGGAATTACTACAGTTTGTGTGAGAATATATATATTAATTATATATTTGTATTTGTGTTGGAGGTTTGGAAATAATTTGCATATTCTTTCATGCATTCATAGTAGAATTGTTATGTATACTGGTATAATTTTTGCATAACATAAAACTGAACCTTAGACCTTAAAATGAAAATTGAAATTTGCTTAGTGATATGTTGATTAGGTAATATAATTTTAAAGATAGTGAATTCTTTACTTACTAGGCTATGAGCTCATCCTTATTTACCACTTATTTCATGTAAGAAGAATGACCGAGATGTCTTGACGGTCTAATTGGAGAGATTTAGACAAGTTTTTTATTTTTTTGAATTTCTTTATATGTTACGAATTTGAACAATTGTTAATCTAGTTATTTTTAGACTTATTGAGTTTTACTAGATGGATATAAAAGAGTGTTTGGATAATTTACATCCACTTCTGAGTTAATAAGAACCATGTTTTGTTTATTTGCGATATGTATTTCTGTTGCTTATTTATAAATGAGATTTTGTTAGAGCATTATTAGAACCAGACAGTTCCTTGATTGACAAGATAAGTCTAGGTTACACCTCAAGATTTGTGTACACATCGAAATTTGTGTCATGGGTTTGGGGCGGGACAAAAAGTTACATAATTGCTACTAAGTTCGCATTCAAAAAAGAAAACTCCAGATATCTGATAACTTGAACTGTAGCTCATTTAAACCATGCAATTTATATGCAAGTGTATAATTGTACAAATTTAAAAGAGAGGGAGCTGTGATTGGGCTTTTCTAAGTCAGCCCAAACTCCACAAAATAAAATGAATTTGATTATGCAGGGTTTGGGCCCAATTACTTGGCAAGAGTAAGACCTGGCCAACATAGATAGACTGTATTGGGCCTGTCAGACCTGCTCGGCCTGATATGACGAAAAGGGAGAACCCTCTCACGACTTGTAACAAACTGTGACAAAAACTGTTTTTAAGATTTATTTAATATTAAAATTATTTTTTAAAGGGACACGTGGCGACCTCAAAGGGTGATAACCGGATTTGCCAAATCCGGTTATCACCGTAGAGGATTTGGCTTCTTCATAGATGGGCCATAGTCAAGAGTATGTGCAGAGAGTGATGATTTGGTTTGCTTCACTAGCTGGGAGACGATGGCAATGTGTTGGATCTCTGTGTCAAGGTTAGTGTGGTCCTTCAAGGTTAATCAGGTCGATCCATAATGAAAAAGGGTGGGATAGGTCAACCCTCATGGGGTGATTGGCCAGGTTGACTAGTCATAAATCGTTGGGTGGAAGGGTTTTCCAACTCCATTTATTAAGTGTTTGAGACAGTCTTAGGGCCGAGAGCACTGAGACTGTGCTCCTGAGCACAGGATTTTAGGAGGGGCCACCATGTGAAAATGGGCTCACTTGAAATCCCGTGCTTGAGAGCACAGTCTCAATGGTCTCAGCCCTAAGATGGTCTCAGTAGCAAAGTCCTAAGATAACATAACAACTGATGAACCAACATATGGATCCAGTGACAAGGGACCCAATTGATATTATGTCCATACATCCTTAACTATTTATGGGTATGGCACAATGGCTATCCTTAATTCTCCTTAGTCCACATTAAAATTTTGTTGTAGAGTCTTCATATGATTCGGAGATCTGCTTCACTAGGTTGGACCTGAGCTTCCTTTTCTACTAAGCTCATAGCAGTTCTGTAATTATGAGAATACAAAACAACTCCTGTTTTTTTCATAATTACACAACTATCACTAAACATTGCTCGTAAATGAGGAGATCTACTTGATGCATTGAAGCAGAGATCTGGCTCATATTTAAACACTTTGTTGTATTGTTGCCTTTGGAAACTTCCCAATTAGATGCGAAATAATCATACCTTCATGATTGTAAATGGTCTGCAATGCTTAAACATGTAGAATATTTTTTTTTCAACTCTACCTATTCAAGTTGAGCTCGGCTCGAAAAGTTAGGTTTGAAACTTGGCTCAAATAGATTGGCTTGGCTCAAGCTTGAATTGATTCAAGTTTGAAACATTTACCGAAATTTCATGAAATTTTGAAAATTTTATTTTTAAAAATAATATAATGATATTTGTATAATATATGAGATAAAAAAGAAGAAGTTATTTATTTCAACCCAAATTCTGAAATTTCATACCCAAAATTCCGTGAAATATCAACATATATAGTGAGAATATTTCATTTCAATAATATATGTTTAAAATAATTTTTTGAAATTTAGTCGAAATAAGAGCAATATTTATAATTTTATTTCAATTTCGTGACTAAAATATTTGATGTTTTTGAAATTTCAAACCTTGAGCGGTTTTGTCTTGCACTTCAAATTCCCTTCACTTATTAGTTACTTATACAAACAATTAAAGCAAATGTGAATGTTGCATTATTCAATTCTACAAATATCTATTAAAAACAATTATATGTATGTATTTTTGAAGCGATTTGAAATGTGTCACTCCCATCCTGCACATCAAAGATCACTATATCAATGAGAAATACTTGGGGCTCCCTACGACTTTTAGCGGTTCTAAACAGAAAGTGTTTGCGAACATTAAGGACGTCAAGCGTATGAAATGATGGATTTGCACCACTTTATCTCAAGCTGGAAGAGGGGTTACGATCAAAGCGGTTCTACAGGCTATACCTTCCTACGTGATGAGTTGTTTTAAGCTTCCCATCAGCTTATGAAATGAGATCATGGCGGCCACTGCTCATTTCTGGTGGAGTCAATCAGGGGAGAGGAAAATTCACTGGCTTTCGTGGACAAAGCTGTGTATGCCGATGAACAAAGGAGGACTTGGCATGAGAAATTTACAGACCTTTTACCAAGCTCTGCTTGCAAAACAAGGCTGACGGCTTTCCCAGATGCCACATAATCTTTGGGCTAATACTTTAAAAGCTAGATACTTTCCTAACTCTGATTTCCTTAATGCAAAGTTAGGAGGCAGAAGGCAGAGCCTCTTGGGGATGGAACAGCTTGCTGCTGGGTCGTGAAACTTTAAAGCTGGGGTTTAGGTTGCAAATAGGATTGGGATCCTCGGTAAGAATTTGGCATGATCCCTGGATTCCAAATCACTCTTGCTTCCGGCCATTTCCAGCATTAGGAGTCCTTTAGAATGAAGTCACAGTGGAGTCCCTGATGGAATCGGGGGAATGGAGTTTGAATCAGCCGGACAATTTGTTTCACAGGGACACCCTATATATGATTCCCAAAATTCCGATTAGCCATTCTGGAGCAGCAGATAAACTTATTTGGCACTACACAAGGAATGTGTCCTTCAGAGTTAATTCAGCTAATCACCTAGCGATGAGTGTGATGGAGTCTAGAAGAGCTTCTTCTAGCTACTCACCTTCAGACAACGACAATCATTGGAAATCTATGTGGGCCCTTCCAATCCCTCCTAAGATCAAGCTTTTGATTTAACGTCTTTGCCATGATGCGGTTGCGGTGATAGTAAATCTGAATCGTAGACATATTCTTGTGGAGAATATCTACCCCTTATGCAAACATGAAGAGGAGTCTATAGTTCAATTATTTATCCTGTGCACATGCTCAAGAGTAATATGGTTTGGGTCTTCTTTATCTATGCGGGCTCAGCCAACTAACTCCCTATCTTTCCTTAGTTGGTGGAAGAAGTGGACCCGTCACCCAGAATTCAACTCAAGAGGGAGAGAAGTTGTCATCTGTGTTAGTTCTATCATATGGAGCATTTGGATCATTCGAAATGAGGCTCTCTTCAAAGGTAGCAAACCAGATCCAGCTCAAGCTTTATCCAAAGCAAACCAGTTGGCTGAGGAGATCCTAAACCTGGGTAGAACGAGAAAGATTCAAAACCAATCTTACCTGTTCTTTATGAATGCGTAAGCGAATCGGAAATTTGGAAGCCCTTAGATAGCCCTTGGATGAAGATTAATGTTAATGGAGCCGCTCTCCCCTTGGGAGTGGTAGTGGGAGTTGGGTGTGTGGCTCATAAACATGAGGGTAAGTGCCTTATCAAGTGTGTCATTCCCCTTCTGGGTGGATCCGCACTAACGGCTGAAGCACCATCAATTCGTTTGGGTTTACAAGTAGCCTATGAAAATGGATGGAGTCATATTATCGTGGAGTCAATTTCAAAGGAGGTAATTGACACAATTAACAATGGAAACCTGCACCTAGTAGGAACTATTCAAGTTCTTCTGTTTGATATCCACACATATCCTAATAGGTTGGACTTGGTGTCTCTTCAATTTGCTAGCCGTAAACTTAATGTTGAAGTTATTGTCAGGCACAAATAGCTTTAAATTTAAGTATCAACTTCTAGGATCAGTATGCACCCTACTATGAGACATTGTAATATTTTCTCCTCAGTAATGAATTGACGCTTTCTTACAAAAACAAAAAAACTTTTAAATAAAAAAAAATATATGAGCACGAGGAAAATGATAAAGTCAGTGGTAACCTGCCACAAATTTGGACACGCACGATCATGCTGCAGGCTTTGATTTTAATTTTCTCCTTCCTATTGTCCTTGTATAATTTGTCTACAAGTCCCTCTTTTACAAACCAACTGTGCTCGCCCAGTTTGGTCAGGCCCTACTGTCCACTTTAGCGAAGGTCAGCTCCTTGTGTACGTGACAGTCGCTTTGGATTTCGGACTGAGGGAGTAACACCAGCACGACTCGATCATCGACATCTCGAGTTCAACAATGGTGATGACACTTTCTACACAGTGCTCTTTCAATGTCCTTATCGATCGCTATGCTGATTTTTTGGGGTATGCTTGCTTTGAATGTCTCGGCCATCCACTGAATTGTTGGGATCATCGACTCTGTACCATGTAGGGACTAGGGGTACACGAATACCGCACCGGAATATTTTCCTTTCAATTTAAGGCTTGGGCTCATAACATGGTTTTGAAATCCCGGTTTCGCCCAACTCCCCTGATATCGATGTGATGTAAATATCGGAAAGGGCATTGATTAGCACACCGGGCATTAGACTATTAGACTATGTAGTCTAATGCCATGGCCCGCCATGTGTCCTTTTTAACACTTTTTAATTATAATTAAGCTTAAAAAATTTAAAATTTAAAATTTTCATTTAAAAAAAAAAATCAATGTTAGATTGCTTAAGCTAATGAGAGAGTGAATCTTAACTACAGTTGATGTGTGGTAAAAATAGGGACATGGATATCGGAAATTTCACACGAAATTTCTAAAAACCGAAATCTTGTTATCTCGGCGATATTTCAGAAATTTGTTTTTAAATAGTTTTTAATTAGAATTCTAAAATATTTTGTAATATTTTGATATTTTTGTCAAAATTTTAGAAATTTATATATATATTTTTAAAAATAAAATAATAATATTTATAGAAATATATTAAATTTTAATAAAATATTATTTCTGACATACAAAGTTTTGATAAAAATAAAATATATATATTCAATAAAATAATAATAAATTGAAATTCTGAAATCCCGCCAAGATAACCAAAATTTCGATGGAGTCAAATCCTCTAAGGTGATAACCGGATTTGGCAAATCCGGTTATCACCCCTAGAGGTCGTCATGTGTCTCCTTTGACACCCCTTAACCGTGGGTAAGGTTCACCCACCCATTTTTTTTGTTTTTAAAATATTAATTCTTTTTTTAAATTAAAAAACTGTTTTTAGAGTTTTTTTAATATTAAAAACAGTTTTTTAATTTTAAAAAAAGAATTAATATTTTTTTAAAAAAAATCAAAAATGGGTGGGTGAACCCTAGGGGTAGGTGAACCTTACCCACGGTTAAGGGGTGTCAAAGGAGACAAATGGCGACCTCTAGGGGTGATAACCGGATTTGCTAGATGATTTGGCTCCAACTTCGATTCGGGTTGAAGGACCGAAATTGTTGAGATTATCGGGGTTTCAAACATTGGCTCAAAATAACAATTTAGGATTCATGTTACAAGTTTGGCATAATTTATCTTTGACATAGAATTTTCTCTAGTTGGTATTGGCTAGGAGACATCCAGCACCCATTGAGAGAGCGCTACATAGGCCTATCACACCTTACTATGCACAAATCAACACTTGGTAAGTGTGCACAAGCCAAGCCTATGTGGTGCCTTCCCACTGAGTGCTGACAGTCTCCTCGCCAACACTAACTGAAGAAGATCCTGTGTCTTTATTTTTATATGCTAATTTGCTAGAACCTCATTTTTTTTTTTGCTGCTAGGCTGAGTTTTGGATTCTTCTAAGACCTTTTTAGGATCGGGGCCCACAATGTGAAAATGCTCCCCACCTGAAATCCTGGGGAGCACGGTCTCCGCCCTAAGACAGTCTCAGTAGCAAAGTCCGAGCTTTAAATGTCAACAGGGTTCAAGGATCTGGCCCAATTGCACCAGGCTTCGGATTCTCTCTAGCCTGTGCCAGAGAGGTGCTCTCGGGCCACCACAAATGAATCGCCAGCTGGCTGGAGAAGTCATTTCATGGGCTCATGATTTTGACTTCTCCAGCCTTTATTTGACACATGGTGATAAAATTGTGAGATAAAGTTAGAGATATATCAAATGAGGAGAAATAAAAAATCAGGGGAGAAATAAAATGACATCTCCTACCACTTGTTGCTTGAGTGTGGAAGCCCTTGAGCACCTCTCTGGCATGTGCCAGAGAGAATCCGAAGCCAATTGCACCCCTACACTCTATGGTGAGTGGTCTTTGGACAACTAAATTGATGGCCATAGCCAACAAAGGAAATCTAGTGTTAACGTATCACAGAAAATCTCCAAGAATCAGTCTCAGCCCCTTATTGTTATAATCTGTATGCTAAAAGGCAGAGTTTACCGATCACCAATTCGTATGTAGCAGTAGACCCGTAGATAAGAATTCCAGAATCTGTATGTTTGAGAACAGCAACAATAAATCTGTAGATCACCAGCAACTCGTCAGTAGAGAAGATCGAGCCACGTGTTATGACACGCTGACCTTAAGGTGAAATCCGTCCCTACAGGTTCTTCTCAACCTGTGATGCTCGTAGGATAAATGCAGGCACCCCCAGGATACAACGATCTATTCCAGAGATAAGGGAGCACTCTCCTTTCTCTGGTCACAGCGAACTCAACCGTAAAAAAAAATTCGGAAGATCACAAAAGAAAGCTTTTTGAGAGAACTCTGAAATTCGTGTTTGTTGTTGTGTATTGTTTACAGAAACTAATACACTTATATAGAATTTCTAAAAACCAAAAGGAAATTCTTTTAGATTTGAAACCGAAATAGGAAATTAAATTCTTAATACCGTTTTTAATAGAGTGATTAAATATTTTATAACAGTAATAAAACGGTAATAAAACGGTAACTTTTAGTAACCCAAAAGCCAAGGAGAAGTAAGATAAAAAACAAAAAATAAAAAACCATTCAAGACCTCACGCGCGCGGCCCAGCCCAGCCCGGCCTGGCTCAGCTCGGCCGGCTGCTCGTGTGTGTGTGTGTCTTTGATGTTTGCGCACCGGCGCGACCCGCAACGCGTCGCGCATGAAGGGTTTCCGGCCCGGCTCGCCAAATTCCCATTGAAACCACTTTGGCCTCCCCTTGGGCCTCACACATGCGTGAGGGCCTAGCCCACTCCTTTATTATTACCCAAGTATGAAAGTGTTAGAGTTTATAAACTCTTTCACAACTTTCTCTCTTTCCGATGTGGGACTAAAAACACAAGGCAAAAATTAAGTTTTACACTTTTTACACAACACACCCACAACACCAACAACACCAAAGAACCTCACACACAAAATACAACAATCCCCCACATAAAACATAATTTTGAATCATTTAAGAAAGCGGATAAAAAGAGATGCGAAGTTACTGTGATTAAGACAATGTGTCTTTTGGACTTGAACCTTGACTTAGTGTTAATATATTAAATCTACGAAGAGATTGGTGAACTGAGTCTTGAACCAAGCTCTTTGGTTCATAGATTAATAATATATTACACACACAATAACACAAAATAAAAAATATTTTACAGTTGAGTTCTAACGGTTGTGCACGTTATCGGCCATGTGCAAAATCCCGGTTTTCATGAGCGCTCTAGAGAATCAGCCTCAATTCTCATAGGAAGCGGCCCCACTTCCACACTCATATAGGTACCTCTATCAAAAATGTCTTGTAACATAACATCCCACTGAAAATCAGCTACAGAAGGCATTAAGAGTCAAAGACTCATCCTCATCTCGTTACAATTAGCACTACTACATCATAGGGATGAGAGAGGAGAAATCTCCATATTAGTGCTCTCACACAATCACTCAACAACTTGTTTTCCCTTTGAACCTAGTTCATGGGATCTCCAATCAAGTAGGTTGGGTTATTGTTGTAGGTGATTATTTATCAATAGGCTTTAGCCCCATCCCCCTCGATGTACAGATTACTAGCTCTCTAGCTAGCCCTTTGGTCAACGGATCCGCCAAATTTTCTTTTAACCTTACAAAATCAAGTGCAATAATTCCGTTATTTAGTAACTCTTTAATTGAATTATGCCTTCGACGAATATGTCGGGATTTCCCATTGTAGGATACATTCTTAGCTCTAGCTATAGCAGCTTGGCTATCACAATGTATTAGAATCGCAGGCATTGGTTTTCTCCAAAGTGGTATATCAACCAACAATGTTCTCAACCATTCTGCTTCCTCACCAGCTTTATCCAAAGCTATAAATTCCGATTCCATAGTAGATCGGGCTATGCAGGTCTGTTTTGTAGACTTCCATGACACTGCACATCCTCCAAGAGTGAATACATATCCACTCGTAGATTTAGATTCATCTGAATCTGAAATCCAATTTGCATCATTGTATCCTTCTAATACAGCGGGATACCTTTTATAATTTAGACCATAATCTAATGTGTGTCTCAGATATCTCAATACTCTGATCAAAGCATCCCAATGAGTTTGACTTGGGTTACAAGTATATCTACTAAGTCTCCCTACAACATAAGCTATATCTGGTCTTGTACAGTTCATTATGTACATGAGACTACCTATTACCCTTGAGTATTCTAGTTGAGATACACCCTCTCCTGTATGTTTTTTCAACATACAATTATGATCAAAAGGTGTTTTAACAGGTTTACACTCATATTGCTCAAATTTCTTCAACACCTTTTCAATATAGTGAGACTGAGATAAAGTTATCCCTTCAAATTTTTTTAGAATTTTAATTCCAAGAATTACATCTGCTGTTCCTAAATCTTTCATGTCAAAATTCTTGTTTAAGAATTTCTTAGTGCTAATTATGATTTCTTTATTTGTTCCTATAATTAGCATATCATCTACATATAAACAGATGATTACACAATCTCTGCCAAAAGATTTACAGTACAAACACTTGTCTGCTTCATTTATTTTAAAGCCATTTGATATTAACACATTATCAAATTTTTGGTGCCATTGTTTAGGTGCTTGTTTAAAACCATAAAGAGATTTTTTCAATCTACAAACTTTATGTTCTAGACCTTGAATTACAAACCCCTCAGGTTGATCCATGTAGATTTCTTCTTCAAGATCTCCATTTAGAAATGCAGTCTTAACATCCATCTGATGTATTTCAAGGTTAAAAATTCATGCAAGTGACATCAATACTCGAATGGAAGTAATTTTAGTTACTGGTAAGTAAGTATCAAAGAAATCTATTCCTTCTTTTTGTCTAAAACCCTTAGCAACTAACCGGGCTTTAAATTTATCTATGGATCCATCAGTTTTTAGCTTTCTTTTAAATATCCATTTACATCCAATTGTTTTACTTCCAGGAGGAAGATCTACTAATTCCCATGTTTTATTAGCCATAATGGAGTCCATTTCAGCATTAACAGCTTCTTTCCAATATGATGCTTCATGAGAAGACATAGCCTCTCTAAAGGAATTAGGATCATTTTCTAATAAAAAAGTAATAAAGTCAGGACCAAAGTTTATGTCCTTCCTTGCTCTTTTACTTTTTCTGAGTTCTAATTCTTCTAAAGAATTATTAGAAATACCTACAGGTTCTATTGAATTTTCTAAAGGTACATATTGATTTATTGTTGATGAACTAGTTGATAACAAAGGATCTCTACCTTTAGAGTTTTCCTTAAAAGGAAAACAGTTCTCAAAGAACTCTGCATCTCTAGACTCAATAATTGAGTTTGAATCTACTCCATTATTTTCTGATTTAATTATTAGAAATCTGTAAGCACTACTATTTTGAGAATAACCTAAAAATATACAGTCAACAGTTTTAGGACCTATTCTAGTTCTCTTTGGGGTAGGTAAAGCAACCTTTGCTAAACACCCCCACACTCTGAGATATTTAAAGGATGGACGCCTTTTATGTCATAACTCATAAGGAGTTTTATCACAATTTTTATGAGGTATTTTATTTAAAATGTAACAAGCAGAGAGAATTGCTTCCCCCCACAAATTATAAGGTAAACCAGAACTAATAAGCATGACATTCATCATTTCTTTTAAAGTCCTATTTTTTCTTTTAGCTATTCCATTAGACTGAGGAGAATATGGAGCTGTAGTTTGGTGTATTATTCCATTGTTTTCACAAAATTCAGAAAATAAGTGTGAATCATATTCACCACCTCTGTCGGATCTTAGAATTTTAACAGATTTTCCTATATGTTTTTCTACTTCTAATTTCCATATTTTAAATTTTTCTAGAGTTTCATCTTTGCTTTTTAATAAATAAACATAACAAAATCTACTATAGTCATCAATGAATGTTATGAAATATTTTTTACCACCTCTAGTGACTGTAGATTTTAAATCACATAAGTCACTATGAATTAATCCTAGAGGTTCAGAATTTCTTTCTATAGATTTAAATGGTTTCTTAGAAAATTTAGATTCTACACAAATTTCACATTTTTGTTCATGGGCGGTAGATATTTTAGGAATTAATCCTAATAGCATCAACTTGTTTATAGATTTAACATTTATATGTCCTAATCTATCATGCCACACATTAAGAGAGTCAATCAAATAAGCAGAAGAAGTAGATGTCTTATTCATTTTCTCAACGATTACATTCAGCTTAAAAAGACCTTCACTAGCATAACCCTTCCCAACAAAAATTCCATTTTTTGTATGTACAAATTTATCTGCTTCAAACACCAACTTAAATCCCTTATTGCTCAAGAGAGAACCAGAGACTAAATTTTTCCTTATATCTGGAACATGAAGGACTTCCTTCAGATTAAGGATTTTCCCAGAAGTGAATTTCAAGTTCACTGATCATTTTCCTGCAATTGCTGAAGTTGAAAAATTACCCATAAAGAGTTTTTCTTTATTTCCTACTATTTCATAGGAGGAAAAAGCATTTCTGTCACCACAGATATGCTTGGTGGCCCCTGTGTCCACCCACCAGTCCTTCATATTGTCCACAAAATTAACTTCAGATATTACTGCAGAAAAACTCTCCGTCTCTGCAACATTGGCTTGAGCAGATCTTGGATTTTTCTTGTCAGGATGACCAAATTTTCGGAATCTACAGCTCCTTGCATGATGTCCCGGCTTCCCACAAATAAAACAATCCCCTGTTGTTTTCTTAAAAACCGGTTTTTGGAATTTGGTTTTTTCACTTCGCTTCTTGTGAAAATCAGATTTACCCTTTGCTTTATTATCATATTTTTTCTTTGACATCCCTTCAATTAAATTCGCCTTTGAATTTAATTCTGTAATTTTTTCTTTGTTCTCTAAAATTCTGTTGTTTTCCTCTATCCGGAGGCGAACAATAAGGTCTTCGAGTGTCATCTCTTTCCTTTTATGTTTTAACAAATTTTTGAATTCCTTCCACGAGGGAGGCAATTTTTCTATCACTGCAGCTACTTGAAAACCATCACTAATGGTCATACCTTCTTCCAGAATCTCATGTACAATGATCTGTAAATCATGTACTTGAGATATAATAGATTTATCATCCACCATTTTGTAGTCAAAGTACCTACCAATTACAAATTTTTTAGTTCCTGCATCTTCTGTTATGTACTTTTTCTCTAGCATTTCCCATAGATCTTTAGCAGTTTTCACCTTACAGTACACATCATAAATAGGAGGAATTAAGCCATTAAGTATGTAATTCCTACACATGTAATCTGCATTATCCTTAACCAGTGTTCTAGCAGATTCTAATTCATTCTCATAAGATTTTGGATCAATAATAACATATGCAACATTCAGGGTGTTAAGGTAGAACATCATCTTTTGTTGCCATCTTTTGAAATTGTTTCCATCAAAAGGAATTGATTTTTCAGAGTTGGACATCATGCTTGCGTACAGATAGTTTGAATTGAAAAGATTTCACCTTAAGATTGTTATAATCTGTATGCTAAAAAGCAGAGTTTACCGATCACCAATTCGTATGTAGCAGTAGACCCGTAGATAAGAATTCAAGAATCTGTATGTTTGAGAACAGCAACAATAAATCTGTAGATCACCAGCAACTCGTCAGTAGAGAAGATCGAGGCACGTATTATGACACGCTGACCTTAAGGTGAAATCCGCCCCTACAGGTTCTTCTCAACCTGTGATGCTCGTAGGATAAATGCGGGCACCCCTAGGATACAACGATCTATTCCAGAGATAAGGGAGCACTCTCCTTTCTCTGGTCACAGCGAACTCAACCGTAAAAGAAAATTCGGAAGATCACAAAAGAAAGCTTTTTGAGAGAACTCTGAAATTCGTGTTTGTTGTTGTGTATTGTTTACAGAAACTAATACACTTATATAGAATTTCTAAAACCCAAAAGGAAATTCTTTTAGATCTGAAACCGAAATAGGAAATTAAATTCTTAATACCGTTTTTAATAGAGTGATTAAATATTTTATAACAGTAATAAAACGGTAACTTTTAGTAACCCAAAAGCCAAGGAGAAGTAAGATAAAAAACAAAAAATAAAAAACCATTCAAGACCCCGCGCGCGGCCCGGCCTAGCCCAGCCGGCCACGCGTGTGTCTTTGATGTTTGCGCACCGGCGCGACCCGCAACGCGTCGCGCATGAAGGATTTCCGGCCTGGCTCGCCAAATTCCCATTGAAACCACTTTGGCCTCCCCTTGGGCCTCACACATGCGCGAGGGCCTAGCCCACTCCTTTATTATTACCCAAGTATGAAAGTGTTAGAGTTTATAAACTCTTTCACAACTTTCTCTCTTTCCGATGTGGGACTAAAAACATAAGGCAAAAATTAAGTTTTACACTTTTTACACAACACACTCACAACACCAACAACACCAAAGAACCCCACACACAAAATACAACAATAGAAACTCTACCAATTGATGATATCACATGAATGGATCATTTCCTTTGAAAGAAAGATTCCTTGTTATCCAATCCTACAAGATTGGAAACTTCCTTGTAATCCTTATATTCTGTACATTGTATTTTCAATATATAATATACTCCTCTCCTCACGTAATGAATTGAGGAAGAGAGAATTATCTCAACAGTAGGTCATTGGTTTACATGGTATGGATCCTTTCCTTTGAAAGAAAGATTCCTTGTTATCCAATCCTACAAGATTGGAAACTTCCTTGTAATCCTTATATTCTGTACATTGTATTTTCAATATATAATATACTCCTCTCCTCACGTAATGAATTGAGGAAGAGAGAATTATCTCAACAGTAGGTCATTGGTTTACATTTAGACCAACTATTCTTTTTCTTTTTTAATTAACATATAAGATTCTTTTTCTTTTTTAATTAACATAAATGTTTACTGTTGCATCATTGTTCTGTAATTATGGAAGTACGACTTAAACTATGAGCTTCTACTCTTCAAATGAGTTAAATTTTTTTTGAATGGAACAGTAAAGATTCCAGTAGGCTCGATACTTGTTTCTCCTTTGTCCATTTTGGCGCGTTTCGATTTGCTATGCCTTTTTGTTAAAGAAGCGCCATTATTATTGTGGAAAGCAAAATCGTATTTCTTGTTCGGTTTGTTGTACGGAAGCTGTTCGTGACTCAATACTAAAGAATATTAGCAATTTTTATTATTTAGATCAATTATATTTCGGAGAAAGAAGTATTCTTTTACTTGCTGCACCAAGAAATGTTATTTGTGTAATTGTGCTGCAACCAGACATGCCATTTGGACCTTTAAGTTGGATTACAAACAAGCCGTTGTCCCTTCAATTTGGTATCTAGATATGAATTGGACATGCTTTCAGGGTGAAATCACAATCTTAAGTATCTCAAAAGCAATTTAAAATAACATAATTATATAAAAAAATAACTATATAACTATATATATATATATGGCTGAACAAAGCCTTATTGCCCGTTGGTGTGGCTCGGCTCGGCCCGAGATCGGCCCGAAATTTTGGGCTCGAACAAGCCAAGCCAAACCTAAAAAAAAACCCGAAAGCTAATTCAAGCCAAACTCAAGCCCACCCCTGTGCGGCTCAGCCCGGCTCGATTGAGGTTTGGCTCGGCTCGAAAATTATTTTTAAAAAAAATATATATGTGTATATATATATGTAGACACCCTGTATTTGCCCGGAATCATCATGCTCTCATTCTTCTTACTCCTACTTCTTCTTCCCCAAGGCAAGGCGGACTCCACAAGATCACCATTAAACCCCATCCACCCATTTACAACCCTTTCACAAGCATCCAATACCATCTAAAGATCACCCGGGCTTTAAATCTTAATGCAGGGGTATTTTAGTCATTTCAACATCCAAAAAGGAGACCAGACCCAAGTTAATAATATGAGATTTCCATGAACCCTATTGCTACTATTTGACGTCTCAGAATCTTCTGTTAATGGGCCAAAGACCAATCTACCAATGTAGTAGCGGTTTTGTAAATACACCAAACCAAAAACAATGTCTGTAATTGTATTACAGACAGTCTCTTTCTTGCCTATAATTTTAATGTCTGTAATTTTATTACAGACATTTCTTTTTTTGCTTACAATTTTATTGTCTGTAATTACTTTACCGACAATTATTTATGTGCTTAAAAAGTGATTGACGGTAAAGTATTTAGCGACATATTTGAACAAAAGATATTTTGGGCAAAACGGTTACACCTTTACACGTAGGATTTTGGAAATTACCCCATTGGCCCTTATTGACGGTAATACATTTACAAACATTTCATTTTTAGGCTTATTTTTTAATGTCCACACTTGGATTACCGACATTAAAAGGGTATTTTCAAAATTCAGTTACAAAACCATGTGCAAGACTCACTGGGGTCACCGAACACACTGCATAAAAACCAAGCCTTAAATGTCGGTAATACTATTGTAGACATTAACTTTTTAGCCTACTTTTGAAATGGAGGTAAATGGATTACCTCCATTTTGGTTTTTCTGTAATTCCAGCAGATCTTCTTCTAGAAAATTCTTGTGTTTTGGACGACTTATACCCCTAACAACCTGGAAATTTCCTTAAGGATGATCTCACTTTAATTACCAAAATGCCCCTAATGACTAAAATACCCCTAAAAATTGTTTAGTCCCACATTGGAAATGGATGATTTTTTTCCTCAACCTCTCCCCTATAAATACCTCACCCCTTTACCCCATTTAACACCACTCTTGCTAGCCAAAACTCTGCAAAAAAGAGACTAAGAAAGCCATGCTTTGCAAGGCATTCTAAGTCTTGAAAAAGAAAAATTTCTTTTATTCTTGTCCCTTTGCCCCAAAATTCCCAAAATTCCCTAAGTCCCAAGAGAGTTAGAAGAAGAAAGCCTTGGAGAGGAGAAAGAAGGAGAGCTTGGAGCATTTGGGAAAAGCTTGAAGATTTAATTTCAAGTGGGTCTCCAACCCATATAGGTAGGCCAACACCCTACCTCATCTCATTTCCTTTGTACTACTTCTCTTCTTTACCCTCTCTTTTATTTTTTTATGACGTGAGCCTTAGGTAATTTTTAAGACCTACCCCCCATTTTCTTCAAGTAGTTTGGACCCTCCTATGACGCGTTTCGCCGATTAGGGGGCTTCAAATGGAAGGAAGAGGGGTAGGAACCTTTAGGTTTTTTTTAGAACCCTTTTTTTATTTCCCTTTTTTAAAAAAAAAGAAAAGAAATGATGTATGGGCCAAGTCGTTAAAATTCTTCCCCCTCTTTGCTCTAATGCTCATTAAGGACCCCCTAAGACGCGTTTCGCTGAATTGGGGCTCCTTGTGAGATATGAGATATAGAGATATCCATAGTCTTAGAACCCACATTTTCGTTCTCATTATCGCTCGAGCATTGTAATGAAGTGCTCCTCTTCTCCTTAAAATGTTCATTAAGGACCCCCTACGACGCGTTTCGCCGAATTGGGGCTCTTTGTGAATAGTAAGGAAAAGAGGGGTATTCCATTCATTGTTAGACACATGTTTGTTTTCAAAAAAAAAAAATCATTTTATTTTCCTTTTTATCATCATTTTAGACAATATAACGATGTCTAATCTTTCTAGATTAGAGTCGTTATAATGCCGATTTTTAGATAGATTTTTATCATCATCTTACGTAATATAACGATGTCTAATCTTTCTAGATTAGAGTCGTTATAATGCCGATTTTTAGATAGATATCATTCTTTTTCTTTTTTTTTGCAATATAACGATGTTTAATCTTTCTAGATTAGAGTCGTTATAATGCCAAATTTTAGATAGTCTTTCATCATCATTTCATGTGTTCTAACGATGTCTAATCTTTCTAGATTAGAGTCGTTATAATTCTTTAGAAATTAAAATTTCATTAATCATTTTCTTTAAGCCGATTTATTAAAGATTTTTAAGGGAATTTTGAATCATAGGTTACCGTCTTTGGACGGGTGTTTTGGGGTGCCTAACACCTTCCCCAGATCACAATAGGACCTCCTTTCCTAGGATCTCATTATGGTTTCGCATTGATTTCATTTTAAAAATGAATTTCGGTGACCAATCACACCATAACTCGATGATTGGTGGCGACTCAAATTTCCTTTTCTTTAAAAATATTTTTCGAAAAAAGTCGCTCTCTCACAGCTGGCGACTCTGCTGGGGATTTGAGGGTTCGCCCCTTTAATTGTTTTCATTTTTCCCTTTTTCTTAAAATAAATTTTATTTTTATTTTTATCGGCTTAGTCGTTTTGTTTTGTTTTTAGAAAAATGATGATAAAAAGAAAAAAAAAAAAAAATGGCTTTGGAAAGTTTGCATGTTTCCATCTTTGGCATACCTTGAGCATTTATGTTCTTTATTATTCAATTATCATGATATCACATGCTTCTATTGTATGTTTGGATGTTGATTTCATTCTTCCTTTCTAAATGCACTGAGCACTTCATGCTTGCATCATGCCACAACCCATCATACCTACTAGGATTAGTAGGGGATAAAGTAACTGAGCGCCCGAGGGTAGCACCCCGGTAGCGGCAACGAAACATCCCCGACCCGAATCACCAACCAAAGAAACGTATGCTTGCGTACGTGGAGGTTTGAAGATTTGGGAGCCGAGCCTTCTAAGTTAAATTAGTTAGCCCCCAAACTCATGAGCATATAGAAGGGATATCATGTCAAAATAACTCTAGGACACATCTTCAAAATCATATGATATAAATTGTTTCTTACCTCTCTATATCAATGATGATGTGTTGAAATGCCATATTATGATGCTTTTATCATGAATTGACGTACTTGTGTTCTAAGCTTATGATGCCATATTTTGTTGCACTAATGTTATGCTCTTTGATGATATGTTTTAATGTTGTTGGGTAATGATATTGCAATGCTAAATTTTGTATATGAATGTTATGATTAATGTTCATTCTCAAACCCCATATGCAATTCATTTTGTCATACATACATGCATAAGAGTTCATGGAAAGCAAGGGTTTCTTACCCTAGCTTCATGCATGACAAGAGTTCATCTTTCATGTGGGTACCTCACCCATACTTGGTCTTATCGTGTTCAAATGCAACCCCTTAGGTGAGTCTTTGACTCACTTTTTAGAGAAACCTCCCATTTGGTTTAGGGTAATGATTACCCAAAACCTTTTCATAAGCATTCGTGCATGACTCATGCCAAAGGGTACCTCCACCCTTGCAAGCATTGGTTCATTTCAAGAGGAGAGATGTGCTATTCTCACCTAAGCATGCATTAAAAAAAAAAAAAAAAAAAATCAAATCAAAATTCTCATTGTGTAAATATGATGTTTAGGTGAGGAGAACTTCAAGGAAGTAAGCGAGGAACCTTCAAGAAAAATAAGCTCGAGCCCAAGTGAAGACAATTCAAGACTTATTATCCTTGTTGCCCTCGAAGGCCCTATGTGTAAAAAGTTTTCTTTTTTCGCCCTTGAAGGCCCCTTGTATTTCCTTATGGCAATTTGTAATAAAATCTTTTATTTGTGGATGAAAATTAAAAGGAGACATTCATTCTTTGGCGGCATAAATCCTTCGGGTAGCCTATTTCATTGCTAAGGGTTTCCAAACCCTAAAGCAATCTCATTTTGCAATTAAAAATTCAACTCAAAATCCTTCGGGTAGCCCATTTCATTGCTAAGGGTTCCAAAAACCCTAAAGCAATTTCTTATGAAAAAAAAAAAAAATTAATTAATTAATTAATCATAAAATCTACTCAACTCATGGCATAAATCCTTCGGGTAGTCCATTCCATTGCTAAGGGTTCCAAAAACCCTAAAGCAATCTCATTTTAAAATCAATGATAAAATCCATTTAACTCATCCTTGGTGGCATAAATCCTTCGGGTAGCCCATTTCATTGCAAATGGTTTCAAAACCCTAAAGCAATCTCATTTTAAAATCAATGATAAAATTCCTCTTTGGTGGTGTAAATCCTTCGGGAAGTCCATCTTTTCTTCCGCTAAAAGGGTCTAGGACCCTAAAAGCGAGAATGTTTCTAAAAATTGTCAACCAATCGGTGTAATTCCTTCGGGTCGCCAACCTTTTCTGGGCATAATTCCTTCGGGTAGTCCTTTTCAGTTAAAAATTCAAATCCAACCAATTAAAATTTTCTGAGTTGCCATATCAGACTTCATGCAATGGTATTCTCTTTACTTTTTGAGGTATCACATCAGACTTCATGCAGTGATATTCTCTTTTCTTTGTTAGGTATCACATCAGACTTCATGCAGTGATATCCTATTTCTTTGTTGGGTGTCATAATCAGACTTCATGCAGTGACATTCTCTTTATCTTCCCAAAAAATAAAAAAAAAAAAAAAAAAAAATGGTGGAGTATAAATCCTTCGGGTATCTCCAATTTTGCATCATTCACTTAGTATTTTTACCCATGGGTAATCCCTCTAAGACATGGTCATCATAGTTTGTACAACTAATGCGGGTCAAAAGTCGATATCCCATTCATCACTTGTGCGTCATTGAAACCTTTGAGGTTCAATTGCATTTCATCTCATCACTCATACCTCTTGAATTTTTGTTTCTATCATTTTACTATCAACTTGTTTGGCTTTTCCATATAGGCTGGGGGGCAAGATTGGACGCTCCAAAAGGCTCATCTGCTTCATATCAGTTCGAAGTCCGATAGTTACTCGCTCGAGATCTAACACAATGGAAAGTGCTGGCAATAACAGTTCTGCTCCTCCACCTCCTAATATGACAGAGTATGCCTCTGTTACTGAATTGAATCAAGTTAATGAAAAACTTGACAGGCTCACTCAGATGTTCATGAATTTCATGCAAAACCAAAATCAGTCAAACCAGGATCACCCAAATTACATACTTGTCCCAGATCAACCTCAGGCTCCCCCGGATCAACCACAAGGTCAAGCCAACCCGACAGGTCCATCTAGTTCTACAAATGTCAGGTCACTTCCGCCGAAACAGACTGTGATATTCCATACCAGTGGCCAACAAGAGGATGACACCTATGAAGAAGAAGAATGGAGATCTAAAGGAAAACAAAAGGCTGACATGAGTGATCAAATTGCACAGCTCAAATCAGAACTCCGATCAGAACTCAGATCAGAAGTTAGACAGTTGAAAGGTGTGGATACCTATGGAAAGATTGACTTAGAGGACCTCTGCCTGCATCCTGGGTCCAAGATGCCTCCAAAATTCAAGTGTCCGGAACTCTCCAAGTATAATGGAAAGGGATGCCCTCTGGCTCACTTAAAATTGTATATCGGGCTTTAAGTGATTTTATCGACAATGAGCCACTATTGCTTCAACTCTTTCAAAGAAGTCTGACCGAAGAAGCATTAGACTGGTACTCCACTATTGACCATACTAAGCTGAAAGTATGGAGGGATCTGGCCGAGGTGTTTCTGGACCATTTTCGATTCAATACCACCGATGTCGCTAATCGCATGGATGTGCAAAGAATGTACAAGAAGAGCACCGAAACTTTCAAGCAGAATGCACATAGATGGAGAGGAGTCGCTGCTCGGGTAAAACCCCCAATGACTGAAACTGAGATGGTCTCAACCTTCATATCCACACTCAAGCAGCCTTACTATGGTTATCTGTTGGGATATTATGCTTCAAATTTCGCGACAATCGTTCACATCGGAGATGGAATTGATGACGGGATCAAAACAGGTAAGCTTGCGGATTATGAATATTTGCACAACATGTTTGAACAACAGACTGCAGCAAATGCGACGACTAAGAGGCCAGTAAATGGAAGAAGAGACAATGGGAAGAAGGAAGGGGATGTTCAGACAGTCATGGTTAATCGCCCTCAAAACTCTTATGCCCAACCCATGTACACTCAACCATCTTACCCGGAATATGGCCAACCCCCTCGACCCAATTACCCAGTGTATGCTCAGCTTGCTCAGCCTGCCTATGCCCAAGCAGTTCAGCCAGCTCAACCTGCGGCTGTACCACCTATTGGTCTTCCCGGTCCAGGTAATAGGGCCCCGAATCAATCAAATGAAAAGAAGTATCGAGTTTTCACCAAGCTTCCTGTTCGGCCCTCTGAACTCCTCCCAACCCTGCTTGAAGGTCAATTGATTAAGCTGCTTGAACCTAAAAATGGCAATGGAGCTAATTCCAAATTTTTCAATGCAAATGAACACTGTGATTTCCACATGGGAGCAGCGGGCCATTCCACTGATAGGTGCTACCCTCTCAAGCATGCAATCCAGGACTTGATAGACAGTAACCTTCTTATATTCAACCCTGCTCCTACTACCCAGAATACCAACATCAACCAGAACCCTTTTCCTACACATGCAAACAATAATGCTAGCTCGTCTCAAACGACTAACATGATTGAAACCGAAGAGATAGGGTTCAACCCATCCCAGTTAATCGCCCCTGCCGGTGCAAAGATCCGAGTATACTTTGACAAGAAGAAGTCTTTTCCAGCTATCAATGTCATTTCCAATCCAGCCCAATCACCAACTCCTCATAACCCCATCCCACAATTCCAGCACCTTAGCCTAAACCCCACTGGACCTATGACCATCAATACACCCCCACAACCACGACCAATCATCTTCAACTACCCATCACCACAACCTATTGCTGTTAACTACCATCCTCAGACTTACTCAACTACCATCCAAGGCCAATCTCAATCCAATCCCATCGTTATCCAAGACAATCCTCGGCCCCGACCTATTATTTTCAACTATCCATCCCCTACACCCATTGTCATCAATAGCCTACCCAAATCTGAACCAATTACCCTCAATACTGAACCAAACCCAAAACCTATCATCATAAATACCCCAAAACCCTTCCCATTTGCGGACACCAGAGCAACTCCTTGGAACTACGACATTCGAGTATCTCCTGTTAAAGCTGAGACTGTAGAGAATGAAGTGGCTGAGGTTGGGAACATGACAAAGGCAGGCAGGTGTCACAAATCTGATGAGAAAGGTAAAGCACAAAAGGCAGATGATGATGAGAATATCACTTTGGAAGAACTGAGGAAAAGAAAGACCAGAGGGATCATAACTGAAAAAGAAAAAGAGGCAGTGAAAAAGGCAGAGATGGAAGCTGAAAGGGTGAAAAAGCAAGCAGAAAAAAAACAAGCTGAGAAAGAGAAAGAGTTGGAAAAAGAAAAAGAAACTGGGAGCATAGAGGCACCAGAAAATGAGGAAGATGAAAATTCGAGGCAACCCTTAAGGAAGAAAGGGAGGGTATCAAATGAGCAAGCAGCAGATTTTGTCAAAATTGTTCAAAAAAGCCAATTTAATGTGGTAGAACATTTGAGTAAAATACCAGCTAGGATATCCATCCTAAATCTTTTGCTGACATCAGAAAATCACAGAACGTCTCTCCTTAAGGTCTTAAACGAAGCTCATGTACCCACTGACATATCCTCCCAAGGATTAGAGAATCTGGTAGGTCAAATCATGTCTCCAAATGTCATAACTTTCACGGATGAAGAGTTAAGCCACGATGAGCGAGGGCATATCAAGTCACTAAATATCACTGTTGTTTGCAAGAGTATGGTGATTGCTCGGGTCTTGATTGACAATGGATCAGCTTTGAATATCTGCCCATGGGTCACAGTTCAGAGATTGGGAATGGATGAGTCACATATCTACCCCAATGGCATGACAGTCAGAGGCTTTGACAATTCAAAGAGGGAAGTGATGGGAGAAATTGAAATGCCCGTAACTGTTGGCCCATATACTTTTGATATCACTTTTCAAGTAGTGAAAATTCCAGCGGCATTCAATTTGTTACTTGGTCGACCCTGGATTCACACGGCCGGAGCTGTACCTTCTACCCTTCACCAAAGGGTCAAATACATTGTCGACAATCAGCTTGTCACAGTCCTGGCTGAAGAGGATCTACTAGTTCAACCATCCCCTGATATTCCTTACATTGACATGGAGCTTTCAAAAGACCAGAGCATGTTTCACTCATTTGAAATTGTTTCTGCAATAGACATTTCTGTGATGAAAGAGCCCAAGTTGGGCAACGTAGATTTGATGGTGGCAAGGGTAATGATGGACAAAGGATTTCAACCAGGAAAAGGTTTGGGTTTAAACTCACAAGGGATACCAGAACCCATACCAGAAACAACTTACATTCCGTGGTTTGGCTTGGGTTACAAGCCAAAAGGAAAAGATTGGATCGAAAGGGAGAAAAAAGTCAGAGAAAGAAGAAGGGCCAGGTTGGAAGGAAGAGAATCCAGAGAAAGATTAGGACCGATCCCTCACATCCGCGAAACTTTCCCCCGGTCTACTTACTTTATCCTACCCGACACCCAACCCCATGAGTATTTAAACTTGTCCTCACTTAGTCACTCCTCACCATCTGTCTCCATTTACCATAATCCTGTGGTTATGCATGAAACCATGAACATTAACGAGCCAACTCTGTTAGTATCAGAGGCATCCTTTGAAGAGGACGATTGGATGAATGATGAAGAGCTGATGCAACAATTATTCGAGGAAGAGCAAGAGCGAGAAATGAAAGAATTTGTGATGGAAGCACCACCAACAATGAACCAGGAAGACATCCCAGCCCTTGATGAGGAAGAAGAGTTCCTGAACCAGTTTCCCAGAAGTACTGATGCTGAGGTACTAATGGTTGATTATCACAGAATGGTCAAGGTTTCTGATCTGATTTACCCCGTCAAAGGTAATTATGAGTTGTTGAACTGGGAGATCACTCCACTCACTTATGAGGCCGCTTGCAGTAGCGATACTACAGCGGCTTCCAAAAAAAAACACCTGTGAGGGAATGCCCATTGCCTGAGGGTTTCTGTAATAAACCTTCAACCTCAGGTCATTTTAAATATGAAGGTAAATTTTCAAAAGAAAACCTCAAAAATATTTTTGTTTTCCCCAAAAATTATGTTTTAGAAAAAAATTTCAAAAAACCTCCCTTATCAGTATATGACAAAGAGGATAAAACTGAATATGAGCAAAATGAGTACAACTTTAACGTCGCCCTCGATTCTGAGCTCCTTGAGCAAGAATGCGATGATGATGTCATTCCAGAGGAAGAACCTCCAAAAGAAATCATAGACCTCTTGGAACGCCATGAGCGAGGCCCTCAACCCAACATAGACGAAGCTGAATCCATTAATTTGGGTTCAGAAGAGGACCCCAAGATGGTGAAAATTGGTACTCATCTGACCCCGCAACAAAGAACAGACATGATTGAATTTTTGAAAAGCTATCAAGATGTTTTTGCTTGGTCCTACCGAGACATGCCTGGCTTAGATACAGATCTTGTGGAGCATCGTTTGCCTGTTTTAGATGGATTCAAACCAGTCAAGCAGAAACTCCGAAGACTCAGACCAGAATGGACTTTAAAGATCAAAGATGAGGTTATGAAGCAGTTTGAAGCAGGATTCTTGGATGTCTCAACATACCCTGAGTGGCTCTCTAACATTGTTCCAGTTCCCAAGAAGGACGGGAAGGTCAGAATGTGTGTCGACTATCGGAACCTGAATAAAGCTAGCCCTAAAGACGATTTTCCTCTGCCTCACATTGATGTCCTGGTCGATAACACGGCAGGGCATGGGATGTATTCCTTTATGGATGGCTTTTCAGGTTACAATCAAATTAAGATGGCGGAAAAAGATAAAGAGAAAACAGCGTTCATCACTCCATGGGGGACCTTCTGTTATAAGGTTATGCCATTCGGACTCAAGAATGCCGGAGCAACATATCAAAGAGCCATGATGGCGATCTTCCATGACATGATCCATAAAGAGGTGGAAGTCTATGTGGATGACATGATTGTAAAATCCAAGGAGGAAGAAGACCACTTGATCAATTTGAAGAAGCTGTTTGATAGACTGAGGAAGTACTGCCTTCGCTTGAACCCGGCTAAATGTGTATTTGGAGTCTCTACAGGAAAATTGTTGGGATTTATCGTCAGCAGAAGAGGAATTGAGGTTGATCCGACAAAAGCCAAAGCAATCATCGACATGCCACCGCCAAGAACCCAAAAGGAGGTAAGGAGTTTCCTGGGGAGATTGCAATATATCAGTCGTTTCATTGCCCAGCTCACACCCATTTGTGAGCCCATCTTTAAGCTTCTCAGGAAAAATCAACCTACCGATTGGAATTCAGATTGTCAAGAAGCATTTGATAAAGTAAAGAGATATCTGCTTAGCCCGCCTATCTTGGTGCCGCCGACGCCAGGTCGGCCTCTGTTGATGTACCTGTCAATATCTGAGAATTCTATGGGTTGTGTTCTCGGTCAGCATGATGAGTCAGGAAGAAAAGAAAGAGCAATTTACTACTTGAGCAAGAAGTTCACGGATTACGAAGCAAAGTATAATTCAATTGAGAAGACATGTTGTGCGCTTGTCTGGGCCTCTCAACGCCTAAGACACTACATGTTGGATTATACCACTGTGTTGATCGCAAGGATGGACCCGTTGAAATATTTGTTTGAGAAGCCAGCTCTTACCGGTCGCACAGCTAGATGGCAAATGCTCTTATCTGAATTCGATATCACATACGTGACTCAAAAGGCAATTAAAGGGCAGGCTATCGCGGATCATTTGGCAGAACATCCAATTCCTGACTATGAGCCACTAAAGGTTAACTTTCCTGATGAGTCCATTCTGGTTACAACAGGTGAAGATGAAGCAAACGTCTCAGTAAGCTGGAAAATGTACTTTGATGGAGCAGTCAATAGATTTGGAAATGGGGTGGGTGCAGTACTTGTGTCTCCAAATGGAAATCATATCCCCATCTCCGTAAAAATGAGATTCCATTGTACAAACAACATCGCCGAATATGAAGCTTGTGTGGTCGGTCTTCAAGCAGCCCTCGACATGAAAATCAAAGAACTTGATGTGTACGGTGATTCAGCTTTGGTGATTCTTCAAACAAAAGGGAATTACAAAACAAAGGATGTAAAATTGATTCCATATCACGAGTACTTGGAGGAGATCGCGGAGAAGTTTCACCGTATCTCGTTCAACTATATTGAGAGGACAGAGAACCGTTTTGCTGATGCATTGGCTACCCTTGCCTCTATGATTCGCATACCAGATGGAGTGGATATCAGGCCAATTGAGATTGAAATCAGAGATGATCCAGCATACTGTCTAGCTCTTGAGGAAGACGAGTCAGATGAGAAACCGTGGTATTATGACATAAAGAGATATCTTGAAGATCAGGTTTTTCCTCCAGATGCGACACCTACTGATCGAAGGACAATTCAAAGGTTAGCCGGACAGTTCTTCCTTGCTACAGGCAATCTCTACAAAAAGCCGCATAATCAAATCCTGTTAAGGTGTGTTGACGAAGAAGAAGCAAAGACTATTATGATAGAATGCCATGAAGGGATTTGTGGACCTCACATGAACGGGCATATGCTAGCAAAGAAAATTATGAGATTGGGATATTATTGGTCCACCATGGAATGTGACTGCAATGATCATGTCAGGAAATGTCACCTATGTCAGATTTATGCTAACCGAATCAATGCACCTGCGTCTGAACTTCACAACATGACTACTCCGTGGCCATTCTCAATGTGGGGTTTGGACGTCATCGGCCCGATTTCCCCGAAAGCATCAAACGGGAATCGCTTCATCTTGGTAGCAATCGATTATTTCACCAAGTGGGTAGAAGCAGCCGCATACACTAATGTCACTGCAAATCATGTCGCTAAATTCTTAAAAAAGGACATTATCTGTCGCTATGGATTACCGAGCGCAATCATAACAGATAATGGGACTAATTTCAAGAATAGGCGCATGACGGCCTTATGTGAAGAGTTCAAGATCAAGCACCACAATTCTACCCCGCACAGACCGCAGATGAACGGAGCCGTTGAAGCTGCTAACAAGAATTTGAAAAGGATTATCGAGAAAATGACAACCACTTACAAAGATTGGCACGAGATGCTCCCGTTTGCTCTTCATGCGTACCGAACTTCTATAAGAACGTCAGTCGGAGCTACGCCGTATTCCTTGGTATATGGTATGGAGGCAGTCTTACCCATAGAGGTTGAAATACCCTCTCTCAGAGTGTTGATGGAGGCAGAGATTGAAGAAGCTGAATGGGTGAGGGCAAGGTTCGACCAGCTCAATTTGATTGAGGAGAAACGCTTGAACGCTATATGTCATGGCCAATGTTACCAGAGGAGAATAGCAAGGGCATATGCGAAGAAAGTGCGACCCCGACAGTTCAAAGAAGGCGATCTAGTGCTAAAGAAGATGCTTCATCACCAACCTGATCTGCGTGGGAAATTCAAGCCAAATTATGAAGGACCCTACGTGATCAGGAAGGTACTCTCGGGCGGGGCCGTTATTCTAGCCGAAATGGATGGTGGAGACCTTCCTGAACCAGTAAATTCTGATTCGATTAAAAGGTATTTTGCATGATTCACCTTGAGATTAAACAGTCAAAATTGAAAGGAAGAGAGGCCATCTTTTTATTTTCCCGTAGAAATTCCCTAAAAACCCTAGTCAACCCATTTGAGCCTCCATGTTGTTTCTCAAACCAAACCGGGACAATTGAACCCCACACTGGGGCAGTTTTTATAAATTTAGGATGTTTCGTCAAAACCCATACACTGGGGCAGTTTTTATTTTTGTAAATCAAAGCAAAAAGGGAAATAATCAAGAAAAAGAGACCAAAAAAAAAAAAAAAAAAGTACGGAAAAGTTAGTGAAAAAAAAAAAAAAAAAAAAAAAAAAAAAGAGAAGAATAGAAAATGAAAAGACAAAAAAATATATACCTATATACCTATGATAATCTACTTTTTCGCAATTGATCCCGGTCGTCCCATTTCATCTTGATTTTGAGCCTTTTTATCCATTTATTCCTAAACCCAACCTAGCCTACGTTTCGTCCCATAATAAAGTCCTCTCAGATCAAGATTGACTGTGAAAATCTCAAAATGAAACTTATATTTATTCAAATCAACGTTCCGGTGATGATGGAAGCGTGCAGATAAAATTTTCATAAAGAAAAGCATGATTTGAAAGGGCGTGATGAAAACCCGAAAGGGCGTCACGAGTAAAAAAATCAAGTCATGGCAAGATCCAAATACCACGGGCTGGATGAAAACCTTTCAAGGCGTCCATGCGCAAAAATTACGTGGGCCAGACCTAGTGAAAACCGTAAAAGGCACTAGGGGTAAAAAAGGCATTCCAAAAAAAATAATAATAATAATAATAAAAAAATAATAAAATAAAATCAGCAAATCAGCAAGTATGTTGACATACTCCAAGGCGGATGGATTCTTCTACAGTTCAGTTATCTCGGATCAGTATAACCTAAGCCAGTTGTTGCAGACTAATGCGGTGATATGCCCTACACTGGGGCATTATGGGGATTGATAGTTTCAGAGATTGTGGACTGGGGCATTTTGGCTCAATTTGACCTATTAAGGGTGAAGCTAATGAATCCAAGGTATATGTGGGGAAAGTATAGTCTATGATGGTTTGAGCGCCTCGAATGTGGTACAAAGTTCACTCATTTGCTTACTTTCATTTAAGTCCTTTTAAAAAAAAAAAAAAAAAAAAAAAAACTAATATTTTGGCCGATGAGGAAAAATTCTAGGATATTCAAAAAGCAAAAAAATCAGTTTTTATGCAAGAATGATAGACAATTCTGAGGCTAATATATACCAAAACCTATTTTGTTTCATTTCACTGTATATAAGTCTCTTTACATTAAGCTCCTTTCTTTGAAAAAAAAAAAAAAAAAAAAGTACAAGGCATAAGTGAAAAGGAGTGGTCCTCTAGTCAATCAGACTCATCAGATGAAACATGACCCAAGTTCCTCAAAGTCTTCCGCAAACGGGCAAGATCGGCATTCATAGAAAGGATCACCGCTTCTTGAGAACCAACCGGGGCTTGAACATAGCGGAAATGCTCATTGATGCGCTCCAAAGTGGATACTTGCTTTCTCAATTCCAAGGCTTCATCCATCCATGCAAGGCGACTAATGTCATACCCTACGAGCAAGCCATGTAACTCCGTCACCTTAGCCCGTAGACTCACTACCTCCTCCATCAAACTCGCTACCTCGGCCCGTGAAGTAGCATCGTCATTAGACAAAGATAACGATGTGCCCGCTTTATTCTTCAAAAAGGCATTCTCACTTAGCAGGGAAGCATTTTGATCTTTAAGCTCTGCAATTTCCTTTTGTGCTATTCGAATCAGATTCTCATGACGCACTCTTTCTTTTGCAATAAAATCTATGTATGATATTGCCACAGGCTGCTGAAATTTCCTCTTTTTGTAGGATGAAACCGAAGGAACCTCATCCACAAGCTGTCGGATCCATAACGCATACTCCTTGGTAGCCAAGGGCTCTTCGCACTTGTCATCATAAGCATTCCACACTTCCCGTTCCCTCCAAGCTTTGGCCAATTGGGCGATAAGGGTACCCGAGGAAGGGCCGAAGTCAACCACATCGCATATCTCTTCATCAACCACCGGAATGTCTTGGGTCCATCCAAATTGCCTAACCACTCGGTTTGGAGCATATAAAGCGGATCCGTGGAGGCCAACCAAGATCATATGATTCCGACCGGGAAAGTTGAGAACGGGCTTGAAGTCGTGAAACCATAAACATCTCCACACAAAGTTGTCCTGGGAAGAGATAAGGCAAGCATGCCATTCTTCCGGCCGGCATAATGAAGAGGGTGGCTCACTGAAGTGGCAATGGAGATGTATCAAATCTTGGCGAAATAGACCTACCGACCTTAAGGGGTTGCAAAAAGAAAGATGTTCGAGAAGCCAAATCTGTAAATCAAGCATGGAAAAAGTGTCGACATGGATATCACGTAATTGCAAATTATGGGAATTTACATGTTTAAAGTGGTGAATTTACCTGAAGAAGTGATTGGCATCCTTTGAAAAACCCTCGTCTCTGAGAAGAGCATTGGTTCAATGCCCTAAAAGTTTCGGCCAAAAGCATCGGTACAAAGGTGTGACCGGATTCAATTTGCACAATTATATCCACCAAGGCGGCGTCAATGCATACATAGGACATCGGAAACAACAAATGCCCCGCAATTGCCAATGCAAGGGCATTGGCCCTATGTTTGGGCCATTCCTCCTCCTTCCCGGTGTACATGGGAGTGCTAATCCAAGCGGGATTTCGTGGTGCAAAGTGATCAATTAAAAACTTTAGCGTGCACCGTTGGAATGAATTCTCCTCACCAAGCTTCTCAAGTGAATTTCGTCTTATCCCAAGAAGTCTCACAAATTTATTTTTGTAACTTTCAGGAAAAATGGGCATGACAATGTCCGACTCGAGGGACACGCGTAAAAGGCGAGCATACTCCTCTAAAGTAGGAGCAATTTCCGTGGAGCCAAATCGAAAAACCGAAATGCTCGGATTCCAACATGCCAAAGCGGCCTCCATCAAGTGACCATTCAATTCCACATTTAAGAGAGATGGAGAGTTACCTAGCTTCATCGAATCAAGCATGTCCTGTTCTTCCCGGTCAGAGAGTCGAGACCCACCAATGACGCCCGCAGCCATACCACTTTGACTTTCTGACCTCGATCAAATATGTCCTTGTTCGAGGCAGCCCTATTCTCCGGAGGGACGCCCATCAAATCCATGATCCGGGCCTTGTTGATCCTTCTCAGACGAAGGGGCGTACCACCGAATCTGATGCCCGTCAGCATCACAAAGTCCGTGGGGGTGATGCCCATCTCAAAGTAAGGAAAATGGAAGGTGTTCGTCTCATCGAACCACCTCTCCATAAGGGCCAACAACCACTTTCGATCGCATCGAAATGCCGGGATCATAATAAAATAACCAAATCCAAAGGTAGAAAGCTGCTCTCGGACATCCTCAGAAACCCCAGAACATAAAGCATAGGCCTTCCCCCAAGCCCCTCGGATGCCAGAGTAGAGAGTGGGCACACCCTGTAGGACAACCAGCAATGATGTCAGGATACTGGATACCCACAGGTATAAACAAAAGAGAATCATAAGCAGGATCGAAAGAACTCACCGGATTGGGTCGAGCGTACGCCGACAGGTGTGAACTCAACCCTGATAAGAGAGGGGTGTCAGGTATGTTCCTATACTCCTCCGGAACCATCCCCCATCCTGAAATCTCCTCATCAGAGGACTCCTCAACTCGAGCAGGCTCACCTCCTGAATCGAGTACCTCGTCACCCTCATCATTCCGTCGCCTCCCTCTTCTATTTCGCCTCGCCCGGACCTCTGGGACGGGGTCTTCATCCCCTGGCAAGTCAGCCTGTGCTTCATCCGCATCAGGCTCCAAGCCACTCACTGCGGCAGTAGACGAAGAGGCTGCGGAATCATGATATCGTTTGCTTCTCTTCTCCCGTCCCATTTTCTGCATCCATTCAATGAAAATAAATCCAGGATTAGTATACAAGTTGCTTCATTCAGGCCCAAAATGACTTGCATGTTAAATACCATATACTGATTCTTTTCTTTTTACAAAGACAAATCACAG
The DNA here is from genome assembly GCA_015143295.1 of Tetracentron sinense. Lineage (NCBI taxonomy): Eukaryota > Viridiplantae > Streptophyta > Magnoliopsida > Trochodendrales > Trochodendraceae > Tetracentron > Tetracentron sinense. The sequence continues at coordinate 38,181,266 of CM026560.1, forward strand.
ATGCCATGCAAAATCTGAGAATTTGTTTAAGCAAGTCAGGTATGGATATGCTTGCGATTTTTCAATTTCAAAATTTAGTGCTACCCATGAGCAATACAACACTTTATTTTCAACATCCACATTCATTATGTGTTTTGGTCTACTTTGCAGGAGAAACACGTGAAGAACCAGGTTTAAACAAGGACATTTTATGTGCGATACAATGGAACAGGTATACGAGGGCAATAATCCAAAAAAAAAAAAAAAAACCAGAAGTGCGGTACCAATCAGTAATCGAAGGACTTTCGAACCCTCACAAATTACAAAATGCGGATTCCAACCCTAAGGAAAATTTGGTTCTCATCTACTTCTCAGGTTGGGGTAGAATCATGAATCTATAAGAACCCAGAGACACCAAACCCTAACCACCAGTCTACAAGAGCAAGGTTCAAAGAGAACTGCATGTGAAAAATTAGGGTTTTAGGGCTTCCATCACAAGGAAAATAACCACTGAGGGTATCCCCATTTGTTACCTGCTGCGAGAATACTCGTTCCAAGCATACAGTCAAGACAAGACTTCTCATTCAGGTCTTCCCACGGCAAAAGATAAAGAGAGGAAGAAATTTATGAGATTAAGCAAGCACGAATGCATGGTTAATGGTGAACAAGGAAACTCGAAGTCCAAGAAGCCAACTCTGGTTCCCCAAGTTTAATCTTTTTGGGACATTTCCTTAAATCCATGGCGAAAATGGGATCTTTCCACCATTTGAGGAAGATCAGAGATAGCATTCGGTTTCTAGGGCAGGTGATTGAGAGAGAACATTGAAAAAGAAAGCAATGTAACCATGAAGAAAGAAGAGAGGATAAAGGAGGAACGTACTTGTGAAGATTGCGAAGTTGTGAAGGATCCCTGAGAAAATGGGGGTCAAGAGCTACCACCACCGTAAGAGATCGCCGTGAAGAAGGTTGCCGGAGTAATGGGACCGCCGAACACCAAGGGCATGAATTTGCAGTCAAGAAGATTTGGGGAAAAGGGTAAAGTGCAGCGGAGTGGGTGGACCCGCACGGATTTAAGGCCCTACCCTTATTCATCAAAAAAAAAAAAAAAAAAAAAAAAAAAAAATCATCAATCAAAAATCAAAAAAAAAAAAATAAAATAAAATAAAATAAAATAAAAATAAAAATAAAAAAAAATAAAAAAAATAAAAAAATCGCATGTGTATCGTGATATACCTTTGATCGATTAATGATTATTAGGTTAAAAAAACATGCAACATCAAAATTTTAAGTCTAGATAGTTTTTTAGATTTAATAAGGTTGGAAAATCAATGGAACGACTTGATCAATAGTCGGAATCATTTGATCCCCTTGATCGAAAGACGATGTGTTTAACTCAAATCAACGAGTAGATGACCCCATGAAATCTTTTTAAAAAATAATTTGAAGGCTTCCAAAAACAAATTGTTTCTTTTTCAGTTGCGCTATTTGCGGGACCCAGATGAGACGATGAGTCGCGAGGCCGGTTTAGTGAGGGAACTAAAATTCCACATCAGACTTCATGCAGTGGATTTAGTTCCATTTTCCTTTTACATCTTTAAAAATATTTCAAATATATATATACATATAAATCGAGAGCTTTCGGAAGGTTTTAAAGAAAATTTTAAAGGGTCACCACCCATTTATCTGGGATAAACACATCATTTTTCCCGTGCAAAACAGGCTTGTGTCTTTTTTATCTTTGCCATTCTTTGCAAGCAAATCTGGCAAAGAGGGGCAGCTGTAGACACCCTGTATTTGCCCGGAATCATCATGCTCTCATTCTTCTTACTCCTACTTCTTCTTCCCCAAGGCAAGGCGGACTCCACAAGATCACCATTAAACCCCATCCACCCATTTACAACCCTTTCACAAGCATCCAATACCATCTAAAGATCACCCGGGCTTTAAATCTTAATGCAGGGGTATTTTAGTCATTTCAACATCCAAAAAGGAGACCAGACCCAAGTTAATAATATGAGATTTCCATGAACCCTATTGCTACTATTTGACGTCTCAGAATCTTCTGTTAATGGGCCAAAGACCAATCTACCAATGTAGTAGCGGTTTTGTAAATACACCAAACCAAAAACAATGTCTGTAATTGTATTACAGACAGTCTCTTTCTTGCCTATAATTTTAATGTCTGTAATTTTATTACAGACATTTCTTTTTTTGCTTACAATTTTATTGTCTGTAATTACTTTACCGACAATTATTTATGTGCTTAAAAAGTGATTGACGGTAAAGTATTTAGCGACATATTTGAACAAAAGATATTTTGGGCAAAACGGTTACACCTTTACACGTAGGATTTTGGAAATTACCCCATTGGCCCTTATTGACGGTAATACATTTACAGACATTTCATTTTTAGGCTTATTTTTTAATGTCCACACTTGGATTACCGACATTAAAAGGGTATTTTCAAAATTCAGTTACAAAACCATGTGCAAGACTCACTGGGGTCACCGAACACACTGCATAAAAACCAAGCCTTAAATGTCGGTAATACTATTGTAGACATTAACTTTTTAGCCTACTTTTGAAATGGAGGTAAATGGATTACCTCCATTTTGGTTTTTCTGTAATTCCAGCAGATCTTCTTCTAGAAAATTCTTGTGTTTTGGACGACTTATACCCCTAACAACCTGGAAATTTCCTTAAGGATGATCTCACTTTAATTACCAAAATGCCCCTAATGACTAAAATACCCCTAAAAATTGTTTAGTCCCACATTGGAAATGGATGATTTTTTTCCTCAACCTCTCCCCTATAAATACCTCACCCCTTTACCCCATTTAACACCACTCTTGCTAGCCAAAACTCTGCAAAAAAGAGACTAAGAAAGCCATGCTTTGCAAGGCATTCTAAGTCTTGAAAAAGAAAAATTTCTTTTATTCTTGTCCCTTTGCCCCAAAATTCCCAAAATTCCCTAAGTCCCAAGAGAGTTAGAAGAAGAAAGCCTTGGAGAGGAGAAAGAAGGAGAGCTTGGAGCATTTGGGAAAAGCTTGAAGATTTAATTTCAAGTGGGTCTCCAACCCATATAGGTAGGCCAACACCCTACCTCATCTCATTTCCTTTGTACTACTTCTCTTCTTTACCCTCTCTTTTATTTTTTTTATGACGTGAGCCTTAGGTAATTTTTAAGACCTACCCCCCATTTTCTTCAAGTAGTTTGGACCCTCCTATGACGCGTTTCGCCGATTAGGGGGCTTCAAATGGAAGGAAGAGGGGTAGGAACCTTTAGGTTTTTTTTAGAACCCTTTTTTTATTTCCCTTTTTAAAAAAAAAAGAAAAGAAATGATGTATGGGCCAAGTCGTTAAAATTCTTCCCCCTCTTTGCTCTAATGCTCATTAAGGACCCCCTAAGACGCGTTTCGCTGAATTGGGGCTCCTTGTGAGATATGAGATATAGAGATATCCATAGTCTTAGAACCCACATTTTCGTTCTCATTATCGCTCGAGCATTGTAATGAAGTGCTCCTCTTCTCCTTAAAATGTTCATTAAGGACCCCCTACGACGCGTTTCGCCGAATTGGGGCTCTTTGTGAATAGTAAGGAAAAGAGGGGTATTCCATTCATTGTTAGACACATGTTTGTTTTCAAAAAAAAAAAATCATTTTATTTTCCTTTTTATCATCATTTTAGACAATATAACGATGTCTAATCTTTCTAGATTAGAGTCGTTATAATGCCGATTTTTAGATAGATTTTTATCATCATCTTACGTAATATAACGATGTCTAATCTTTCTAGATTAGAGTCGTTATAATGCCGATTTTTAGATAGATATCATTCTTTTTCTTTTTTTTTGCAATATAACGATGTTTAATCTTTCTAGATTAGAGTCGTTATAATGCCAAATTTTAGATAGTCTTTCATCATCATTTCATGTGTTCTAACGATGTCTAATCTTTCTAGATTAGAGTCGTTATAATTCTTTAGAAATTAAAATTTCATTAATCATTTTCTTTAAGCCGATTTATTAAAGATTTTTAAGGGAATTTTGAATCATAGGTTACCGTCTTTGGACGGGTGTTTTGGGGTGCCTAACACCTTCCCCAGATCACAATAGGACCTCCTTTCCTAGGATCTCATTATGGTTTCGCATTGATTTCATTTTAAAAATGAATTTCGGTGACCAATCACACCATAACTCGATGATTGGTGGCGACTCAAATTTCCTTTTCTTTAAAAATATTTTTCGAAAAAAGTCGCTCTCTCACAATATATATATATATTATTTATATATATCATTATTATATATATAAATAATATAAAATTTTATTTTTTTTAAAAAAAGGATTCAAGCCGAGCTCGAGCCAAGCCAAGCCCGGCTTGAGCTTGAATCAATTCGGGCCGAGCCGGGCTTCAAGCCAATTTTTTCTTTTCGGGACGAGCTTGGGGCCGCACAATCGAACCTATTTTCGGGCCGAGCCAGGCTTCGGGCCTCGATCAAACCACTCCAAGCCCGGTCAAGCCCAACCCAAATACAGCCCTATATATATATATATATATGAGATAGTGACACACTCGTTGCCAGTCAAGATTTTAAGGCATCGTAAAAGAAAGGAAAAAACAAGCTCCCAGATGGGACCGAGAATTTTCTATCACAAGACTGTCACTTACATTCACGAATGCACTAGCTAATACGGGGTTTTGGGTTCTACCTTGCATTATAGAAAGAATAAAACAGAAGAAGTCTTGGATAATGTCCTCAATAATCTGGAACCTCTAGGAGCTCAATCAGATCCGTGACCACTAGGGCATGTAGGCCATAAATTATGTCGCTTCAAATACAAACAAAATGGTGGAGACAACCCTTTTCTTCCCTGTTTAAGAAAGTATAGAAATCATCAACATAAAGCTCCCTACTGAAATTTCACATGCCCAACAATGTTTACAGTAATATTTCCTTGGGAGCAAAGATAAAACACATTGTTCTTACTGACTTTGTGCATCATTGCCATCTATAATTTCTATAACAATCCGTGATATGATATTTTACAATATATATGTAGGGAGTGCTATCCTTCACTAAGACTAGTGAACTTGTTAACACTCAGTAGTCTTTTTATAACCCATATGTACACACGTGTGTACACATATATAGGGCGGAGCCACATGAGACCAATGGGGGCTGAAGTCCCCCCTGAAATTCTGGAAAAAATATATTTTCCTATATAGTGCTACTAGAGGTGTGCTCTGGGAAAGGGGCAGAGCCAGGAAATGGGGGGCTTAGCCCCCCCTTAAACTTTCGAGAAAATGTATATTCCTTACAAACGGACGCAATGACCTATGAACTTAGCCCTCAAAAAGGATTTTCGGGGGCTACACCTCTGAACCCCCATTGTTGTGAGCCCCCCCCCCCCCTTACAAGAGAATCATGGCTCCACCCTGTACATATATAGAGAGAGATTTTTCTTGGAAACTTGGAGCATGCTATAGGGGGCTAAGTTAAAACTATGGCCTCGGATTGTCTCTGGCGAAGCCAGAAAGGGCTCTCAGGGTTCCATACATTGTGCGACAGTTGGCATAAAAAATAGGGAGGAGTCATTCCATTTTCTCCAATTTATTTTGACTTCTCCCCACTTGATATCTCTCACCCTTATTCTTATATACTTATCGCCACATGTCTTATTATGGGCGGAGAAGTCAAAATCATGGGCCCCATGATTTTGACTTCTCCACCACTTGTCTCCTATTCTACGGAACCTGAGATAAGCCCTTTCTGGCTTCGCCAGAGACAATCTAAGGCCTAAAACTATATATATACATAGAAATTTTGATATTTTCACTGAAATGCAGTTCATTATTGATCTAAGGATATATGGAGTGTTAGCAAATTGATATTTTCGCCCAAATGCGGCTCATTAATGATTTAAGGATATATAGAGAGAGAGAGTTAGGGATGTAGCATAAAGATTAGCATGTTTTAAACATCGGAAATTGGTGATTTAGAATATTCGAAAGCGGGTTTTTAACCCATTGGCAAATATAGATTAATTAGTCATGAACTGAACTGTAATTATGCTTTGTTCTCATGCAAAGAGGCTTGATCTATGCCAAAATGGTAATATAGAGTAAAAAACCAGTAATATTAGATAAGGTTTAGTTCTAAAACCAAACTTTTGGAAGCAAATAAAGGAACCCTAATCATCTCTATGCACGGAATCCAGGAGGGGCCCAAAGTTCACGAGCATGAAAACACTAAAAGACGGCTAAGAAGGTCGTACTCAAGCCCTTCTTTCCAAAAATCTATGTCATGATCTTCCCTACTGTAGGTAATGTGATCTCACAACAGAAATACAATGCCCACCAAGAAAAATCAAGTCAAATTGATGTAAAAGGATGGGGGTGTATAGATAAATTAAATCAATAAATATCATAAACATATATGGTTCTTATCTCCTCAGGTATAGGAAATGAGGATGGACCTCTTCATTCATGTGGTGCTTAAAGCACCATATAGCCTATGAAATTATACTTACCACATGAAACAGGCGATATATCTTTACTATTATAAGGCGAGAGGCATGCGTAGATGATTTTTCCGAAATTCTCAAATTACCCTTGCCTTTGATTTAATGTTTTACTTTAATTCCTAAACTACCTCTTGCCATCTATCTATTTAGAATCACAGCCAATCGCGATTGACCTCGGGAAGAGTTCATACACACCCGTGAGTAAACACGTGCCCTTTTTAATTCCTATTAACTGTGGTTAACTCCTTCCCCTTGCTCTCACGTGCATTGTACGTGCCACTAACGAGTTCAATCAGGTGTCATTAACTCCTTCCCCTCCTTCTCACGTGCATCGCACGTGCCATCCGCTAGTATATATATAGAGAGAGAGAATATTTTTCTTTCTTGATCTTTTTTAGTATTCTTTTTATTTTGAAGTTATTAGCATATATGCAAAGGAATCCAATGACGAATTATATATTATATGGGCAATTATCAAATCAAGGCGAAAAACCATGATAGAAAGCCTGGGGTCGTTGATTTTAACGGTTTTATTCGGAGAGAGTGTCTGCGTAAAATTGTTCTTGACTATTGCAAGCTAGAATTTCCACCATGATGAGTGCGGGGTATTATTTTTTAAATCTTAATAAGCAAAAATATGGACATAAATTTATACAACAAATTTCTGTTTGCTCGCTAATGACAAAACAAAAACAAATTATATATATATAATTTGTGGGGAGATGTATAAATATAAGGAAGAAATCAAGGATAATCTTGTTTGGTTATGGAAATGAGATGTATTTCCTGCAGTTGGATTTCCATAACTATTGGCAATGGCAATAAGAATGTACATAGCCCTATAAATACGTGTAATCTTAAAATCAGGGGAAATTATCATGTTCGACTTATTTCAATTCGTAGAAGAATGCATATAAACACTCAAAAAGTTCTTTTTTTGTCTTATTAAATTAATGCAGATTGGATTCTAAAACAAAAAATCTAAAAAGTCAAAAAACTGAGACTGAATTGAGTTTGAGATAAAAGAGTGATTTCTAATTTTATTTTCTTCAAAAAGAAAATTTGGAGGTGGGTGGGGTGGGGGTGGCTGGTGGGGTTTCAAGTTAAGAAGACAAAGTACAAAGACTCTCACCCGTGAATGTTGCATGTGAGCACGGAGAGCTGTTATAATCAGTGTTCCTTTACAAGCTATAGCCCCATTCACGTGTGTATCTTGCATTCTACTATAATGTTAACAAAAAGAACATGAAAATAAAAGAAATATCATAATTAAAGTACTGAGAACTCAAAAAGTAAATAAATATATGGCAAACACTGCCTAAAATTTTAACCAGATCAACAAGTTCTCCGCAAACAATAATCAGCTGCAAGGGTTATTTTAAAGCCGACAATTGCAAAGAATCTCTCAAAATACCACATAAAGATAATATGTTAGTTTTAACATTTATTATTGTCAGAAAAGTATAAATAAAAGACTTTACCGTCTTTTTAAAAAGCAAATGAATTAAACCTCACTTACTTTTTCCCATGTGTCCTTGTAAGGGACCTTTCGTAATTACCGTTGCAAATCGCCCCTTGCAACTAACTATTGTTCGATCTTTGATTGATTATATGATAAATATAAAACACACACACACACACACATATATATATATATATATATATATATATATATATTATTAGCTATGAACTAAATTTATATAATAATGCTTAGAGAAAATTTCATTTATTTATGCTAAGTTTGGTTGTGGAAAAAATAAGTAAGAACATGGAAAAAAAAAGAAAATTTTAGATTTCTAATACAATTTTTAGTTGTGTTTTCTCTAATTTTTTTTTTTTTTCATCTTTTTACTTATTTTCTCAGCAACCAAATATAGGGTTAGGGTAAGATTTGGTTGAGCCCGTGGCTTGCCAAGGTACAATCCGTAAGGACGGGTGATTAACACCGCCGTCCTTGCACTTGCACAAACAATTTGATTTATCACGTTCAATGGAACTTTAGCATATGGCATAAATGGCCCACCTAGCTAGTTCGTTTAAATAAATCCCAACAAATTGTCACAAGAAAATAAACAGTAAAAGGCAAAAAAAAAAGGAGAATGAAACATAAATGCCTAACATTATCAAACTATGTTGTTAGTTCTCACTCTATTTAAACCTAACCATCTCCTCTCTTGTCTATCTAAAGACTCTCTCCGCCTATCTCTCGTATATACTCGTAGAGATGGGTGGGCTTAGTCTAAAAAGGCTTACATTCTTCCTTCTCATTGCGTTATTTCTTGGGTTTTCAAGCTTTGAGCATTGCAATGCTAGAAAAGGCAAGCATTGGAGGCACAAGCACAACAGAGCTGCCTCAGCTTCTCTGGCTAAGATGAAAGGTAAAAGTCACGGTAAAAGTCACCACCACGGCAGTAGTGGCAGTGGGTCAAAGCCGAAACCTCCATCGCCGCCTGGAAAAGGACACACCGGGCCAAAAGAGCATACTCCTCCACCACCACCACCGCCTAAAAAATACAATGGCGGGCATTCGGCCGTTTTTGATGTGTTAGATTTTGGAGCTAAGGGTGACGGAAACACAGATGACACAAAGGTGATTTTCCATATCTTGTTTATTCTTGCCTACCCACTCGATGTTCTTGAGAATCTACTGGTCAGAAGCAAGAGCAATATGTTCAGTGTGATGAAATAGTTCTTTAACATAATCGGTTGATAAACACTTACAATTTGAGATTTTGATATTGGTTTTAATTAATTTTATTGTTCTCTTTTAATGCTTTTATATTTTGAATTAGTCTAGGCAAGCTCCCAAAGTCTACTCCCAGATATACTCTTAAATCCCAACTAGTTAAATCAGTTATCAAACAGCTAGAATTAGAGATGATGTGACATTAGAAAATGCCCTTAGTGGTTGGTTATAATTTAGGGAGTATATTCGGGAGTACACATAACGAACTCTTATATTTTTACATCTTTAAATGTATTTAATAAATAAAAAATCTTAATATGTATTTAATAAATAAAAAAATCTTAAAATGTATTTCATGCATGAAATTTATGAAGGAATATGTGTGTAGGAGAATGCTAGCGTCACTCTCCTCTTTCTTTCTGAGAATAAAACAAGTCACGTATGTGCTTGTTGTCATGTTTTATAAGAAAGTTGTGTTTCATTCATCGCCAACAAATATTTACGCGTACATTAGCAAATTGCTAAATAGTAGGAAAATGCATGAAATTCTGCAGTATTATTGGGTCGAGAGCAATAGTTGGCAAGGTGCGAACTATTGCTCCTCGCAAAGCCAACTCAACTACATGAACTTTAGTTAGGGTCGGAGCCAGGATTGTCTTGTAGGTGGTTAACAATGAGTGTAGTCCCCAAAATTTTTTTGAAGGTCAAGTTTAAGGGTCATCGTGTCGGTTTGTATCTGTTTGTAAGGTAAGTATATTTTTATTCAGAGATTAGGAGGGCGAGAGCCTCCCGTTCCCCGGCTCCCTTCTCTCCCATGTTACACCCTTATTAATATAAGTAGGATTTTTTTTTCCTCCAAAATTTTAGGGGGGCTTTAGCCCCGAGCCCCATGTGGTTCCACCCTTTGCTAGTTAATTTTTTTTAACTCTTGTGGTTGAAATTTTCTTTATTTTATTTTTCTAAAAACCGAAGATAGATGGGTGAATCTTAGGGATTAGTAAATCTTAACCATAGTTAAAATAATGAATAATGAACCCTGGCGTCACCGACCGATGAGGTGATTATTTTCCTTGGGTCAATTTTGCAAAAGTGAACGGTAAGTTTATCAATTGGTCGTTTTCGTAATTAATAGAGTTTTAAAATAAGCTGAGCTCTGCTCCAAAGCTTTCGCAAAGCGTCCTTTTCAAAGCAAAGCTTTGGTGGTAGTTATACCAAAAAAAGCGAAGCAATTTTGTAGCATGACTTCTCCAAAAATTACAGAATTGCCTAGGAATGAAACTTTGGCAACAATTGCCTTTGTGACCAGACCAAGGTTACAAAGAAAATCAACCGCTGACACATAAAAAGGTGTGAGATATGCACTCACATCCACTTTTATTATTTAAATATTATCTCTGACATTTTTTTAATGCGTCAGCTAATTCTTGGTTTGCTGCCAAGTTTCACTTGCCCCCACTTCCATGTACTCACGAGATAAAGAACTTCGTGAAGGCCACAAGTTAAAGTTCTTGTCTTTTAATGCCCTAAGAGGGCAATTTGCAAAAGTCCTTTAAACAAAGCAGAAATGCTCAGTCGCAGGCTTCCCCCGGCACTAGGTGGTGGCAACAAGTGTCAGTCACCTCCATGTAACAATATCACGTGTTGCACTCATATTCTGTCTAAAAAAAAATTTCACTAAGTGCGTCTGACGCTAGCACCTCTATAAACAAAGAAAAGAGCCCAACATTTTCGGATAATCGCATCCTATTTTTATTTTTATTTTTATTTTTGGTATCCACTCACAGATATCAATACCCAATAAAACTATGACGTGTCCTTCAGTGTTTTTAGATCTCTATCTTGTGAGCTTTAATCCTATTGATTATGTGGAGCAAGAGAAAACAAAAACCCTTGCCCAAATCTTTTGGTCGGAATCGTATATTATTTTTTATATTGGTACTCACACGTACCAATAAAACTATGACATATCCTTTACTTTTTCTAAAACTTTGTCCACTCAACATAAAATTTTATTGAAAATACTGATCCAAATAAAGTTTTAAGAAAAATACAGGCAGGTATTCTAAGAGCATCTCCAATGATGCACGCATGTTAGAGTGTGCTAACAGGTGCAAGAAATATTCTTAAGTTATTGATAAGATTGATTTAGCTTATATGACAAAAAAGTATTGATGTTCTTCAATGGTGAAAAATTAGGTTTAACTATTACCAAAAGTTTTGATGCAATGATGACATATTTTACTAGACCCATCCAACGATTATATTTCTCTAACGGCTATATTTATAAACCTATATAAATCAATAATTTCTTCTTTCTTAAATCATCTCCTGTTCTTTTTTGATTATCTTCATTTTTAATATTTAATAAATTAATGACTTTATTATCGTATATGATCGAGTCTTAGTTCTTGATTACTATTGATAATATGTGCCTTATTTGCATTACTTTGGGTGGGATTTGATACCAATAAAAGTATCCTTTTTTATTATTATCTCAATAGTTGTTGATAAATTTGTCAAAACTCAAGTTAGTGTGCTATGGCAACGCAGGCATTTCAAGCTGCATGGGCAGCTGCTTGTAAGGTACAGGCATCGACTGTCGTAGTTCCATCGGAGTTCGTGTTCCTTGTGGGGCCCATATCTTTCTCCGGACCTTATTGTCAATCAAAGATTGTATTTCAGGTGAATTTCACCATATCATTGTGGCACAAGTACTGATAGCTATGTGTTCGAGCTTCTATTACCATCCAATTACAGATTGATGAGGATCGCAGCTTTCATAGCCATCCGATTTTGCTATGAACACTAACAGAGCCTAAAGAGCAATAATTCAGTAGAGCTTTGCCCATCTCTTAATACAGTGTACGTTTCGGATCTCTTGCAGCTAGATGGTACTATAATCGCTCCGACAAGCTCCAAAGCTTGGGGGTCAGGGCTGTTACAATGGCTCGAATTCACGAAGCTGAAAGATATTAAAATTCAAGGTAAAGGTGTAATTGACGGGCGTGGCTCAGTCTGGTGGAGCGAGTCTTCATTAGATGATCCAAGAGATGACGAAACAGATTTAATTGTTCCCATAACCAAAGATTCAATGAACGACAGTTTGGACACTCCGGTAACCGTCTCTTTCTTTCTTTACTGTTATATATTTTGTTTTTGTTTAAAAACGTAAATCATTTACATTAATAAATGATGAATTTACTGTAAATCATTTACAATGGAAAAACTTTTGCAGTAAATGATGAATTTTTCACTCATTTGTTGTTCTTTTGTTGCATTCTTTAAAATAAGGTGAAAAAAATTCTTGTCAAAACAAACAAAAATGTGAAGAGGGGTACTTTTGTAAAAACATAAATATATTTAAAGAACCGATAATTTTACTAAAAAAAATGACTAAACGGATTTTTGAAAACTAGCTTATTTTCTGCGAAGGTTGTACCTTTTCTGTAAAAATTTTTACTTACTTTACTGCAAACAAACAGAAATGATATTTTCTACAAAATTGATTTATTTTACATGAAACAAATGGAGCATACATGTTTATGGATTTTCTAAGACTAATCATATTTTCGGCGTGACCATCGTTTGCAGATAAGCAGCGAGCTAAGTGGAAAAATGCCAAGCATCAAACCGACGGTAAAGATCATTTCTACAGCTCTAAAGTTGAAACTTTCTGTAGTACAGATTGCTTATACTTGGTTCTTCTGTCTGTGTATTTTGGTGTGCAGGCGCTGAGGTTCTATGGTAGTATTGGTGTTACGGTCACTGGCATTACAATTCAAAACAGTCCTCAGTGTCACCTAAAGTTCGACAACTGCATTGGCGTTGAGGTTTTTGACATGATAGTCTCATCCCCTGGTGATAGTCTCAATACAGATGGAATCCACCTACAGAACTCCCAAAATGTGCTGATCCACAGCACCAATCTTGCCTGTGGTAATTTCTATACTTCTGTCACAAACCATTGCTAACCATGGTTGAGCCCCCTTGGGCACTGAGTTCAAGGTCTAGGGCATACAGCGATGAAACATGGAGGTCATGGTCTCTATCACCAGCATAGCAATAAAGTTACCTGTTTTTTTTTTTTTTTTGAAAAAGTTCCAAATAAGTTGTGACTTTTTCGTTGAACGATTAACTCTCGATTTTTTTGAAAAAAATGTGGCTTTTTATAAAGTTGCGAATTTTACAAAATTTTCCAAATAACAATCTAATAAATGAAATAAATTTCTTAGATATTTTCATAATTAAAAATACTAATCAATATTTATTCATCTCGTGACTGACATTTTACCCATTTTTTTCTCAAATTTTACTGATTTATTTCGAATTTTCCCCTAACCGAATAGTTCCCGAACCCTGACTTGGTAACTAGATCACCAGGATACCTTGTGGAAAAAACATATGCTGCCCCATGTACTAATATATCATTGAAATCTAACTAGTAGCATTTCCACACGGGGTAACCAGCCATACACACGTAATCCTCTTCAGGTCGAGATTTATGGCCAGTAGATTTTTGACAAGTGTCGTACCTGAAGCAGCAGTGATCCATCCAATATAGGATTAGGTTTTGGGCGACACCAAACAAGAAAACTCTTCTTTTGCTGTATTCCCATAGTTTTTCCTGTCTTCTTCAGAAACAAGAACTACTTACTGCTCTCCTCTGCTCCTTGTTTTCTACCACAAGAGCTCTTAAATTACCAACGGTAAACATTAGTAGAATCCAATTTTGATATAACCAAGTCAATAATAGAATGTGGAACAAGTGGGTCCATAAAAGCCAAATTCACTGGCATGACTAGATATACCTTTAGGTGAGTTCTGAGCATTCAGATGTGTTCTTAACTGAATCAATCATACAGTGGAATGCAGTACTAGTGCAGACAATAAAAAACATGTTCGTGAGTGTCCAACGCAAGTGTATGAGATACATGTTTAACAAGGCAATTTTTTCAAGTGAAAAGTATAGGTCCATGTGTAGAATCTCTGCTAACATAAGCCTCTACTGCATTGTGCAGGAGATGACTGTGTATCCATACAAACTGGATGCTCAAATGTGTACATACACAACGTGAACTGTGGGCCTGGGCATGGAATCAGCATTGGAGGCCTAGGAAGGGAAAACACCAAAGCCTGTGTCTCAAACATTACAGTACGAGACGTCATGATGCACAACACGATGAATGGTGTCAGAATTAAGACATGGCAGGTAAAGAAACCGTATCACTTTTAATTTTCTTCTGGATCTAATTGACTTATCATCGTGTTTAATGGGAACATACTGTATAAGAAGGTTAAGAATCCATTGATTAGTCGAAAACTCAATGAGTTGAAATAATGCAATCACGTTGAGTCCATGGGGTAAGGGTTCATTTGGTAGATCTTGTCTATGTCAGACTGATCTAACCAAAATAAATCTGTGGCAAAAAATCTATAAGAAATTGATATTTAGATAGTAAAACTGTTTGGCAACGCACAATAATAGACAGTTTTATTTTTGTAAAACTGTGTTTGGTGACATCATCTTAATGCATCTTATTGCAAGGGCAATTGATGTCATTTAAAAAGATAGATTTTCATTCGTAGATTTCCATAGGCTGGAATAATGCAAATCATAAAGGGGTAATACGGTTTTAAAAAAATAACAGAAATCTTTATTCCATCGTCTATCCTGCAATAGACACGTGCTTCTTTCCCAAAAATCACCAAAAATTTGAACTTTGTTTTTAGACATGAGATTTCGTTTTTGTCTTTTTTTTTTCCTATAGCAAGTAGACTTGCTACCAAACGGTCTAAAACGTGAAAACGTCTACCAGCAGTAGATGTATAGACAAATAGACCCAAAGTTTAGAGATTCCAAACGGGGTCTAAGTCGGTTTTTACAATACTAAATTCTTGATTGATTACTTTAAGCACACCAAAAATCCTACCAAGTACTTCACTGAGTTTTGAGTTGATTTTCACTTGCACAACAATTATTCCTCCTATGCCTCCAAATTCTTCTGCTGGATTGAAACCATCTTATAAAGTTCAAATGTTTCCCCTACAGGGTGGATTGGGCTCTGTGCAAGGAGTACTGTTCTCAAATATTCAAGTTTCTGAAGTTCAAATTCCAATCGTGATTGATCAATTCTATTGTGACAAGAGCAAATGCAAGAACCAAACATCAGCAGTGGCTCTATCCGGAATCACCTATGAGAAGATAAGAGGGACATACACAGTAAAACCTGTACACTTTGCGTGTAGCGACAGCTTACCATGTATGGACATTACTCTAACTTCCATAGAGCTAAAACCACTGCAAGAACGCTACCATTTGTATGAACCCTTCTGTTGGCAGACCTTTGGGGAGTTGAGCACTCCCACTGTCCCTCCAATTGACTGTTTGCGGATCGGCAAGCCATCAAGCAACCGGATTCAGTCTTCTCATGATTCCTGTTCAGCTTAGCCTAGGATATTATGGTGTATTCATATGAGTGGTCGTCGTGATTTTCCGACCCCTTCACTTCATTATTAGGCAGTGTAAATATGCAACATAGGTGATACTAGTCTTTAGGAATTCTAGTTTAGTAAGGCTATATTGGTCCCCGCCTACGGAGCAGCGCCGTTTACTAGAGTTTTAGAAGCAGCCCTGTTTGCTAAGCTGGGTTGTCCCATTTCAGGTAGTAAACAGGAGCTTGTTTGCTAGATGTGTTACAGATCACCATAGCCCGTATTAAATTCCAACAATACATAAGCATCCTTTATTAAAGGGTGTGGAGACTTTTTTGTCTCCAGTTTGATTTATGTTTCTTCTATTTGGTAAGTAACAGATGATAGTGCTATAAATAAATGGATTTCGAAACACTAGTCAGGGATAAGTGTTATGTGGAAGTACATCCTAGATTTCATGGACCAACCCCAATTTACAATCTAGTTCAATTGATTAGGCATGGACTATGTGGAAGTACACCATTGCTTTCATGAATCAACTCCAATTTACAACCTAGTTCAATTGGGTAGGCATGGACCAGGTAAAAAATGACAAAAAAACATGAGAATACTTAACACACATGTACAATCACAATCCACAAATACATCCTGCATGCACATATACTGTGATGTGACATTGGCCAAAAAATGGTATAAATTAAGGACAGAAAGAATCAAAGAAGTGATAACCAGCAAACAGATCCCGTCAACAGACTCTTCGCAAAATTGCAATATGAGACAAGACAGTCAGCAAGGAAAGCAAAATAAGCGAAAAGAGAAGAAATAAATGGATCCTTTGGTCATAATAGGGGGGAGAATTCTATTCAGTATCTCTTATTCTAAGTACTCTTGGTTTCTCTTTACATACAGATAACTTTTGATATTTTGATTAATCATAAAATTTGAGAAGGCGTCTAGTTTTCAATCAGCAAGTGTTAACTATTGTGTGATCGTACTCAAGAATCAAGTGGTAGGTCATCCGTATTGGTAAAATACTTTTGGGTCCTGCATCCTATCACATACATGGCCATATCTACACATCAATCTAGACCTATTTATTCATGGGTCACTTCTTGAACGATGAAAACACAGTCATACCAATTTAATTACTTTACCTGTTCGTGAAGGAACTAAAATGAGAAAGCTTAGGAGAAGAGGTTAACAGTTATGAACAATCACATACATTATACAGGATGACATAGGAGAAGGGGTTAACAGTTAAGAACAATCTGCGCGCATTAGACAGGATGTCAATCAGATCAGTTTGATCTCTGGGATATGGTCATCCAAGTAGCGACCACCAAGTAATAGTCTGGATCAATGAGTCAGTACATCATGGAGAACCCTATGCATGGAGAACACTTTCCTTTAATATAACAGTGGAGATTATAACCATGAAGTCAGGTAGATCAATAGCCTATTTTCAATCAATTGCTAAGTATCCAGTAATAATTTTATGACACAAACCCAAGATTAAAAAAAACTAGAACCTTCAAAAAACAAATTGGGCACAATTTACTCTTTATCATATCCCTGAGAAATTAACTCCATAAGGATGAGAAAAACCTAGATCAATTAAAACTCCTTGATTTACTCAATCATGTAACTCCCAGTCATTCTACTCTAGTCTAACCATTGACCGAGCTGTAAGACTTAGCAATTCACACTCACCAACATGGTTTAAAGACTTTGCCAAGTCATAAGGGTTTTGGTGGTGTGCAATTTGCATTAGCTATTTGAATAAGTCATACCAAACTTCACACAATTACATAAATGTAATATCTACTAGGTCGAGTCTTTTTAGACCCACAATGTTGTATAGAATTGTACCAGTCAGACGTTGGTCAAGTTGCACACTGAAACTAGATTTTCAGACCTTGGCCAGCACCATTATTATGTTTCCTTGGACAATCATCTAGTTGATTGGGCAAGGATACATTTGGTCATCTTAATTCTTCCATCATAACTTACGATTCCATGGTATGCCGTATGCCTAATGAATGGAGCAGTGTTTTAAAAATCTCCAAGTTGACTCGAAACTCGACCGAGTCAACTCACATCAATGGGATTTCGAGCCAACTCGGTTGGAAACTCGAAAGTATAACTACTCGCTCAACAACTCGCCTGACTCGTTCGAGTCTAGTGGACCAAATGGATCCTTGAAGGGCGTAATTAGAATTTTTTAACTCTATTTACAAACCCCTAACAAAATTTAAAAAAAAAACGAAAGATTCATTCTCAGTAATCACGTTTCGTCATAAGAAGATTAAGGAGAAGAAGCATACGAAGACGAAGAAAGAGGAGGAATATGTTTTCTATTCTTTATTTTATTTCATTTTTGGGAACGTTGAAATAATGGATGGGAATTTAAAATTTTACCGAATTCGTTTGAATGACACTGCCACGGTAGGTAGGTCCACTCACAGGCCCTTCTATGTGACCAACTCACATTCAAGACTCGAGTGGTCTAAATAGCATCAAATGCTCTCTAAGATGAAAACCTCCAAAATGGCGTTGTGCATCCTGATGCACTTATCTGTGAAGCGGAAGAAACTCTTAAAAACAACAAAGGAAAAGAGGACCATTTTCCATATAATTTACTTTATCATGTACTTTTTTTTATCGGTAAATCATGTATATTCATATAGTAAAGGAGAAATACAACAGGTTACAGGGGTATAAACTGAAGGAGAAAAACATATACAATAATAAGAAGCAATGGACTAATAGAAATGGAAATTCTCACAACAAAATTTTCCTCCCGTCCCCACCCCACTGTGAAATGGAGGACCAATCCACAAGCATTCGATGAATACAAGCTAAGATGCGAGAAAGGGAAGAGATGGAGTTGTCAAAGACACGACAATTCCTTTCCTTCCAGACACCCCATGATATAGCTCCAGGTAGCAAAGCCCAATGTACTTCTCTCTTAAAAGCAACAAAGGAAAAGGACACCCTTTCAATATAATTTGCTTTATCGTGTACTTCTGTCTGAACGAGTCAATGTGTATTAAAACTACTTGAAAGAGATGAAATGAGCCAATAAGTACTCCTGATGCCTTGAGCCAATTGGTGATTGAAACATCTCACTTGACAGATGTCGGTTGGGCTCATTGTACGACTATCTCAACGAATAAGAAATATGTATGTTGTAACTATTGTGGAAAAGCAATGTGGGGAGAGTGCTTGTGCATGGAGAAAGATGTTTTGTCATGGCTCATTGCACAGTAATCCACTTCAACCATGAGTTTTCACAAGATGAAGAAGTTCGGCGTGGATTGCAACGGGTGCTTATGTGTATGGAGGAAGACATGAAATAACAAATCAACGCTATTAAAGATGTATATTATTTGAAGTTATGAACATCCAAACTTTTTAAAAAAAATCAGTAAGTAATTTCTAACTCACATTTTTCATTTCTAGTTGTTATTATATGAAACAAGATCAATGAGACCTTGGGACGGACATGGCGATAAGAACTCGAACTAAACTCACTCTGGGTAAATGAGTTTGGATTAATATTTAAGTAAATCCTATTTTTACAACAATCTTCTTTTTATAGCATATATTATGACTATTTTATTGTTTTACAGTTTCTTGGTGGAATAAGTATTGTTGGGAACTCCCATTCTCCAACGTATCGCCATCCGCATTTTGAGTCAAACATGTTCCTCAACTGGATGCAGAAGAAACTGGAGTACATTTGATCAAATTCATATCAAGAAGAGGAATCGACTGAAGCAAGAGAAGTTGGATAAGTTGGTGTTCGTCCAATTACAACTTGAGGCTTAGGAAGCGACAACTAAAGAGACACGCTTCAAATTAAGATCCAGTCTTATCAGACTACATCTTGCTACAGGGTTGTAAAAATGAGTGGGTTGCCTGTGAACCTGGTGATGATGGCACACAAGCAAACTCACCAATTTCTTATCATAGTGGAGCTCAAACAAACAATTGGTTGTTTTTATTTTATCGATAAAGCGATATATATATATATAAGAGAAAGAAGTACAAACAAGCAAAGAAAGCAAAGTTTACACTAGCGTAAACTGAAGAGCAAGAACATAACTAAAGTATAACCCCCACTAAAAAGCTAGCAAACCCCAAACATGATGGCTATCATCCCAAAATAGTGCTCAGATTTACCTAACTGTTCCGAATGGACACCTAATCAAAAAGCAATAGACCAGTTCGAGCTTGAATAAGGGAAATAGAAGAGGAGGAGTTTTCAAAAAATCTCATATTTCTATCCTTCCAAATTGACCAAGAGATGACCCCAGGTAGAACCGACCAGATTTCCCTCTTAGCACTATCTGTACTAACCAATGACCCGCAAGATAAGAAGATTTGAAAGGAAGAAGGGAAGACCCAAGTCATTCCCACGCTGGAGAGAAAAAATACCCTAGATGACACCCACAATAGGGCAGTGTAAGAGGAAGTGATCCACTGTCTCTTCCGCTTGGAGACACATAAAACAAAGATTAGTCATCCTCCACCCTCGAGATTTTAAATGATCAGAAGTAAGGATTTCATTCAATGATGCATTCCATAAGAAGAAAGATACCTTTGAGAGACCGGGATTCTACACAAGTCGATGAGGGAAGTGTGCGTAAGACACTAAGCCAAATGACAAAAATATTGACATCGCTGAGAAGCATCCATTGCTGCTTCTAGACCAAATTTGACAATCGTGGCGACAAATGGTTGTTGGAAGCTGACATTGGAGAACATGAGAGTGAGAGTGAGATTTTGCTGCCAGACTCTTATTCTGATCTTGATATTGATTTGAACAATTGAACTTGTAATAACTGATTTGTTAACTGGTGACAATGTTTTAAGTCATCGATAAATGATAATCTATTTAGTTTATTTCATGTTTTTTTTAAATTAATTATCTGATTGATGAATGGTGAATGGTATTATGGAATATGGATGTAATTGATGAGTTATAAGCTAATTAGTAATTAATCATTTATAACATGTAAAAAAAATAGCAACATGGTAAAATAGTCATTAATAATTCATTAGATAGGTATAGGGTTTTGTCCGAGTTTACGAGTTGACTCGACTCGGCAAGGTCTCGAGTCAATCTGAGTTATCGTTTTTAAAATACTGCAATGGAGCAACCCCAACATATCATACATATGTTGATCCATGGTTTCAGAAATAGAAAAGAACTACCATATGAACCCAGCATAACTAAGTTAAGCACAGATATCTATTTGGCATGATGATAGCAGCTGCTATTTTGATCCACACCTGATATTGATTTTCGGGGAGACAATAAATTCAGAAGTACACTATTATAATAAGAATGAAGAGATGGATAGAGAAATTATCTCAGGAGCTGGAGACTTTACCAACTAGAATGTTTCCTCATGACTTGTTCTAAATCAAGATTCTTAACTTGTGGGATCACTCAGATTGATTCCGAAATAAAAAGAACAGGGATAGCGATGCTCCAAAACTCTGAAAATTTTAGAAGTCCTCTCCTTTTTATAGCAATTAGATTGTGCACCCCTTGGCTTCCATCGTTGCACCTTCAGTTTAAGTTGTGACCCTTAAAATCCATGACAACATACAGAGATCAAACATCTCCTTTTTGGTTCTCTTTAGCGATTATTTCATTCTTGGCAACCAGACTTCCTACTGGAGGGTTTTTTTGGTCATACCTCTTCCTAACATAATCCCCTTTCAACCTTCAAAAGCAACTTCAATTATACTGGGGGCTGTCATAGATAATCACAAGGGTCAGCTCCCACCACCAGGCTCCATGTGCCTGCCTTCATAGCAGAACTTCACTCTCATTCCATTTGGACGACCTCCACATGAGAACTCCGGGTTCTGCTTACTCCTTGATATCTATCTTCTTCCACGCATGAGCAATAGTTTGGCACATCAATTGTATCCTTCAAAGAATTAAAACTCTGACTAATGTGATTGAAATTCTTCTTGTTCCTTGGCTGTAAAGGAGAACAGATAGCTGTCCTGGACAATTTTTCCTACCTCTATCGCATAGATTCCCAATGGAAAAACATCACATTAGATGGTAGGGACAGGCTAGGTTGGAGGAGCTGAAAGATTGTACAACTCCCATAAGGTGGCATTCAGTTTCTACATTAAGCTCACTGCCTTTTGAGTTATCATTTCCACCATGACAGTGATGCAATTTCTCATCAATTATTAGCCATACTAGAAGAATAAAAGCCATTATAGACTTTCTCACTCTCCAATGCAACTATTAAGGATTTATCTGACCAGCAATCAAGAGCAAATCACATGGCACACTCCAATCCGATGTTTTTACACATGCACGTATGTATATAAGAACATGTCTAATCAATCTATTTCTCTCCCTCTCTATAACACACACAAATACATAGTAAAATAATAGAAGAATGCAAAGGAAAAGACAGAAAGCAAGCAATCTAATGTTGCCAAGGGATGGCATTAGAAGATTTGCAGAAAGTTAAGCCAACTAATCCACATCCTTATCAACCATAGTTCGCTGAGTAGTGACTTAAGCATGACTATGCTGCTGAGAATAACTCAACAGTCAGCAGTCATTTTGAATTTTGAGGAGTCAAGTCATCCCCTCATTTCACTTCATTTGTTAAAATATACAGGATAGGGAAAGTACGCAAACAATGGGCGGGTGGAAATAGGAAAATATTTAATTGAAAAGTTTGAGAATTATGTAATGATTCAACATTCATCAAACTAAAACGAATTTTTTAAAATGTATATATCACTTGTAAGTTCCCAATTTTGCACCCCTGTAGGGCCTACCGCCTACAAGACCTCTTGTAACCTACCATAGAATTCTCAAAGAATCCCCAAAAGGTGACCAAAATATCCGGCTTTTGTGAAAAATGATACAAATGCCCACTGAGTTGTTATATTACCACAATACTCTTATCCTTTTTTTAAAAAAAAAATGACACTTTTATCTCATTTTTTCTAAAAATATTCATTTTGGTAAAATTGGACATTTTCAAATTTAACATAGCGTTAAAAAGGGAAAATAATTTTAAACCAATCATAGAGTGACATGTGTTACTTTAGGGCCTACATTTTGGAAATTAGGTTTTCTTGGTTAGAGGCTTTTACGTTCAAAGTGCTATGTCTGTCAATATGTTCTCCAAATCATGAAAAAAATCCTCTAAAAGAATGTGCTAAAATCAAGAGGAATTTGCAAAAAAAAAGTACTTTTAGAAACACTGTTCAAAACTGGTGGTTGAATAACTACCGCCACATTTGTCTTAACTTTTAACCCAAAAGGAGGGTGCTAATAATTATTCTATTTCTACTCCCATCCCTTGTTTTGCCTAACTACAAGTTGGCACTTGGCAGCATAGTCACCAAGTACGGGTACAGGTATTAAACGGCAATGATACGTTCAGGAAGTACGGGTTTTAAATGGTAAAACACAGGAAAAGTACGGGGAGTTAAAAATAATATTAAATAATTATATATATATATATAAATATAATACTAACTACTAATCATTTAACTCATAATTTAAGCTTACACAGTTGCAAAACGAAGGCAACCACACAAGATTTAAACCACAGAGATGCAAAGGATAAGGAGGAATACCCCTCCCCAATATGTACATAAACTGATTAACTCATATACCCCTAGACATGAAGCTCCCAAAAGCATCACAAGATGGTTTACACGTTAAAAGAATTCTGCGTATGAAAAATGGGCAACTCTTGGGTAGAATCGAAGCTAGTCTCTCCTAGTCCTAGCTAAGGAGATTAACCAAACATTGAAGAGGAATAACCCAAGAGAGAGAGAGACATACTTATCATTGCCGGAGAGAGGTTCCACCGAAGAGTAGCCGAGTAAGAGACGAGAGAGGTGAGACTTGAGACCAGAACGAGAGACGAGATATTGACGTTTTGCCCTAACACATCGTCTGGTAACTCTTAAAACACGTTTTAACCTTCTTTTTTTGGTTAAAAAAAGTTTTAAACGCGTATAAAACGGAGTACGCGTTTAAAACGTATTTTAAAGTTTAAAACGGCAAACACATTTAAAACGGAATTTGAAACGGCGACCCCCCTCTAAAAGTTTTAAACACGTTTTAAACGGGTACTTTGTGACTAAGCTTGGCAGTAATGGTATTACAGCCACCTACGGTTTCCAGATTTGATTGGCTTTCCGAATATGATTTAGAAACACTCATATTTGCACCCATTGAACACCAATATAAACCCTCTTATGGTTCGAATTCAGTACGTCCAACTCCCATACCTCAAAGAAGCCTTGGAGGATTTTTATTGCTATTTTGGGATTACAAAGGAGAATTCTCCATTTTCTCTTCTACATCTTCTCAAATCAAATTGCATCAAGGATGAGCTTATTATTGGATTATGTTTTGTCTCGCATCCAGTGGCCTTGGGAATATTTTAAGTGACTTCGATGTAAGTAGATTTTTTTCTCTAATTCCTCTCTTCTACCCTCTTTTCTCTTTATCTTTACCATTGTATGAAGATAAATACATGAGAAGTTTGGAGGACTTTATGGTGAATGGAGGATGATGATCTCTGATTTTGAATAATTTTAAATCTACCTATAAGATGCTTTGATTTTGGACCTTAGGTTAAATTTAATCTTAGTTTTTCCTTTGAAAATTCGATTTGATGGGCAAACCAGAATGGAATCACGTAAATTTGATCTTTGGACCTGATTTCAATCAGAGATCGTATCTGGCCGCAATAATTTTCAATCGGTCCTGTCTGCACAATTGGTCGTGCTGCGCTTTGCGATCTGATTTTGTATGGCACAATCAACCCCTTATCGAATGAGACGGCCTCTGAAATTCAATATCTAAGGTTCATCAACCCTCTCGAACATGATTAGAACCTATGATCTTATTTCTAAGATCATTATAGGTTACTTGTAGTTATAGCATAAGATGAATTTTGGACCCTAGGATCTGATGCCTTTGAATTTTCTCCTCAAATTTTCAAATGTTTGTGTGTTTTAACTTTAGAGTAAGTGGAAAAATTATGGAACTGTTTTGGACTCTGGGAGATTGAGTTATGTCCCAGATACGTTCTGGGTAGTAGCTTAGTCCAGTGCTAAGAAGCATAGAATCAGGACTATAGCTGGCGCTGTTTGGAATGCCGACAATACCATGTTGTCAACATTGCACAATATTGCTATTTTAAACGCTAACAGCTGTTGTTTCAGTTATACTCCATATTGGATTTGATTACTGAGTAGTAATTTTTCAGGCATATTTCAAGCTGGCGACACTGAGATTACCTCCAGCATGGTATTGGATTTTACAACATTCTGTTAATTCAAGTCTGAAGAATAACAGACTAACAGAGAACCCATTTTAATGTGAAATAGAGAATCCAATCAACATTCTTTATCTGCATCATCAACATACAATAAAAATTTGTTCATAAATAAATAAATAAAAGACAGTACAAATGGTTCTAGCTTCAATATCTATATCGTTTGTACCTTATTTTTGGGACATAAGTAACTTCACAAATATTATGATCAGTGTATAAGTGAATTCATAAAATATGACAAGAAGCCAAAATTTGGAAACCAACCATCTGTGGTTCCCACAACATTCCATTGTTTTTGCGATTCACTATGTGCTTCTTCTGCTTAGCAAGTTCCCACATGACGGTCCTACTTCCTAGTGCATCAAGCTTGATATATATAAAATCCAGAAATAAAAATTACAAAAGAGAAATTTTCAAAAATATATCAAGTGAATGTAATAAAAAAAGACATGAACATATAAATGTTTCACTTTCTATAGTTGACCTGATGCGGTGGAAGCCCTTAACCAGATTCATGATTTTCCAAAACCGGCAACTGCCTTCCTTGTTTTGCGGGTATCAATCTTCTCAGGACTTGGCGATCCAGTCTTATCTTCATACTTCTTTTCTAAGGCCTGCCAATGGTACAATCAAGATTAAGAAAACTAATATATTTTCCTTTATATAAGAGTACCAGACCAGGAAAGTAGTTTTAATACACTATTTTGGGGCTCAGAGATGAAAGGGCCTGGGAGATTGACTCTTTATGTGAATCATTCTTTTGAGTTAAGTTAGAAACTTTCGATGATGTTTAGAGTCAGACATACATTTAGATAGGGGTGGCAATGAAGCGAGTTATGGGTTGACTTTTTACATAGGCTTTGAAGCCGAACTCAACCCAATTGCCACCCATACATTTAGAAATGCAACAACAAGCTGAGAGTCTTGCTAATCGGGATGTATATAGTTATCATTTGCAGATTAAAAACCTCTTCCCTAAAAGACATACTTATCGTTTTCCTCAATATCAATTTTGTTATTCACAAAACAAGTGCATCATAATTCATAATCCTAATTCCATTTTTGTACTGTTATTATGTTTCCAGAATATCATTGATCTTTGGCCTTCTTGAAGACACTTCAGAACTTTGGGTTGCCATGGATTTGAGTGAAAAAAAAATTGCATGGTAAACGAAATTCTTCTGTTGCTTCAGAATGTCACTGGAACTTCTTCAGGATTCTTGAAGCAATTTTTAAGGGAAAAAAATGACTCGGATTTTCAAGTAATGACTAAACCATCAACCATCTTTCGAAAATAACCCCCAAGTATCACCAGAGTGACCAAAGTGGACATTTTTCAATTAAGTCGCAACTCGCAAGAAATCCCTACTCCTTTTCAGGAAACAGGAGAAATGTGAAGCATACTCTCACAATTCAAAAGGTTTCCATACTCTCCCCTCTTTTGAATGATAATAAAATAAACTTTTTGTGTCATCCCCCTTGTGGGCCCCATACAAAGTCAGTTGTTTTATTATTAAAAAAAAAGGACGAGAGTATGGAAATGCAAGTATGCATAGCATTCCACTCCTTTTGAATGATCAAATGTGCTAGCAACATTACAGGAATATGCTAGTTGTGAGAATGGATTAATTACATTAAGAGTTCAGGAGAGATGCTTTGATGGGACATATTGGCATTTTGTTGTCTGACCTATGATTTGATTCCTCCTGCGACTGATTTTAGAAAAAGGTTGAGGCTTCATCTTATGCTTGTTCTGTACACGACCTATGATGTTTTTAGAGGGAAATATAAAGTCTACAATCATTGCCCTTCTTCATGTATGGTACATCTGGGATTCCTTTCAAAAGGGCGTGGAACAGAAAGAGAGAGCGAGAGAGAGAGAGAAAGGTAATTCACAACTTGGTCAATAGAAAACCATAAGGTGCAGATTCCATAGATGCTACAAGTAGCAATTAAATCCTACCAAAAAGAGAGTCACCATAGAATTTAGTGATCATATACTTTTTTCCTAAAGTCAATTTGCCAAAATGTTAGTGGCTTCCAACTTCCAAGGAAGAATTAATGGCTGTCATTGCTTACTGCTAGCGCACATAGATAATCTGAGACTATAGACCGATAAAAAAAAAAATTATCCACATTGCCTTATGGGGCGTTTGGATTGGATTTTTTTGGCCAAAAATCAATTCTGATAAAATTGATTGTGTAAAAATTAATGGATAAATAATCATTTTTTCAAATAATAGTGTTCGGACAATACGTAGGTGAGTCTCTCAACTTCGTATTCTTGGAACACTATTATTTGAAAAAATGATTATTTGATCATGAATTTCTACACAATCTTTTTTATCAGATTGATTTTTGGCCAAATAAATTCAATCCAAACACCAGCTTAGTAAAACTATTTTTAAGAATTAACCATTTAGGGCATTTCTTGCACCGCATGCTAACTAGTTTTGGACTGACTAAATAACATCAAATTTGACAGATATGCTACCAAGAGAATGCATGGTAATTTCTGGCATGCTTCTACTCACCTGTAACTCTGCACGGATACTGTCAAGCACTTCTTCTGTCATTCTATCACAGAAAAGAATTCCCTGCAAATTCATGATCCAATTGAGAAACTACTTTCACAGGTGAGCCAGCAAAACTGGATCCTGAAAAAATGTTAAATACATAAGGGCACATAGGCATTAACATAAATGACTGTGTGAGGAGTTTTGGCTGACAGCTTCCTCCATAGTCATGCATGTGCAGGGGCAGAGTCAAGGGGGAAGCTGCCCCCCTGAGCTTTTGAAATAAAAAAATTATTTGCAATCTATAGAAGCGGTGAGAAGGGAGCAGTTGCCCCCCTGACCTTTTGACAACAAAATTCTCTTTGCAATCGTATCATATAAAAGGGGTGAGAGGGGGGGCTAGCAAGGGCGGAGCCAGGTGGTCTTCCCAGGGATGCAAAAAATGAAGGAAAGATAAGCAACACATTAATTTATGTGGTTCACCTAATGTGGGCTATGTTCACGGAGATTCACGCCGATTCACTATTGCTCTAACCAAGAGAATAAACCTTGAAAATGAGATGAACAACCTTCCTCGTCTTTTACAAAAAAACCCCGTTTCTCTCCTCACTGAAATTTTATATTAACCTCAAACCTCAATACAAGTCATAACAAGACTATAAATATGAGTTCACCCTATAGACATGGAGAAACAGTACTCGTAGGGCATGTATGAAACGTATGTATGATATGACCCACAAACTTGGTCCTCAAAAACTTTTCTTGGAACCCTCCCACAACCCCTTGAATCCAATATATTACGTACCCACCAATCATTCTCCACAAACTCATCAACAGTTATTAATAATCCTCCTATTAGAAAATTCTGGCTCCACCCCTGTGCATGCGTGACCATTGTCATGTTAAAAGGGAAGGAAAAAATGTGCAAATATGTTGGTGTAATGTTGATCCATCAAGAGGCAGGACAAGAGATGTAGTCTTGAGTGCCATGAACAACACCAAGTTATGGGCAGTGGTATCTTGTATCGTGCTCTTTTAAAAAGGACAAACCTGACTCTAATGTACAAACCATTAGAAAATTCAAACAATACGGATATGGATACAGGGAACCAGGATACAATTTCTTATTTTCCCGTGATCCAGCATTATGGTATCCCCTCTCATCCACCATTAAGGAAATTTATTGTTTTACTTCCCCAAAAAAAAGGAGTACAGGGGAGAATTCGTCAACAACAAAACAAATCTAGTTTGTAAGTCTGTTAACTACACAATCCTTCCATCAGAATGGGTCGGGACTGGAGATTCTATAATAAGAGCATATTTTAAAAAAAACCTGCAAATGGTCAAACTCATGCTGGAAAACCCGTGCAGGAAGGCCTGACAAATTAACTGTAAATCTTGCACCAGTAATGTCCCGGGCATCAATCTTTAAAGATTCTGGTCTCTGCAAGGATAAGATTAAAGACAGTCTAAATCAGTTTCTAAAGATCAGATTACACTATGAACAGAGTTCTTGATATCCTAGAAGTTAAAATTCAGTATCAAGAGCTTTATGCACTTTTAAAACCGAAAACAATCGGAGTTGTGTGCAAAACTCTATTTAGGTGATTGCATGTTAGGTTAACTTTTATTGGACAAGATAGAATATCTAATTATTGAATATAATCTCCCTTGACTAAAACTTGTATCAAGCTTTCAAGCAAGATCTTGACTTCAAGATACAAAGTAGATGCATGTAAGTGCACATAAATACAGCATGCCAACCAAACTAAAAGAGACAGCTTATATGTGTGTGTGTGCCAACCAAACTAAGAGAGAGAGAGAGAGAGAGAGAGTTGTACTAGAAGAAAAGAGGAATGTACAGGTATCATTATATTAAAAAAAGGAGAAAAAAAAATAGATTACAGTCCTCACATCTAACCTCACAATCCACTGGAAGCAACAATTTAACTTTCATAATGAATGAAACAACAATAATCTGAAGAATTAGCTGCAACAAGATAGACCTACTTGATTTAGAAATAAACTGGTAGGGGTCTAGCCAAACACCCACTCTCCACTTTGGCGTTTTCATTCATTAAAATAAATTGCAAGATCAGAAAACAAGGCAAAAGGTCCTTTTGAAAAATAGTACTACACTAGAAGTTAAAGCTATTATGGTCAATATGTAATAGATAAAAACATGTTTAGGTTCATGCACACCTATACTACTAAGTACTAACTAGTTGAAAGCAGTAATCTATCAATTTGCTAGTAAATACGTGACTCTAGTCTCAATACTAACTAGTTGATTCGTACATCCATAAGAGGGTAGATTTTGGTTTAGGCATTTTTAAGCTCATTTCTATCTTATTGGGCTGAGCATACTGTCCTTTGATAAACGAATTGTACTCTTAAAGTATCTTGTTGAAAGAATTTGGTTTGCACATACATTTACCTAGTTCTACATAGAGAAGACTTTAACATTATGCGATGATACAAGGTTGCTTTCATTCAGATTTTAATCTACTTGCAACGAAAAGAAATTCATGATACACCAATAAATCCTTCATCTTCAACTCCTTGTTCCAGCTATGATTTCACAAGTATCAAGCTTTTTTTTTTTATCGGTAATCAACGAAACTGTATTTAAAGATGAAAAGGCCACAGTAGAGGCAAGGATACAAAAAAGAGTTTACGAGTATGTAAACTCGAGAAAGAAAGAGAGAAAATACATTATCAACTAGGAAGATTCTAAGAAACCTCATAATCAAAATACAAGAGATCACTGAACCTTGAGGCAATTTTTTTTTAATTGATAACCTCGAGATCATAGTTGTCAAGGTGACTTAATGCGCCAGACCCCATGGATGCCTGAGGCGGTAGCCTGAGGTGCTTGATGCGTTGCATAATAAACTTTTTACTTCAGACATCCCCCCAATATGAGATATATGTATGATGCATTTCCTTGAATAAGGGGACCTACAATTCATATAAATTACAAAATCTTTATTGTTAAGATACACTTTGATAGAAACATCCTTGTAGACAGTTCTAAGAACAATAAAAGAAGATTTCAAGTGTTGGAGATAAACAAAATGGAATTAAAAAAAACAAAGTCTACAATAATTGTCGAAAGGGGAAGAGAGAGATTATGAAGGATAAAAAATAGAAATAAACAATAGTACAGTGGCAGCCAAACATGAGAAATGAAGGAAATGGGAGAGGAGGGAGAGTGTAGGACTGAATAAATAACCAAAAAAATAGTATGACAGTCAATGTGACGTCAAATATAAGAGAGATTGTAGAAGCCCGAATTTATTATTCTTAATGTTTGTGAACTTTATTAAATGCTATGGAATAATGTTAATGTATTCAAGCCTATAAATTAATGCGAAAAATCGTGATTTTAAAACCCAAATAAAACACTAAATTCAAGTCTTTTTGAGGTTTAATTGCGTGAAAAGAAAGAAAATCAAAAAGTAGCAAAAGAGTTTTTTAAAAAAAATTCGGCGCCATGGCCGATCAATCGCCCACCGGCGGCGATCGATCGCCCCTGGCGGCGACAGATCGCCAAAAACGCCGTTTGGCCTTATTTTTGCGCGTTTTTCCGACTTGTGGAGTCCCTAGGGCTCCCAACACTATAAATACTCCTTATACTCGTGGGTTAAGGGTTTCTAAAACTTTTTAGACCTAAAAGAGAGTGAGAGAAGAGATTTTTGAGAGATCCAAGAAGGGAGATTAAAGGTTTTTCAAGGAGAAATGGTGAAAAAGCTTATATCCATCCCATTCGCAAGCGCGTGATCGTAGGGAAGCGATCGTGAGAGGTAAATATGACTTCCTTCCTATCAATATAGAGATTTATGATATAAATATGATGAAGCAATAGATTTAAAGCAAGAACAATAGGAGTAAATATGTTTGTGATGTTTCAATCTATTATGGAAAATAAATATGATGATCTTATGATGTTAATACCAGGATTTCCCCATGGAAAAATATATATGATGATTTTGTGATGTTTTAAATCATGATTTCCCCTTGGAATATTAATATAGGATGTTAGAGAATTTTAAAATCATGATTTTTTATGGACAGTATATATGATGAATAGAAAATGTTCTAGATGGTGATTTCCTTATGAAAATTATTATGTGAAAGATGTTCTTCATGACTTGTAATTTTATATCAACAAGGGGAAAAAGGAATGATTTTTGTAGTGTATGGATGATGAGAATGGAGGAAGGGGATGATGTTTGTAATTGATGAAACCATTATAAGTTTGCTCGAGATTATGATGTGTTATAAAAATTAGCGAGATTTATTTGATTATAATGTTGTATTGACAATTTAGACACGATAAATAAATTTTGTCCCTCATTTTATTTGATAAACCTACGTTTTATATTGATTATTATGAGAACCCTTACATGTTCAAATGTATGCATGATTTACAAGTATTTTTATTTCACTCACTCTGATTCACGAAATCTAAACATGAACAAGCATGAGAATAAACAAGATGACAAGTATTATGTAAGTACACAAGGATACAAGCATTATGCATGATTGAGTTTTGCACTGACCGAGTACCCATAGGCCTATGATCAACGCAAGACAAGCCGTATACACCGGATAATGTGTAGACAAGCCGTATACACCGGATAATGTGTATATTGTGTGATACCTCGGAAAGTAGGGTATATGTTAGTCTCTACCCAATATATGGGATAGAGTTATATTAAGTTATTGCATTTGCATGTTGTTGGAGAAATTCACAAACAAGAAAATAAGTAAAATAAACAAGAGAAATAAGCACAAGTGATCATGTTTAAGAATCGAAATTGAATTATGCTTCCACACTCTGAATTGTTACATGTTTACATGATATGTGAATCTTAAATCATGTTTATATTAAATATCATTATATTGTTAGATATGATTTTATATATACACTGGGTAACTTGTTACTCAGCCGATGATTGTTGTTGTCGGCAAGTTATAGATTTGATACTGGTACTCCAGGACATTGGGAGGAGGAAGAGTACGAGGAGGAGCAGGAAGAGCCAGCAGGTGATTACCTTGATGGGGAATGGAATTTGGATTGCTGGCCATACACTGGACATTAGGTTACTAGTCTTTTAGATTTTGAAGTTTAGACATTGTAATAGACTTAATTATAGATTTATGGTTAGTTTCAATTTATGTTTGGGGATTCATAGAGAATGATTTTTAATTAATTATGATGTCTTAGCATTTATTTCAGATATTAGACTTGATTAGTATTTATTTGAAGAGAAAATTTTGAGGTTCATGTTTTAGAATTGCCTTACATGCTTATGACAGACATGGTTTAAAATATCGATACGTATCGACTGATACGGGCCTATACGTATCCTATTTGGAGCTACCCGATACACTGGTACGTTGGAAAAAAAAAAAAAAACTTCACTGTATCGGGCCGATACATGCCCAATATACTCGATATAGGGATTTTTCAATTCATTTTTTTTCTCCTTCCATTTACACTACAATCCACAATACAGACCCGATACACACAACTAATTTACATAATATATTATTTAAGTAAATGATTTTACTTTTATTTACTTTAGATATTAATATGTAAATAAGGTTATCCCCCTGGTTATGATGCCCCAATCCAACCCTACTTATCAGAAGCCACTAGTTATGATGCTCAGTCCTAGTCTTCGACTGACAGTTATGGACAGATCACGACTCAACAGCAGGCATATGTACAAATGTACTTGGGCATGTACTGCATGATAACAACTTGGACACAGTGGTGTCATCATGTCTAGACCACTTATAATGTATCACTCTACTCAATTCCTGATCCCACAATGATAGAGTATGAGCTGACACGAATCTCAATATGATATTGAGCTTCTATCATGTATGTAATTTGATTTGTGAATATAAGGATCTATGTATTTTCATATTTTTGATTTATGAATGCAAGTGAGCTTCTATCACTTGGTTAAGTAACTATGGTTTGTATTTTTAAACATATTTATCAGTGCGCACGCCTTTTTTAACTTATAAATTTGTTAACTCTCATATGTATGATTATAAATGTAGTTGGAGACCTTTATTTAGTTTTTTTTTAGCTTATATATGTTTTAAAAGAGGTTTTATGCAAGGTATTCAAGTTTTTTCTTGTGTATCCAAGCTTTTTTTAACGTATCCTGAATTTTTTCGCCGTATCCAACCGATATGGTACCGATACGTTGATACGTATCCTGTTTTGGACTTACCGATATGGCGACCGATACCAATATTTTGAACTATGATGACAGGAAGTTAATGATTAAGTCACGTGCCAAAGTCTCACATTAAGTTAGGTGGGATTTTGGGGCGCGACACAGACAAGAGAAAGGGAGAGACAGTACATCTTACTCTCATTTCTTGAAATTCAATGTGACGTCAAATATAAGAGAGACAAGAGAGAGGGAGAGACCGTACATCTTACTCTCATTTCTTCTTTCTTCATTTTTCTTGATTATACTCAAGGAATGTAATAAAATATATATAATTGGTAAAATATATAATTATAGGTGTAAACTTATTTAAATTATAAAAGAACTCTTTAAATATGGATTTATGAGAGTTTTGGGGATCCTAGAAGGAATTTGAGGCATTTAAAGGCTTTTTTTTATTATTGGATCGCTTGAGCCCACTTGTATGTTTGGTAGCCTGGTCGACGCTTGTAACAATCATGCAAAAGCAGATGATGACCATATGGTCCACCCACAAAGAGAAGAATAGAGAGAGAGGTCAATTGTCGACCCATTGAGCGAGAGAGATGACAGGTTAACATGAGGGAAACATACTTGACACCATTCCTCTCTATCTACAAACCTTTTTTTGTTGGATATACAAACTCTAACATATTATATGGTAAAAGACATGAAAAGTAAATAAAATAACAAATTTTTTGTTTACCAAACTACTATATTCAAATAAAATAACTTCTATATCATTAAACAAAAATAATATTACATATATCAGAGAGAGGGAGAGACCGTACATCTTCCTCTCATTTCTTCTTTCTTCATTTTTCTTGATTAAACTATTATATTCAAATAAACTAGGCCAGTCGCCTGAGCCTAGCAGAGCGCTTGGTCG
Organism: Tetracentron sinense; assembly: GCA_015143295.1. Lineage (NCBI taxonomy): Eukaryota > Viridiplantae > Streptophyta > Magnoliopsida > Trochodendrales > Trochodendraceae > Tetracentron > Tetracentron sinense. Next base: position 38,215,887 of record CM026560.1, read on the forward strand.
CCTAGGTGACCGCCTGTAACAACTATGCTCGAGATGATTCACAACCTAGTAGATCAACCAAATCCACTCCCGCTCGTCGAATAGAACACGACTTTAAGATGGAAGTCTAATACGAGTGCAAATACGGCTAGGAGTGGAAGGCAAATCTTCAAAAACTTACTTATTCATCATACCAACGTACCCAAGAAATTGCCCTAAGCAAGACTAGCCCAATTGCCTCCTAGGAGCTATCCAAACTTACCAAAGACCAATAAGATAAAAAGTTTTGAAAGAAATAAGTGAAAATCCAGACCATCCCAAGACGTGAGAGGAAGTGACCCCAAATCCCGAACGCAACGAAAAAATGCAAAAGCAAATGATTAACCAACTCTTCCTTGCAAATGCACAGAAAACAACGATAAGTCATCTTCCACCGTCTAGTTTCAAATGATTACATATAAGAATCTTATTTTAAGTCGCAATCCACAGGAAAAAAAATACCTTAGATGGAATATTAGGATTCTACAAACTTGTGAGGACAAGGTGGCAAGGGTGCATAAGCAAAAGATTGTAATAACGATCTTGTTAAAAAACGAACATTGTTGCCTCTATACCAAATCTTTTTATCCCTAAGCTAGGGGTACATGGAGGGGAAGTGCTACGACGATGCATCAGCTTGAGCATGTTATCAAATTCTCAATTGTTCAAACCTTGTCTCAACCGAGATCACCACATGACCTTGTTGTTCCTCATCTCGAAACAGTATGCTACAAGGAGCATCCCTAATTCCCTATTGGTGGCAAGAAGGAAAATATTCTCAAAATCGTCCTTTAAACTAGTCAAGACATACCACGAGTCCTTCCAAAATCTAGCATCAGAGCCATCTCCCACCTTAAACTTGATGAAAGGCATAAGCAAACTCGCTACTATCATGATTCCTTTCCACGACCCCAATCCAGAGCCTTGTAACAAAAAATGCCGTTTTTTTTTTCATTAATTCGCAAATTTTTGGGTTGCCGAATTATTTGTGAATTTCCCGAATAATTCAAAAAAAGAAACTTATTTTTTAATCAAATTGTTCTGTATATTTTTATAATTATTAATTTACTTTTTATTTTTATTTTGAATTTTTCCGAACTTGACTCTTATCGAATTATTCTCAAACCCCGACTTTGTCACTATGACCCAAGGGCTCCCTGACCAGCCTCGGATACCAACAAGAAGATTCCTCATATTGGGGAACTGTATCACTTTTCCGTAAACTGCCTCTATCCTTCTTGAAATGCCACACTCACTTTCTTAACAAAGTTTTATTCACCTCAACCAAGGATTTCAAATTCACCCCTCCCCCCTCCCCCCTCCCCCCTCCCCCCTAGTTGGGCAACAAGCCTTATTCTGAGAGATCAAACTTCAAAGGGTATTTGGCTTTGTCCCTTTTGCATTCTAACGAAAATCCCTTTGCATGCGCTCGATTCTGATGGCGATCGAACGTGGGATGGTAAGAGTGGAGCGGACAGAAAGTAAGTTGGGAGATTCCTTAAATACTCATCATGAGTGTCAATTTCCCTCCTTGTACAAGAATAACGAGTTCCACCCAACTAATCTACAGACGAAACTCCCAACTAGTGGGGGGACCATACAACCTTTGGCTTTAAATCTAAACTCGAGAGGTAACCCTAGGTACACGGATGGAAGAGCCCCCATTACAAGGCTGCATCCAATGATGAAGGTGGTAGTTATTTACCCACTCCAAACGGTAGAGGTAACCCCTACTGGAGGATCCACACCCAAGCCCCAATAATTTAGCAAGTCCTAAAGGTCATTATGGAATAACTGCAGAAAACCCCCAATCATATTAGTGATACTGAAAATGGAAAAAAAAAATCTCAAGAGATTCAACTCATAGACTTGACAAGTACTCGGAACTCTCCTATTTTCTCAAACAAATTCAAGCCTCATATTAATGCAAGCAACAGACTTCTGAAATTCGGTCATGGCATCAGGTTGCTCAAATAGAAACAGACTGACATACTATTAAAGATATGTATCAATGTTTTCAAACGCGAGACCTCTAATGGCGTGAGGCTTACTCCTCATGTTGTACATAAAAAATAATTAGACATTAGAAAAATTGCAATATGTGTGTGTGTGTGTGTGTGTATACACACACAAATAAGTACTAAAAAAATTATTCAATCATTGTATAAAATGAAAAATAAGTATTAGAAAGGCAAGCAAAAGCTGCAATATAAATTTACATTTTTGTTCATATACTTGTTGCAAAATAGATGATGCTCATTCATCAATTCATGTATTGGATTTTCGATTCCAAGAGACAGCTGCCAAGAAGTCTTGAAGAGGGAAAAATGAAGAAGGAAAAAAAAAATATATTTAGAATCTTATAATTTATGTACCTAGAACCCAATTTTAGGTTAATGCAAGAGATGTATGCCTTATTCATAGAGCGAGTCACAAGGCGTTGGGCATTTGTCTCATGTGAATCTCACACTTCGAGGCATAAGCCTCGAGGTTGAGCCTTGAGGCGTTTTCCTTAAGCCTCGCCCCGAGACGAGCCTCGAGGAGTAAGCCTCACATGCCTTTTAAAACATTGATATGTATTAAAGCTTCTTTACAAGAGTTGGGCATGTTTTCTCAAGCAAGAAAAAAAACTGGAGAAGAAGTTATGAGATGATTAACATCAATAAATCCGTGGAGCAACAGTTTTGATAAATAATGTCAAGTATCAATGTATAAGTTTTTCTTTTTGAGTATTATTTCAGGATTCAAAAACCAAACTATACAATTTCACTATCCATGGAACGATTAAATTTGCATTGAAGGGAAACAAAGTAAATACATGCACCAAACACATATCATCACCTCAAAGTGAAGGTCTTTGGTAGCACTTGGAATGGATCTCAAACTCAAAAGGAGGGGCTATAAGAATGAAAGGAAATAAAACATAGAATACCTCTACATCTGCATAAATCCGTGGAAAGGATAAGCAACCTTCATTGAAAAGCACCATCTTTCTTGAATATTTATTAACTCTTGGGTTAATAAGAACAATTTCCTCTCCTTCACCACGTTCACCAACAGGATTAAACACCATTAGTTGAACATTTATTCCTACTTGGGGCGCTGAGAGTCCAATGCCATCAGTTCTGCGCAAAAGGAAGCCAACAAATATTGTTCACACTCCTGTAGATATCAAGCATTCTTTATAAGCATAAATTGAAATCAACAAATCTAATCATATAAATATTTTATGTCAAATCAGCGAATTACTAAAGTAAATGGTTTATAACCCGACTGGCTCATAAATCAAAACAAAGTTGCCATTGATATAATAGTATGCAGAAAAGAAAATTAAACTTTCCAAAAATAGTAGGCGTACATGCATTCTTCGTCTAAACTATTTTTACATGTTTTTAACGGTAGAAAAAAGTGATACGACTAATGAACTTTACATTATAGTTGCAGGGAAACTATGTACAAGGTGGGATGCTCCCTTCCCAGGAAACTCGTTTCTCAGACTCGCTTCCATCATGTCCCATTTAGTAGTTAAAGGGGCCTATTTATGTAAGAAGTGATTGGATAGACCCGAGTCTAAAGCCTATTGGATTGAAACCTACGGCACCTACTTCTTCACAAACATCTTTACTATTATAATGTGAGAGGCTGGCGTAGCCTGATTTTTCTGAAATTCCCAAACTACTCTTAAATAAAACAAAATTTTTATTTAATATTTTACTTTAATTCCCAAACTACCCCTTGCTCATCTATCTATTTAAAAAAATAGAATCACAGCCAATCGCAATTGAACTCGAGGAGAGTTCAATCGCACCTGCGGGTTAACACGGATCCCTTTCGACTCCTATTAACTGTGGTTAACTCCTTCCCCTCGCTCTCGCGTGCATCGCACGTGCAACCGCTAGTTTCATATAAGATAAAATCTAAGGTATGATTGGTCTTCCTGCTATTATGGGAATTGGGCACCTATATCTCATTTCTCACTTCCCATTTCCTATGAATTTTTTAAGTCTCGTGCTTCCCACTTCTCGCTTAACTATGCTTTGGAGACTAATCACAAAAAATCTAAGAAGCTAAAATTCAATTTCAACCTTCTAGCAAAAGATACATAACTTTCACAATCCAACCAATTTTGTATAAAGTTAGTAATATATACACGCATCTTGTATGCGTGTTCGTATGGCTATCAGTATCAACCATGATGTACCATTGTACCCATCCTTCATCTTCTTCGCATGTGACATGGGCATGCGCAATGAGATCAAGATGCATGAGTAAAATCAAATCAAGCTCTCAATAAGAGTGTAAAGGTAGACAACTCTCATCCTCATAGAACATCTGACATTAAAATCTAAAAATAGACAGAATAAACAGATTTTCATAAGCATAAATTCAACTTAAAGTTTTCTGCCCATAGGTTGGTGAGAAAAAACGCCAGCTTATTAAAAAACAGGAATAGGACGCTTCAACACCTTGCCTCTTCTATGTAATTTGAAATTTTGAATATAGGTATGCAACATAGCCAAATCCCCAGATGATTAAAAAAGGGACCACGCTCACGACGAGCAAGTAGGGATTTTCGGATATTATCTTGTACATGGGATTAGTGGACCTGCCTCTACAACCGGGACGTTTTACATGGACAAAGGCTGAATTCCAACACAAATAGTAACCACATTGAGCATAATTTAGGACCAAGGTAAATTAATAGCAAGATATAGGATATCTGAATCACCAAACATATATCCAACTCTTTTAAGAGTGAAGTAATCACTAGGAGTACAAAAATACTCTCGCGCCAAATCTAATTTTGGCAGCATTTTTTTTCTATAAAAAAAAAATTAGGTCTATAGTTTCATAATTAAATGGGCAATAGTTCCTATTTTTTTCATTTTTATTGTACCTAGAAAATGAAATAAATATCTAGTTCAAGATGTTCAACTATCCCTAGAAACTTTCCTAAATGATGAGTCAATATAAAATTATTGTTGGTAATTCTCATCTTTATTGGAGAACTATTTCCAGATTTAGATACAGATGAGTGCCTCTAGCAGTTGCTATTTCCATATTCTAAACCTAATAGTGCAGTAAAAGCAAGAATAACAAAATTCTCTAACGATTGTTGCTATCATTCTAAATAAATGTTTTGTGGCACTGATATTGTTACATATTTCATGTAACAAAATGGCATTGCATTTCAAGTGTGATTTCTTGTAAGAGGCTTCTGTATCTACGAGCACGATAAAGAAAGAGTAATCAACATCTCAGTGGAATAATAAAGAACGAACGAAAGCTTACTTGTACATAACATCAAACATCTCATCAACTAACTTCTTCAGATTTTCGTCATATGTGTCTATACGCTTGTTTTTCGCTCTCAGAATGGGATCCGGATACTCCACAATTTTGAGGGGTGCCTCGAAGTAGAGATCGGCGGCTACAAGCAAAACAGTATTACCACATAATCAGAACTTTGAATTTTCCATTCTGAAATATTGAGGTAAGAAATTATAATTATATATACATATAGTTGCACCCCTTGATTTTTTCAAAGTGCCCAAAAGAACGAAATTGCAGACAGAATCTAATCACCACAAAAGCTAGGAATGAAAGATTATTGAGCATAAACTGGTCATAAATAAATGGAATTAGCATCCGAAACCCTAATCTGACAGAAGTTGATATCGTACATATAATCTCAATCGCTTCAATCAAACGAGTGTATCTAAACAATCGAAATATTTAATAAGATCGAAAAAAAAAAAATTCAAGAAAATTGTGAATTTTACATACGATAAGCTACTTCGTCTTCTTTGAAGGAAAAACCTCGCTTGGCCTGCAAGGAAACATCCATTAATGGAGGTCTAGAAAGGGTTTTGGAGGAGCAGAGTCGGCGATTGGAATAGAAATGGTGGAAGTGGCGCAGGTTAGTGGGAAGTCTCGCCCGTCGAGAGAGAATAGGAAAGAGAACGTAGGAGTAGGATAAGGACGATGACTGGAGCCAAGTAGCACAGGCCATTCCAGAAACCACTGCGGAGAATTAACAGTCGAATTCGACTAGTGATATGATTTGGAAAAAGGGATAAAAATCACAAAACCAAGACAAATGTCAGGCCGCAGCGCGATTCAATCGCGGCCGATAATGAACTGACCTGGGTATGTTTTTTTTTTTTTGGCTTTTGAGGGTTGAAACGATGTGATGTAACTAACAAACACATACCCTAAAGTCTAAACAACCCCGGAGGATGTAGCTCAGTGGTCACTTTGACGAACAGTAAACCTGGAGGTCTCGAGTTCGATTCCTAGCTCCCCTCATTAACGGTTGCATGGGGTGGGGGTATTCCCTATATAGCCCAGGAGACTAGTATGAGCTTTTAAGGCTCAAGATATCCACGGTTATCCAAACAAACAAAAATACAAAACACACACAACCAGACTTAAGGTAGATAGCCAATTTGCCATTAAGGTTTAGTCCGAGCAACCACTCCAAAAGGGTATGTCTTAACGAGGGTTGATCACCCCTTATACACCAGCTGACTATGTTTAGTTGGCAAGAAAATAGGTGCCAACATGTAGGAAAAAAATCTAATATAATTCTTAGTTGCGTTTTATCTATTTTTTCCCCCTCTAATAGCTCATTTTTTAGGAAGCCAAACATAAGCGCATCTAAGCAAAATTTCTGTGAAAAAATGTTTATAAATAAGCAAGTAATTTAAAACTCTCCATAATAGGTACTATCGAGAGTTGAGATGCCGGTTGAAAAAAATTTAACGGAACCAATACATTCAGTGGGGGGCACCATTTAAAGCATATATGTCTTAAGTCTGTTTGATTGAAATCAATAGGCAGACTACCTCTCAATAGTACCTACTATCATAGACTTTAAATCACTTTTCTTGTGATAACAATAGGAAGACTATCTCAATAGTACCTATTATCCACTTTTCTTGTGATAACAATTGGAAGACTATCTCAATAGTACCTATTATCCGCGAGTTTTAAAACACTTTTACTGTGATAAAAAACTAGTTTGGATGTTTATATATTATAAACGTTCAAGTAATTTAACAAAGAGATGAAAAAAAGCAATGGAATCATGAGAAACTCAAAACCGCACATTAACCGTGAAAGAAAAAAAAAATCCAAACTCTCTATGTTCAACAAAAAAGAAACCAGATTAATCCCAAAACCCAATAATTCATAAACAATAAGGATAAGAAAAATCAAATAGAGAAAGAAAGAGAAGGGAGAAACAACATGAATCGGAGGAGGAAGGAGGAGTCTGAGCCTCTGAGGAGAGCAGAGAAGAGACTTCGGGAGCCAAAGAGAGGAGAGCTTGGGACTTAGGTGCTTATGGCTCAAGAGAGAGAGAGTAAACCATAAATCTCTCTTATAATAATAATAATACATTATTATAAAAGAGGAGCAGGGTAGGTCAAAATTGTCATCCTTATTTTCAATCCACATGTGTTTGAAGGGGAATATTAGAGAATATCTTATTGTAATAAAGTAAATGAAAGCCATTGTTTTTAACTTTTTATTTATTTTTTTTAGCCCTAAATAATAAATATGAGACTATTTGTGATGATTCCGGCTCATGTCCGATTTTGATTGAACTCGGGAGAGTTCAATCGCACTCACAAAGCTCCTTTAACTACCCTTTTAACTCTAGTTAAGAAGTTTTAATCCCTAGGGTTAATTGGGACACGTGTTGACCTATGGGTGCAATTGAACTCTCTCTTTATATTGACCATTTTTTAAACTACAAAATTTAAATATTAGGACCCTTAAATATTTATCTCATACTAAATATTTTAAACTACTAACATATTAAATTTACATATAATTACATGAGTAAATATACCAGATAATAATAATAAAATTATTAAGTTTTGAAATTCCATGAAATATAAACATCTTGGGCTTCCTCAATGGAAGTGTATCTTCCCTTTCAAGGGGTAGATTTCGGATCATGGGGTGTAGTTGTTGTGCCCACCGAGGTATTTAGAGCATATACTAACTAGGGGTGAGTATTGATAAACATGTAAATATTTAAAGGTATTAAAGCTTGGCTCATCTTGTTTATAAACGAACACAACTAATTGAACTCAAACACAAATAGAGTTCGAACTTTTCATAGTTTGGTTAAAATATAATTTGCTTATAAATATATTATATGATTCGTATAGTTTACAAAAGTGTAAGATGAAATCATTTAAATTCACTATTTTAATCTACAACTTGAAGTAACCTGGTACAACAAGCGGAAGACAAAAGATCACCTATCTAAAGATCATCATTTGCATTAATAGGCTAATCGTGTACTAGGGCCATCCGATCCAGTAGGCCATGAAAGCCTTTGCATTAGGCCCCATTTAAAAAAATAATATTAAAAAGACCTCATTAAGAATATTTTAAAAAATAAAAGACTAATTTAGAATATTAAAAAGCTCTCATTTATAGTTAATTTTTTTTAATAATAAAAAATAATAATTATAATTTTCGTTTTAGGCCTCCAAATGACTTGGGTCGGCCTTGTTGTGTACTTAACTTAAATGTTTTATTAATTTAAAAATATTTTAAGTCTTTAAGATTTTAACACCAGTTCCATTAATATGCTAATTGTGTACTTAACTTAAATGTTTTATTAATTTAAAAATATTTTAAGTATGTATATAAAATTTAGCCGAGCTTCGAGCTGAGTGGTGTGTTCAGCTCAGCTGAACTACACGAGCTTGAAAAATAAGTTCAGCTTTGGAGAGAATATCTTTATTCAATAAAATATTTAAAAAATAAAATTTTCTTCAATTTCTATTTCTATAATTTTCGAACTTTCGGTCCTGAGGACCGAAAGTTTTCGGGATTTCAAACATTGACTTATTACTGGTGGATATTTTAGTGGCTCGATTTGATTTTTATTCTTTACCGTCGACCTCTATAACCCCCCATTTTGCGCGTTGGTGCAAGGCTACGAGTCTACGACTCTCTCTCCTGTCTCTATTCCATTCGATCCTCTCGAAGCTGAAAGGTAAATTGTCTTTGTTGTTTTTCACTTCTCTTGAAACCCTAATTTTCCATTTATTTCCCGTCATCTGCTGATAGAAAGAGGTAGATCTGTCGAAATAATATAAAGGCGTTGCAAGAATTATATATGCCTGGAATTTTCCAAGTCTTCTGGTTTAATTGGAGGTTTTTAGGGGTCGATTTGGTTTTTATTGATGCGTTTTATATATTGGAAGCTTAGATTTTGCTCGATTTTGAGTTTATTGGAGGAATATTTCGTGTAATTCGAGATCGTTTGTTGAAATCGTTTGGATCTATTGGATTCTTTTGTTTATGTTTCGAGATGATCATTGGAGAACGTTTGTTGTAGAATCTGACTTCTTATGCAGCTTAATTGTTTTCCCTCTTTTCTGGCTTTATCTTCAGATCTGTCTGACGTGATGAAATCTCTGCACACATCTCTGTTTTGTTTCACCACCTAAGCTTATTTTGAGGTTTATTAGATGCTTTGAGGACTTTAAGCCAACGCTACAGTTAAAAAAAAAGGATTTTAGTTCCCTATTTGGCGTCAGGTGCTAAATTCATTCAATACATCTGTCGAGACTAACACAATCTAGTTCAAGCATTTGCAGTTGTTTTGAATTCCTCGTAAAATCATTTGACTGCTAAATCGGTTGTTTTTGTGTTGGTCTTATAATGTTTGTTTTGGTGGTGATATAGTAGTGCTTTGGAACTTTTGGTAGGCTGATTTTTTTTTTTGTTGTATTTTTTTCTAAATACGGAGGGATCCACAGCCACTGAGAAACATGGGGCTGACTTTCACGAAGCTTTTCAGCCGTCTTTTTGCCAAGAAGGAGATGCGCATTCTGATGGTTGGTCTTGACGCCGCTGGTAAGACTACAATCTTGTACAAGCTCAAGCTTGGAGAGATTGTCACAACGATTCCTACTATCGGTGAGTCCTGATTATTAAAGTCGAGTTAATTCCACCATTCAATTCATTTTATAGTTTCCATTCATGTTCCAATCTCTTGCTAATTTTGTACTGTGAAGTTGAGTTATTTTTTCATCTGGTCCATATGATTTATCCAATGTCCTGATGAGTTTTGATACAATCAATGAATTGATGAATGATTTGAACTTATGCTTCATGGCGATCTCGAGTTGGATGGGCACTGCCATTGGGTCGTTATAGATCTTGACATCTAATCATCTAGAAGTTTTTTCTGCAAAATATTCTCCCTTTTATGTATAGGGCCGGAAGAATATGAATCTATATGTGATCTGTGCTGCCATGAAGTTATGATGAAAGTGCTCGTGATTTGGATATATTGTTGGATCTATTGACTGAGCGGTAATTGACTCATTGACTCCATTCATAGTAACGACGTTAACTGAATGTGTGAATTGAATGTTTTATAATTGTTCTCACGCCATTTCATTTACATCATTAATAGGATTGATGGGCTTCAGAAGCCTTTGAGGGCACCTTCCATTTACCAATTGCCCACAGTATAGACAATATAATGTTTAATATTCCTTGCTGCCACGAAATTCTGGTTGGTAATCTGTTGCAAAGTCACAACTACTTCATCGTGCTTAAAATTTTGAGTTGGCAACTATTTTGAAGGAGCTTATTGAGTACTGTTTTCTGTGCGTTGCTAATTGGCATGCTGTTTGTGAATGTATGTTAGGCTAGTTAGTACCGCTGGTGAGAAGACCAGCTATAGGAAGCATCAAGCTAACCTATAATGGCTGCTGCTCCCTTAACCCTAGCTCTACTGAAGTGGCAGGAAATTTTAGAAAAGCTAACAGTGAGACAATTAGGTGTTTCATAGGTTTCAAGGTAGGCAGAAGTTTTATCTTGCAACTCTTTTCGATCATAATTGGTGAGGGTCTTAATGTAGTTTGAAACATACTCTTGGATCTGCCTACGAGAATGTTGACTTATTGCTAGAAGGTTAATAAGATTTCCTAGTTCATATGTGGTACCCCTAAGATCCTTGGCAGAGATGAGTGTTCATCATGGCATCCATCATCACTCCCCAAATGGCGTATTGTTTCTCATTTGTTTTAATACTCATTTACTCATTACTCACCAAAATACCACTTTAAGAACAGTTTTGTGGTACCAAAATATTACTTCCCCCATTAGCCTTCGTGGAATCACAATATTCCTTCCAAAGTATCCTTCTTTCTATGGGTGACAACGTTGGACAAGATCCTCACATGTGATCATTTGATGAATTGAAGGTAGAGGATGGCCAACGACTTTATTATGTGCTTCAAAGCCGAGGAAACAATAAAACATCTTCTTATGCATTTCCCATTCGCCTTTGGGATTTGGTGTCATTTTCTATCCTAGTTGGGAATTAGTTGGGTATATCCCTGTACCTTATGGGGTTTCTTATTTTGTTTTGTCCTCAGTTTAGCTGAATGATAAGATGTTGATGCTTGGCCTTTCTTCCCAGGGGCTCTAGTTTGATTCATTTGGAAGGAGCGGAACCGTAGAGTCTTTGTGGGATCCACATTATATTCGGGTCAGATCTGCTTGAGGACATGTCGACCGATGTTTTAAAATTCGGGCTGACCCGCCGGTCGGACTAGTTGACCTAGGACCCCCATCAGTTTGGGTTAAACCATGCCTGGGTCGAATGTCTAACCTGAACTGACCTCAGTTAAAACTGCCTCACTCGCCATGGCCCAGTTCACCCGAACAATTTTGTTTGAACTGTCAGGGTAATGAAAAACTCAATTTTCAGTTATCCATTTTAATATTTCTAGGGCCCATTATCTCAATAAAAAAATTAATTACTAAATACAATATATTATATAAAAAAATTAGGGGTTTTGAAACAAAACCTAGAGAAAAGAAAAACCTACATAGGAAAGTGGATAGGAGATTAGAGATGGAGAGGGGGCTCAAAGCTAAGGTGAGGATAAAAACATAAACTGTTTTTTCATTGATTTCAAAGGTTTATATATTTTTCTACTTTGGTTTGGATAGTAATCCCTAATGTCAAGAGATCATGTTCTTAAGATAATATTTGTGATTTTTTTAATATTTTGGTGAGAAAATGAGATAATTTTGGATTTTTTTCCAATATTTGGGATCTCTCTTTATTTTAATATATTTTGATTGATTGTAGTAGCTATGCATACCAGTTACCAAGTATTTTTAGAAATGTTTGATAGGGGGGGTTGTAGGTGTTATACTTATACAGTTATACTACTAGTTTATACTTTTTATGTTGCATAGATGTGTTGTTAGAAGGTAATGACTCATGAACAAATTCCATTGTTCTTGAACTTTTAAAGGGGAGGGCTTGTTCAGTTGTTCCTTTGTCTCCAATAGAGCTTTCTCCTTCCATCTTTCTTGGTTTCCATAAGCTACTAGGCTTTTATGTTTGTTTGTTGTTTTTCCCTTTCTATTGGATTCATTCTTTTGTGAACCATTTTTTGTAGCTACTGTCCCATTTTGGGGCGCCTATATCTCATTTCTCGCTTCTCGTTTCCTAAGGATTTGTTGAGCCTTGTTTCCCACTTCTCACTTTCACTTTGCTTCTCGTTTTCGCTTCTTGATTTGGTAACTATGGTTTAACATCCTATAAGTGTTGAATCCTTAAGATTAGAACATAGAAGTTATTCAAAATAAATCAAGGAATCATTTTCTTCTTCCTTCCTTCTTTTTTTGGTTAGTGGTCGTAGTTATTCAGTAAAATTATTTTAGTAAGGTCCCTTGATGAGAAAAAATGAAGCAAAGTAGTAGGAAGTTCAACATGAACAAGGTCAATCATGCGAGACTGTCCAATCCTTACAATGAGCCGTGTGGTATCCTCATCTTAGGAGCGTTAAAATCCCATATCCGCAGGATATGATATGTCTTTTACTGGAAGGTTTTTAATTCTTGATTTGCGGAGATTAAAGTGGAGAGTCCGTGGATTCATGTCCTTTGCATTGTGATGTGATTATGTATGGAGGATAGCAGAGAAAAGATGGTGCATCAGCTCTGTTGGTGAGCCCTTATAGCTCCACCTTCCTCTCTTTTTTGAGAGGGCGTGTGGGGTGCAATGACCTTGTGGCCTAGGCCCCGTGTATGTGTGTATTATTTGTGCTTTAACCAAAAAAGATGAAAGGTGTTTAGTCCCACATCGGTGAGCTTTAACTCTGCTGGTGCCCTTATAGCCCCACCTCCCCCTCTTTTTTGAGAGGGTGTGTGGGTGCAATGGCCTTGTGGCCTAGGGCGTGTATGTGTGTGTGTGTTTGGGTGTGTGTGAGTATAGTGGGTGTGTGTTATTTGTGTTTAACCAAAAAAAGCTTTAGGGCTCACTTCATTTGATTTGTGTACTAAAGAGTAATTGGAGGAACAAACCTACAGGCTATAGTAGGACCAATTATAATTATAATGCTATTGATATGTTCAAACCACCATAACTTGAATAATTGCTATAGAATGACTGCAATATATATATATATATATACATGATTATCTATTTGTATGCTACTATTTTAGAAAAATAACCGTAAAATGCACAACTCCATCTCAAGCAGGTGTTCTGCGAAAATTAAGTCTTGCATAGAATGTTCAAAGCCAATCGGCTATGTTGCATATGCATGGACACTGGTGTCGGACTAAAAATACGGGACTTCAGACACGACAAAGCCCAAACAAAGATTCAGGGGCACAAGATGATACTTTATTATATTTTTATTTTGAAATTATTATACTTTAAATGTTATGAATAGTATTATATTAGATAAAAATAAATAGATTAAAACAAAATTATCGCAAACAACACCGAGTAATATATTATAAACTACAGTTCGTCAAACAATATAAATAAAACGTGAATTAAAACAAATAAACAAATGAATATATATTAATTTTAAGGGTGTCGATGTGCTGGGCTTGGCCTTGCATTTTGTGAATTTTGAATAGGCTCGACTCGAGCCTGACCCATTTACAAGAGGTTTTTGTTGCCCAAATTCAAATCATTGACACCTTATTCCTCTTTCCGTCCATTTCTTTTCTGTTACAGGGTTGTAATCCTTCATTTTTTTCTTCTATTTTTCCCCTGTTGAAAACAAATGGACTGTAGTTTGCCCTCTCCTTTTCTACTGGCTTGTCTTTTATGTTAAGAGATAGAGAGAATTTGCTAAAATTTATGCTAATTATATGTATTTATATGCCTATTTGCTAAAATTTGCTAAAATTCCTGGGTATCGGGTGTGTCCATGTCCAAAATGAATGGATTCTCATTGATATGAGTTACAAAGCTTGTCCAAGCCGTATTTGTGTGAACACGTTTCGACACACGACATGCCCACTGTCTCTTAAAGAATCTGCACAACTTAGTCAATCGGACTGGTATTTCATATTTAATAGAAATTGGTTTTTTGAAATTGTGGATACTTTTTTCTATAATCTTTAGAAAGCATGGAGTGCAAAATGGAGGTGGTTTGATTGGAGTACATGATTCTGGATGTTCTCTAATTTATATAACTCATTGGAACTATTTATGAGTTATGGCATTTTTTATAAAGTTGTTCTAGTTCAAACGGAATACCGGATCATTCTAGTTTCGCATGTATTATTTAATTGCAGGATTTAATGTGGAGACTGTGGAATACAAGAACATCAGCTTCACTGTGTGGGATGTTGGTGGTCAAGACAAGGTATGAATATCCATTGTTTGTTTCTGAACTTTATGCAACTATATTAAGTATTAACTATCTGGAAATCTTATGCCTATTTTTCTTTTTTCCCCGGCATGTTTTATCCTTTTGCCCACTCTTCTTAGGGTGTAATCATGGTTGTTATGGGAGGTTGCCAAGGCACCTAGACCAAGGTTTTAAAAAACAGTTTCGGACACCGTAACGGACACGGCCGAAACCTTTACGTAACGCCGTTATGTAACGGTTTCGGCCTTTACTTATTTTTTTTCTTAGCAAAAAAATTCAAAAAATTTCAATAAATAGAAAAAAAAAAAAAACATATAATAAATGAGTAACAAAATACTTTTAAAGCCCATATGAAGCTCAAAATTTAAAAATAAGAAAATCAGATGGGTCGAGGGTTGAAACATACCCGAAATAAAAAAGTCTTGGATTCCTTCAAATCTATGAATTAAACCCCAAATCAAGTTGTTAATCAACAAAAAACAAAAGGATTTTAGGAAAAAAAATGGTACTAAAAATAGGTAAAGAAGAAGAGAGGAAGCAAAGATGAGGTTTTAGAATGAGTTTAGGGATTTTCGGAATCCAATCCTAGGACCGAAACCTTTACGTATCGGGCGTAACACCCGTTACGTAACGGTTTTGGGCGTTACGGTTTTGTTTCAGGATAAACGGGTAAATGTACGGTATCGGGCATCGGAGGCCACCGAAACCTTTGCGTAACGGGCGTACGTAACGGTTTCGGCAATTTTTTAAACCATGACCCAGACACTCCAAGGCACCGAGGCAACCGCTTGCCTAAGCGCTCCAAGGACACTTCTTTAGTGCCTTATCTTAAAACCTTCCGACGTTAACCTTAAACCGTAAGGACTTTGCCTTTTTATCAACAACGATTTTGGTAGTTTCTCTCGTTTTGTTCCCCTCTATACAACATGATGCAGGGAGGACACATAATGCCACGTGCTAGAGACAGTCCCAAACCCTTTTGAGGCAAGGACTAGTTCCTTCTAGTGTCCGCACCGACCCACTCGGGATTTTCCTTACGGACACCATGGAAAGTTGAGGACTGGCATTTTGACATCAATAAAAAATTTGCATGCTCTGAATCAGCTGTCATTTTGATTATCAATAAAAGAAAAGAAATTATATGATTCATTTAAGATATAACCTAATAATATCTTGACGTGTGGTGTTTTTTCTGGTATTTATGCAACATTTTGCCTCCCTAAAAGGATTTTGCTTGCTACCAAAAGCCAAATGGAGTACATGTGTCATTCGCCTTCTTTGTTTACTTGAGGTGTATGTAATCAAGTGATAAAGCTTCTGTAAATAAGGGAATGTAACATCTAATGGCTAAAACGTTGCGTTGAAGAAGAGGACTGTATTCATCAGTTGCCCTCCTCAGGCTGCATAGGCATTTTGACAACCATGGGCGTAATAGTTTGATACATGTAGCTGAAATCGTGGATTAATATGCTCCTTTCATCATCATAGAGAGATTATTGCTGAAAGTGTCTGACAACTCTGACCAATGTAATTTGTTTTATACAGATCCGTCCATTGTGGAGGCATTACTTCCAAAACACGCAGGGTCTTATATTTGTGGTGGATAGCAATGACAGAGATCGAGTTGTTGAGGCGAGGGATGAGTTGCATAGGATGTTGAATGAGGTATGCTAACTCTGAACCAAATTAGCCTCTATGTTTATTGCTCACTGCACTTCTGATCTAAGAATATTCACCAATATCTGCCTTTTTTCAGAATCCTCAAGCCTTCTGTAGCCTCACTTGGCTCTGTTTAGAAGGGTCATTGTTGGACATCCAGCAATGGATGAAATCTTAGCATTCTAGCTTCAGGAATTTCTTAGCTCAGCTATATACTTCACCTTTTTGAGAGTTCTATTTCTAGTGTTTCTTGTTTATGTAGCTTTGTCTTCTTCCTGGTACATTTTTTTCCTTAAGTTTTTTATTAATTTTTTGTTGTAAGTTTAATTTCTGATATTTGAGTACATATTGCCCAGTTTGCTAGTATCTCAATAAAAATGCTAATAATGAGAGTATCCTGAAATTCGATTTGCCAATAGCGATTGTACCAGTAACTGAAGATCAAGTTTGGAGAATATTTAAATACAAATGAAATAATTGTGCCATCTCAGGTATACATTGTACTAGTAAAAGTGCACGTGCTTTGCACGTATAATTTTTTCATTATTAAAATATAATTTTTTTTAAAAAAAATGTAATTTTAAATATATTTTCATTAGATGTCACGTTACTCTCTTTATATTAAATAATTTTTAATATAATATAATATTTTATATAAATATAATTGAGTAATTAAATTTAATATTAGAAAAGATTTTTTATTGGTCCCACTTATAAATGTATTAAAAGCAAGGAATCATGAGTAATATAATCTTCTACTAATAAAAAACAATAATATTAGAATGAAATATTTTGACATTATAATTATTTTTCATGGTTAGAATATTGGTGCTTTTGACTTCAAAATATATAAAAATATAAATAGAGAGTCCTTATCCATAAAAATAGCAAAATAGAAATTTAGTACTTAATATTGGGTCTCATAGGTTCCACCTTAGATTAGCATAACTCTCTACTAATAGAGAGTCATTTTCCATGAAATAGCAAAATAATATATGTTAAATAAACTAATAATACAAATATTTGACATTTATGGCAAAAATAATTCAATAATGGTAATTAACCCATTGGAGTCTATTCACTATTTATTGACAATTTATTTGTAAGGGGTTACCCATTACCTTTTTGTTTAGTTAAATACTAGCAAACACCCCGTGCTATGCACGGGATGAGGAAAGACCTGAAAATTTTCAAAATATTATAAAACATATAAGTTATACTTTGTCATATTACAATTCAAACATGAAGAATATAGAAAGCATTGATACATGCAAGCAATTTATTAAACTAAGTCACTAACCTAAGACAAACTATAAAGCTGAAAATAAAAAATAATTAATTTAGATTTTGAGAACTTAAGAGTTTCAGTTAATTTTGAAATTAAATAGGTCTTAGTTTCAATTCTCACCAAAAGCCATAAATATTTACTCACCCTAGCATTGCTCATTTTTAAATAATACAACACTGTAAAAGAAACCTTTAGATTTTCTAAACGTGGTTTCCCATAATGTGACTTTGTGTTATATATAACCATATTCTGAAAACGTCTCAGTAGAAAATAAAAATAAAATTAGAAATAAAAGAGGAGAAAGAAAGTAATTTAAAATAAATTATCAACATAGATATGCATAACACAACATGCATTGAAATATAATATAAAATAACAATACAAAACCAAACTACACAAAATAAATCGAATAGACAAATTTATAATAAAAAAATTATACTATAAATGAGTAATGATTTGAAGCACAAAAACTTAATCTTTTGAGGTCTTAGAATCCTTATCTCATTCCTTGCAGTTGAACAAATAGATATTCGCACAAAGATGTGCATATTTTACTCTAGATGAAGACACATAAATGGCAATGAAATTTATCATTTAATTCAAAAAAATATATATTAATTTTAATTAAGATTTCTTACCAAGTGCATAATTAATTAAGAGATCTTATTAATTTTTAATTAAATGGAAGTTTTATTATTTAATTTAAAAAAACTATATTTTTAAAAGCAATGTTACTAATTTGTCTTTTTGTATGGAAATAGGGGAGCATGGATGACCGGAAAGTGGACTTAGCATTGCTCTATTTTTAATTAAGGATTCGTGAAATTTATCATTTAATTCAAATAAAATATTAATTTTAATTAAGAGTTCTTACTAAGTGGATAATCAATTAAGAGGTCTTATTAATTTGTAATTAAATGGAAGTTTTATTATTTAATTTAGAAAAACTATATTTTAAGAGCAGTGCTACTAATTTGTCTTCTTGTATGGAAATAGGGGAGAATGGACGACCGGAAAGTGGACCTAGCATTGCTCTATTTTTAATTAAGGATTCATGATCAATTAATAAGGGAGTTGAAATGTATAATTTTTTGAGAGTTGTGATTAAAAGTAGTATATAACGCATTTAATATTTTATTAAATGGGATCTTATTGATATTTATTTAAATGAAGGTTTTATTATTTAATTAAAAATAATAATATACGGTTTCTTATTAAGTTGTGATAGAAAAAAATCATTTAACGCATTTAATATTTAATTAAATGAATAATTATGAAATTATAAAAAATATTTTAAATTAATGTTTCTTATTAAGTGGATGAAGGGTCCAAAAATAATAGTTTTAATTAATGATTCATATTAAATTGATGATCAATTAAGAGAATGTGTCAAGCAAACATGTGGCATTAACTTGAAGAGAGAATGAAAGATGTTGAGATATGCTATGTGGAACCAACCGCCAAATAGTATTAGTATGTATAGATAGATAGATATAGCACGGTGTTTATAGAAAAAAAATTATACTTTTAAAATAACCATGATAAATATAAAAAAGTATCAAGAAATAATTATTTATCATATAAATATTGAAATAATCTAACTCGAGAAGTAGGGCCTTGCCTTACGGATGTTTGGGCGTTGCCCTTTAAAAAACTACCCATTGAAATCCTTCCCATTACCTAAGAAGTGATAACACAAATTTCATAATCAACAACATATTCACCGAACAAACTAACAAAGATTATGAATCACCCTAGCATTAGGATGTTTATTAATACCCTATTGATTAATAGACTTTGGTTTGTTCCATTTCTATGAGTTACTCTCCTCTGATTAACAGACTTAAAGGTCCACATGGTTAATAATAGAAAAGAAAAGGTTCAACGAGACCCATGCCATTAGTAAGCTTTGAAGCATTTTAAAGCATATTGTGATTCTTTATTACGAAATCACAATAGTCTAGAATTTTTGGCAACCAAATAACGAAAAGAACACACTAATATGGACTGAATACATGCTCGGGTTTGTCCCAGTGGTTGTGTATCTCCCTTTGGGGAGATGTGACTCGTGTTCGAGTCCTGGTGTGGCTGTTGAGCGCCCACCCTGAGTTCTAACGCCCTAACCCCCGAAAATAGATAGATAAATGATCCGACTGCTCATTGAATTGCAAATAAAGTTTAAAGAGATAGAATGAAAGAATAGTCGTATAGTTTTATATTAATAAAAATAGAATACATTAATTAACTGAACTTGATGTTTATGATAGATGCAATTTCATTCGAAAGAAAATATTCAGAAACAAAATAGTTTAAAAGAATTTTATGCAAGTATATCTCCCTATGAAAGATATATGAGTCAACTTAGTTTCGTGTTTGAGTGAATGCATCGAAATATACATAACAGTGTAAAAGACTTGAAAATGTTGTGAATGAGTTAACATTAATTAATAAAATTTTAATACATAGAATATTTCTTAATGTTTATATAATAATTATATGTTATTTGTTTACATATAAATATAATTTAATGTAGTAATATACAGCAAGGCAAATCATTAAACTGTTCACATTATTTTATTTCAAATAAGATTAAAAGTTTAGTCTTGTCTTAACCGAAATAGAATTAATAACTGAACATAATATTAGTGTATAACATCAATCCTTGATTTTTAGAAGAAAACATTAAAAATATTTTTCAACCCGGGTTAAAATTAACTAACTTATAGGGTTTTTAAAAAATTAATATTTTTTTCTAAAAACCAAAGGATAAGGTGGATGAACCATAAGGGTGGATGAATCTTAAAAGTGGTGAAGGGGTGTCAACCGGGACACATTGCGACATCAGGGGTGTAACCGAACTATAATGATTTTGGTAATAAGCGTAGAGAATTCCTAGTCACATTTTAACTGTGGCCAACCCTAATACGCATGAAACCGGTGTAGTTAGATAACAATTATGTACATCTACACACATCCATCTATTAGAATTGCTATAGAACATATTTGTAATTGATGCACATCTACCTAATTCCATCTAGAACATGTCTACAATTAATGCAATACATATTTATGTCATCTACATAATAAGATAACATCTTGACCGTGAGCCCAACTCCTACAGAATAGCAAAAAAAAAAAAGTTTCAAATATAAAAGCTAACCAACCTGATGATCAACTATTTGACGAATATTGCGCACAGTAAATAAATAAATAAAAAAAGACATCTTAGAATATGAATAGGGAAAAAGGAATTTTTCTTTCTTAAAAATTCTAACTTGTAGCTGTTGTCAGAGACAGGAATTTGGAGGATGTGAAATCGTCTGTACATTGTAGGAGGAAGGCAGAATAAACACAATAAAAAAGTTGTATTCAAACTACAAAATGTACCATGGATGGAAGAGACCCCAATTAAAGGAGGAAGTAGCCTACTTCTCACTGAATTTCACCGTCTCCATGATAGAAGTAACTTCTCCAATCAAAACACTGAAACCAATAGCAGATTGATGATGAATACATGAAAATCACACAAATGCAGTTTCAACTTCTCTGCTGCAAGTAATTTCAAGCCAAACAGAGCCTTTTCAAGAACAGTGAACAAACCTTCCATTCTCTACAGTGCATATGCTATCCCTATCTCCAAGAAGCTACTTAGAAGCAGAAATTGAATGAAAATGATGATGCATTAGAAGCATTAAAAAAAAAAAAGTACAATAGGGTATTGTGTTTCTAATCTACTGAGATTAGATGGAGAGTTAAAGGATTTTAGTAAAAGACCTCTTCCACAAGAATTATTATATTTTCCTCATCATGCTGATGGGTTTTTTCTTGTTCTTCAATTGCGGTATCTACAGGGACGAGTTTGCACTGAAGCGGGAAATATGTGCTAGTTTGATTCGCAAAAATAAGGACTTGAAATGAATATTGAATGTTGTAGCGATGCCACACCAGTTAAGTAATAGAAAACGGGTAGACAGTCGCCACGGTTGGCATCTCTTTCTCCAATACCCCGCTCCAACATATCACATGACCCTTCAAATCTGCTGTAACTGTAAGCAACTCTCCAATACACGCCCCTTCAAAATATGTTTCTTCAAATCCGTGGAAAACAAAGTGACACGTGTCATAAGATGGTATGATAGTAATCCTACGTGGCAGCCTTAGAAGGGGAGAAAACATTTTGGCATAGTATTAGTTAATGGATATAGTGCACAATTTCAAATATTTTAAAATATTTGTATTTAAAAATCAATTACAAAGAGTGGTTGGTTTCACCATGAAAACTCAAAAAGATGATTTACAGATTCAAAAATAGGGAGGAATCAAGAGTTTCACTCACTTTGGTGTCAAAATATTTTAAAACATGTTGACCAAAGCAATGTATTTATATTATTGAGAAAGTAACATTTCGGTATGGATGAAAAACATACATCGAAATATTAGGAAGAATGTTAAAATATTGTAATTTGTATATCACAAGTGGGTTTTGTGTCATTGAAAGGGACACATTTTGTAGGAACACTAGGAAATGTGTCGATATTTAAAACCATGTTTAAATGTATGTTTTCATACATGTCATTTAACGATCAAAGCAACGTATTTAACTATATATATTATTGAGAAAGTAACATTTCAGTATGGATGAAAAAAAATACACCGAAATATTAGGAAGAATATTAAAATAGTGTAATTGTGTGTCACAAGTGGGTTTTGGATCGGTGAAAAGGACATTTCACAGGAACACTAGGAAATGTGTCGATTTTTAAATCCATGTTCAAAAGTATGCTGTTGATGTGTTTCCTGTTTTCTACAAGAATGGAATTACCTTGAGATAAAATCAGCTGTCTGTTGTTCATTTTGCTCAAACCTCTTTTACTTTGAATTTCATAATCTCAATTAGATGCAGTTGTTTTAGCTAATTCCCTTTTCTGTTTAATGTTGGTTAAGTAGGACCAAAGGGATCACTAACTAGAATGACTGGTAGAAAGGACTAAAAATCACTTATCTCTGGTTTCAGGATGAATTGCGAGATGCTGTGTTACTCGTGTTTGCTAACAAACAAGATCTTCCTAATGCAATGAATGCTGCAGAGATAACTGACAAGCTCGGCCTTCATTCTCTCCGCCAACGCCACTGGTAAACTTCCCTTTCAGCCTTGCACTGCAATGTCTATATTAAGGCTTCCTATTTCGTAGAACTTTACTGCTCGGTCTATTTGCTTTGATGGTCTTTCAGGTACATCCAGAGCACATGTGCAACCTCTGGAGAGGGCCTTTATGAAGGATTGGAATGGCTCTCCAACAACATTGCTAGCAAGGCAAGTTCTTGAACACTCCCCCTGCTCCAATTAATATAAATATCTGGACCACAATGCAAAATCTATACTATACAAATTAGTTAAAGAGATTATCTCTATCAACTAAGCAATTGAACATGGAAGGATTATAAACTTTCTCGAGATGCTTGCGTTAACTGAATTGAGATCTGGAATTTATATGACTTCATCTCTCTTTACTCTGTCTAATTATTTCCTTGTTTGCAGGCATGAGGCAATTGAGATTTGTGCTTTCTTTGGGGGCTATCTGGATGCAGGGTTAAATATTATCTGGGTTCGTTCTGAGATTAGCGGGCTTATGGTTATCACTTGTCAGGGAGGGGATCGTTTCCCTTGGGACTTTTTGGTGACAATGTTGTAATAGGAGAATTGTTGGTTGGATATACTTTTATAAGCTTCTATTTGGGGTTGAATGCACTGCTTTAGCTAATCCTTTTAGCTGCGAGTCTGTAACCGAAACTAATTCCGTGTTACCGTCTTTCTGAAATGGTGTCTGTTGGTATTATGATTTTGTTATCATTTTGATTTTTGGGTTTGTTTTCACTGAAATGGATTGGCAAGAGCAGCTCTTGTAGAAGGATATCATTACAAGATTTGTCTAATTGAGAAGGCTTCAACCCTTGCTCCTTTTCCGGCAAGACTGAGAACTAGTAGAAGACTTGGAGAGAGGAAACCCATATATATTATTAAGGCACTGAAGCCTGAATGCTTCCAACTAATGAGGCATTTTGTATTCATTGCTTCAATCCAAGGGATCGTGCATCTTTCATAGGGTTTGTTTGGCATGATCCATGAGTTCAATCAGAAACTCGTTCAAGCAGCCACTTGAGTCTTTCATCCATTTTGTTGGTGTTAGCATGTCCAGGTAATTGCAACCAGACGCACATTGAAGATATATAGGGTTACTGGTCGAGTGGGAAGATACAAAAGCATTATTTCGAAATGCTTAACTTCAGGTCTGAATATTGCTTGATGCTGGATTTTGGCAGTGCAGTTAATCGTGTGAATGAATCAGCCAGTATGCTTAATAGGTCTGGCGTAGGCTGCCACGTGTATTATTAGGATTTCAACCAAAAAAGCTAAGAATAAATACTAAATGCTAAAAGGCTAAAAAAAATTGGGGCATCTGATGCCTAGATTCACACTCGAGCACCACTCTTCGGCTCACGCATGGAATGATGTTCCACTAAGGTGATAACATGCATCTCGCATGTTCCCTTGAATAGTACTTGCATACCTTTACAACTTGAAACAACCGAGCAATTATCACAAAAAATCGTACTAGGACCTGCTTGAGGATGATGCATCTCCTCCAACATTCTTCTAAGCCATATAGCTTGAGTTGCACATGATGTCAATGCTATGTACTCCGCTTCGGTAGTTGAAAGTGCGATAACATCTTGTTTATTTGATGATCGAGTAAAAACACAATCTCCAATAAAGAACATATACCCAGAAGTATTCTTTCTATCATTAACATCACCAGCCCAATCACTATCTATGTACACAATAAGTCTAGGATCATCAGTACATTTATACAAAATACCTTCATCAAGTTTACCTTTTATGTATTGCAAAATTCTTTTAGTTGCTTGTAGGTGAATCTGACTTGGGCACTCCATGTAATGGCTAAGTAGTCCGACTCCATACACAATGTCCGGCTTTGTAGCAGTTAAATTCCTTAAGTTCCCAATTAAGCGCTTAAAATATGTAGAATCAATCAAATTTCCCTTATTTGTTTTAGACAATTTCATACCAGTTTCTGTAGGAGTCTTAACAGGTTTAGAATTTTTCATCCTAAATCTTTTGAGAATCTCATTTGCATACTTCTTCTGGGAAAGAAAAATTTCATTGCTCATCTGATTTACCTCGATCCCAAGGTAATAACACATCATACCCATATCTATCATCTCAAATTCATAAATCATAGTTCTCTTGAACTCATCAAACATAACAAGATTATTACCTGTGGAGATAAGATCATCTACATATAATGAGACTAACAATAGATCATCATGCTCATTATATTTAACATAAATAGCATGTTCATTAGGACACTTATGAAAACCATTATCATGGAGATATGGATCAATACGAGTGTACCAGGCCCTTGGAGCTTGCTTTAACCCATAGTGTGTTTTCTTCAGTTTGCATACTTTGTCTTCATCGCCATTCTTCACATATCCAATAGGTTGGTCAACATAAACCTCTTCTTCAAGAATTCCATTCAAGAATGCTGATTTCACATCTATATGATGGATTTTCCATTGGTTTTGAGCTGCTAAAGCAACCAACATTCTGACAGATTCAATTCTAGTAACATGAGCAAATGCCTCATGATAATCAATCTCAGGTGTTTGCTTGTAACCCTTTACCACAAGTCTTGCCTTATGCCGATCTACGGAGCCATCTGTCTTTAGCTTGGTCTTATAAACTCATTTCATATCAATTGATTTATGTCCCTTAGGGAGTTGTGTCAACTCCAATGTATCATTCTTCTCGATGACCCTAATTTCTTCATCCATGACCTTTATCCATTTTTCTTATTGTACAGCTTCTTCAAACCTGAGAGGATCACAGTCTGCAAATAAAATATAGCTCATCATCATCATCAATATCATTATCATTAGAGATCTCAAAACCTCTAAATCTACTAGGCATGGAGGAAGTACGAGGAGGATTCCTACGAATAGGAACTGAAGATGATGATGTAACAGAAGATGATGGAGACAAAGATGAGGTAGGTGGAAGTGGACTAGGCGGATCCATGAGATCCCTTTCCTGATGACTCAAATCTTCTTCAAAATCAATACTTATGCCAAGATGCTGTTTTTTTTGCTTTTGTCCACTCGCAAGTACTAGTTTCATCAAACTTTACATCACTACTAACAATCATCTTATTAGTAATGGATTGTAGAGTTTGTAAGCCTTCTTAGAATACCTAACAAATATGTACTTTGTAGCTTTATCATCAAGCTTTTTTCTTCTTTCTTTAGGCACATGTGCATAAGTAAGGGATCCGAAGACACGAAGGTAAGAGATTTTTGACTTTCTCTCACTCCATGCTTCTTTAGGTGTCACATACTGTAGACTTTTTATAGGACATCTATTAAGCACATAAACTGCACAAGTTGTGGCTTCGGCCCAAAAAGTCTTAGGAATACCCTTTCCTTTCAACATACTTCTTACCATCTCCACAATTGTCCTGTTCTTTCTTTCTGTCACCCCATTATGTTGAGGTGTATAACTAGTGATGGTTTGATGATCATACCATCTTTCTGTAAAAATCTTCAAAACCATGTGAGGTATACTCTCCACCTCCATCAGTTCTCACAATTTTTAAATTGTGATCACTCTGCTTTTACATAAACCGTTTAAAATCTCAAAAAACATGTAAGAGTTCAGATTTTTCTTTTTTAAAAAAAATCAATGTTTTTCTACTATAATCATCAATAAAAGTGGCAAAATACTTATTATTGTCATTAGAGGTATAACTTAACTCACACAAATCTGAATGAACAAATTGAAGTGGTCTTGTAGATCTTTGTGACTGCCTCACTGGAAATGGATCTCTATGTTGTTTTCCAATAATGCAACCTTCATAAATCTGATTTGGATGATTTATAAAAGGTAGCCCTATCACCATCTTCTTTAAAAGTAAGGTTCTTTAAACTGTCAAAACTCAAATGGCTAAACCAAAGATGTCATAACTAAAAATCATTATGCATAATAGTTTTATAACAGACAAAAATATTAATCTTGATTTGCAAAGGGCACATTCGATTATTTGTCATAGGCACCCTAGCAATTAATTGACTATTAACATCTTTAATGTCACAAATACCATTCTTAATATGCAAGATATGACCTCACTCTTGAAGTTGACCTACACTTAGCAAGTTGCATTATAATCCAGGAATATAAAACATATCTGAAATATGAAGATGATCACCATTCCTTACAGATATTAGAATTTTACATTTTCCTTTTACTTGTATCTTCCTGTTGTCTCCAAATTTGACCATAGAAGTGATGTTTTCATCTAGATTGACAAATATCTATTTTCTTCCACACATGTGGTTGCTACAGCCCGTATCCAAATACCATTGACCGGTATTACTATCTTCTGTAGTGTTGCAAACTAACAGAATCAGAGCACTTAGATCTTCATCTTGATCAACAAAATTATTGTTGTCTTCGCCTTCGTCGGCTAACCTTTCGACACTTAGATTTATAATGACCATATTTATTGCAATAATGACATTGAACTTTAGATTTTTCATACATGTGAGTGCTATTATGAGATCTACCTCTTCCACGGCCTCTTGAAGAGTCAAAACTCTTATTCCTTTCATCATCATTATTGTAGAATCCTCTACCACGGCCACGGCCACGGCCACGACTTCTATATTTTCTTCCTTGATCGGATGTATTATCCATCGAAAGTTGAGTTTTGAGTGCTTGTTCTAAAAATAAGGACGATGATCTTTGCTTCATTCGTTGTTCGTGAGCTTCCAACGAACTCATGAGTTCTTCAATCGACATAATCGATGTATCTTTTGCTTACTCTATAGCACACACAACATGCTCGAACTTTGAAGTAAGTGATCATAGAATTTTTTCGACAATCTCTATATCATCCATCTCCTTTCCATTCGCCTTCATTTGATTTGTAGTGGTCACTATTTTACCGAAATAATCAGTAATAGACTTTGTATCACCCATCTTCAAAGCTTCAAAATCACCCTTGAGGGTTTGAATTCACACATTTTTTACTCTTTCTGCACCCTTGTAGCTTTCTCCAACAAATCTCATGCAATCTTTGCTGCAGTGGCCCTTGATACTCTATCAAATATCTTTTCATCTACAGCTTGAAAGATGAAATACAATGCATTTTGATCTTTCTTTCGTGCATCCCATAATGTATCATTCCGTGCTTGTGAGAGATTATCAAATGCTTGTTGATCTGCTACGTTGATATATCCCATCTCTACGAGATCCCATAACCCTTGAGAGCGAAAAAGTACCTTCATCTGGATGCTCCAATGATCGTAGTTTGTTCTACAAAACCTTGAGAGTTGTGGTTGAATCATTACATTCATAGCCATGATTCTCTTATAAAATAGAAAACTACGATATATCAAACAAATCTCAAGAAATTGATTGAATCAAGTGATCGTAGAGGCTCTGATACCATTTGTTAGCCTTGAATTAACTTGAAGAAAATTGAGAAATATGACTCTGAAAATTTTGCGTATTTCTTCTCATCTATTCACATGTAACTATCCAATATATAGGGAATACAAGATAAACTTAATCTAAAAAGAGATAAGATAAAACATAATAAACATCACCACTTTTTAAAACTAAATAGAGTCCTAGTTTATCTAAACTTCTAACATAATTAAAGTTAAATTATTTAAACTTAGGTATGAGTGAATTTTAACCACAATCAATGAATGTTAAAAGAGGACATGTGACGAGCTTGGGAGGTATAAGTCAGTAAGTATACCACTCAATGAAATGTGCAATGCATGCTATCACTCTTCTTAGTTAAATGTCTTCCCACCCTTCATGCAATGATGCAAAGAGTGGTGCTCGAGTGTTAATCTTGCTTGAATAGTACTTGTATAACTCAACAGCTTGCCACTTGTGTTCTTTGATACCTATTAATTAAGGTTAAATTATTTAAACTTATTTATTTTAACAACGACTAATGATTGTTAAAGAGGACATGTGGTGTGCTTGGGAGTTGTGTGTGTACCACTCAATGAAATGTGTAATGCATGCTATCACTCTCCCTTAGTTAAATGCTTTCTCCTGCAAAGAGTGGTACCCGAGTGTTACTCTCGGGCATCTGCCAGAAATAATCGTTACCAAAAAATAATAAAATATGTACAAAAAGAAAAAATAATTTAGATTGTGAGCTGTAAATAGAGAGTGCTATCTCTCCGTTTCGCCAGATTACAACAATCCCAAACCCAAATTCAGTGCCTTGGATAGGGCTGTAAACAGATGTGGATATTATCTGTATCCGAATCCGTTTAGTTGGGTATTTATCCGAATAAATATTCGACAGAGCAAATTCGGATAGTAAATCACTATCCGTTTATAATTGAATACGGATTCAGATACTGGTATATCCGATCCGATAAATATCCATATGATTATAATATATATAAATATAATATATTTTAAATTTATAAAATTAATATTACCTTTAAAATATATTTTTTAAATAAAAAGTTATATATTTTTATATTTTTAAATGTTTTTTTTAAATAATCGGATAATCATCCCGATACTATCCGAATCCGAATATTTTAATCGGAGTCAGATACGAATATCATACTCATATTTCATTATCCGCTGGATATTTATTCGGATATGGATATCCGGATATATAATCAGATACGAATTCGGATATTGGTATATCCGCTCCGATTACGGCCCTACCTTGGAAGATTATAACTTCAAGTCTTCTCCAGATTGAGAGGAAGACAAAGAACACTAAATTGAAAACGAAAATGCTTAGGGCTGGTTGCAGAGGAGTTCTAGGGTTAGGGCATCAGAAAAATCAGTCTCAGTCACAGGCCCTGGTTCGTCTCTACCATGAGAGGGTCGTCGATCACTACAACAACCCTCGCAACGTCGGATCCTTCGACAAGAACGATCCCACTGTTGGGACGGGGCTTGTCGGTGCTCCGGCTTGCGGTGATGTCATGAAGCTTCAGATTAAGGTCGATGATGAATCGGGGAAGATTGTTGATGCCTGCTTTAAGACTTTCGGTTGTGGATCTGCCATAGCCTCTTCTTCTGTAGGTCAGTCTCTTGAAATTCTGAACTTTCAAGGGCTTCCGTATGTGTTTCTGTTTAGAGTTATGCTCCAGCGGTTCTGGAATTAATAGGTTTTTTTTTTGGTTCTTTCTTTTGCTTTTTGTGTTAATCTGGGAGGCGGATGTCTTTGTTAGTTTGCAATTCTGAAATAGGTTGCTTGAATTTTTAGAATTTGGAAAGTAATTCTATCATCTGGTTTTATTTGGTTTCGGGATTTCTGAACAATTTGCTTGTAAATTTGATAATGGTTAACTAGTACTCATTTAAACTGAGTTCTAGATTAATCTTTCTTAGTTGCTGAAACCACCAGTGTTGTAAATTCTCCCATATATCTCTCCGTTGATATCACCGGAAACTCTAAGGTGTCTGTGTATACGAGTCTTGGTTTTCACGAAGAACAAGGAGGTTTGTCTTTCATTTCGACTCCAGGAATTGGAGAATTATGAATAACTATACCAAATTTTCTATGAGTAAATTAGTAGCAAAAATACTTTGGTGATTGTAATGGAAATCATTCTAATTCTGGTTTTATGTGATGGTAATCATTCTAATTACTGGTTTTATCATTTTCAGCTACTGAATGGGTAAAGGGAAAGCAAATGGAGGAAGTCTTATCCATTAAAAATACGTGAGTTTCATTCTAACTCTATGATCTTGATTTTGATCAATATATTAGGGTACCTATTATGTAGTTTTCATGTGGGGTCCGTGATTTATAAAAGCTAATTTTACATTAAAAATATGTCTATGTAATCTGGCATGGAAGTTTCATTTGCCCCTTTTTAGAGTTGGAATTTAGATGTAAGTTTCCCATTAAGGACGGTTGTTCCTTTCTGTAGTACTTTATTGTCCTCCTGCTTGGTATGCGAAACCAGACTGGTAATCGTTACAAATTTAGGCGTTATGTTGGTTTTTTTCTTTCTGGGTATATAATTTTTTTTATTGGAAACAGTGTAGTAGAAGTGTTGCCTAGACACTGCCTAGGTGCGCGAGATTGCTATCACCTACATTGGGGTCTATGCTAACATATGTTAAGATGTGTCACGTAGTGGCACCTTTGGATTGCCTAGACTCTTTAGCACTAAGCGACAAAGTAGCTAGTCGCCCAAGATCCATGTGAACTTGGGCATTATCTGAAGAGAAAAGTAACAAATCTTATAAGATGAGGGGGAGTGTGAAGGGTTTTGAGAAACATTGTCTAGGGTCTCTGCATTTTTCTGTCTCTTGAAGAAGACAGGACGAAATATAATCCTTTCTCTATCCCCCCTCCCCCTCTCTTCTTTTATTTTTAATTTAAATTTTTGGTAGTAAGCCACTAAAATAATTTGCTTTTCCATATTCATCTGGCATTTGTTTCTTCACTAGTTGGAATTAGCCCTTTTATCTTGTTTAACAAGCTGCTTTGTTGGCTTGTTTTCAGTTTTCAATCTCTATCTACAATTATTTTTTAGTATATTAACTTTAATAAATTTAATAAAAGCTAAATTTGGGTTTGTCTAGGTGTTGCTAGGCTTCTCCCTGGCTATGCCTTGCCTAGGGAATCCTTATCTTCTAGATTATTGTATGAACGCTTTAATTACATTGTGAGGTCAACTAAGTTTGCAAGGGTACAATTCCTACTTATTATTTCTTGGTTACTAATCTTCATTTTGCCTCCGTGACTTTATTGGACCAAGTGGAGAAGACACTTTTCTCTAGGATATAGTACCTACACTTTAGCCCAATAATTTCTCCTCTATGGTCTATGAGTTTATCTGACCTTTTAGTTTATTTTTTTTTTTTACTGGTGTGGCAAATGAAGACATTCGAAATTGAAAAGAGGAAACTCTCCCTTTAAACTTGTACTATTTTATCATATCTTCTTTATTAAATTAGGGTGGGCCCTTCTTCAGAAACTATGACTGGTTTGCTTCCATTTGCAATTTTTACTGAATAGGCAAAATCACCGTTTTCATTGAATATTGTTTCACTGTGAAATTGATTTCCTTTTATGCCTTTGCTGGCTTCCACAGATATTAGGTTTAACTATCCTTGATGCTATTGCACATTTTTTGTCCTACAAAAGTGGGAGAGGGTCGTAATTTATTTTATCTAATTTCTCTACAAATGGGCCAAGGGATACCCTCTCTCCCCGACATACCCAATCACATCGAATCATGTATCTATTAGTTTATTCAATTTCCAAGATTATAGTCATGTTCTCATGCCGGATACTTGAGATACAAAACTGTTTACATATGATGTAGGATCGATTAGATTTAGCACTAAGAAGTAGGGTTTGTGGGAAAAATGCTGGTTTATGGAATGTTGATTATAAAAGTAAAAAGAAATAAGGATATATAAAATCTGAAGAACATGGAGAGAGAAGAGAAGAATCTATGCAATCACACCTAGGGTTTCAACTTTCAAGGCAATCTGACTTTGGGTTGGAGGTATTCACAGACCACAGTTCACACATCTAAAGAGTGTTAGCAATCTTCAGAATTTTTCTATCATCTTCTCAAAATAAAGCATTACAACTCTTTTATAGCTTGCTGGACATTCTCCTAGCTCCCTATTCTTATTTGAACTCTCTAGTTTCCTATTCCTATTTGAACTCAAATTAGCAAGTTTGAAAAGTCAAATTTGTCTCTTAAATAAGTAACCAAACAGAATTAAGCTAACTAAACTTGGCCCAAGAACACTTAAAAGAAGCAATCTCAGATCTGGACCAGACCCAACTACTAGTTATCACAAAATCACTAAAATACCCATGATACCCAAAACTTTAAAACTAATAATAAACTAAGTCTTAACAACTATGATAATCAAACCAAAGCATCAAACTTCAAACCATCTAAAATAAGACTCCCAAACACATCCAGTTGGGTCTTATAGCCACCTATCTTCTCACGTAGGTCATACACATTCTAATGGTGCGAAATCAAATTTGGGGCTGCTTTAGAGTTTAGACTTCCTTTGATAGGTCTTAAGTGCTGGGTCTGGTTCCCATCAACATATACCCATTTTTTATATGTTTGGCATATTAAGAATATCTCCACTTGACTTATGGTGGCAATGTTCACCATTTTTCTGAGAATTTGTCATTTTGGGTCTCAAAAAAGTCTAAAAATCAGTGACAAAAATTGTAGTCAAGTGTTGTAGGTTTCTTGGGGAATCTTCAAAGAGTTTAAGATGAATCTTCCTACCCTTCTTTTTGTTGTTACCTGATGCGAATGTGTGAAGTCTGAGTGATAGGATTTCCCATAAACTTCATAATCTTGTAACTACGAAGCATGTTGCTGTGTGGTTTTATTAACATTGCAGCAGTTAGTCGTACTAAGTAGTATTGCAATGTGAATTTAAGAGATAAAGAACTCTCTCTTTCTTTTCTGATAAAAAAACCCCTCCTCTTTCACATACATCGTTTTCTTCCTTGAAGCTCTACCTAGAGGGCAAGATTGACAGTTTGATAGTTAGGATAATATAGTAAATATGGGGTTGTTGAGCTGCACTTCTTTTGACGGTGGTACCAAGAGCTAGCATTTATCTGGTATCAAAACCTTTCAGGCTTTCTTTTGTTTAGTCAAGGTCTAATTGTGTATCATTCAATTCTTTGGAGCTTCAGGGACGGATACTTTTATTTGCAGGAGTGTGTACAAAATAGATAAGGACAATTATCATTCAGTTGATGTGCATCAAGAAAGATTCACAGGGCGTGAAATATTATAGTTGGGGGATTCTAAAATGGTTACCGAGTGAGGATCTCATAGAGGAACCTAGTGAAGGGAATCACCAAAGGCTCTTCTAAAGTTCTAAGCATGATTTTTCTGGCTGCTCATTAGAGAATTTTGGTTGCTTGGTATGGCTGTGAAGGGGGGTGAAGTAATTTTTTTTCTTAGATCAAAGATGCAAGTGGAGCAGAATCTATAGCTTGATTAGCTTCATTGTTTGATATTATTATTTTTTCTGCTCCTTGGGGTCTCTTAATTCAAGAAGGTTATTCTTTCAATGAGAGTAAACTGGCCTCGAGAAATAGCTTGGGCTTATGTGGCTTCATTGGTGTCAAATTTTATATTTTAAATAGTTAAGCCTGTGAACAGCTTCATCATTAGGCAAATGATACTGCTGATTCCCTAGCCAAATGAGTTGTTGCCCTAGAATCCTTTCACATACCAGATTTACTACCTCCATATGAAGTTTCAGTATTTTCTCTTTCTTCCTTGGTATTTACTTTTCTGGTCTAAGGTAATTTGGAAACCAACTCCATCCGGAGAGTACAGTCTGAGGTCGGCCTGGCGTGAGATAGCCCAGCATCGACTGAAAGTTTCGTGGTTTGATCTGATTTAAAATGAACATTCCTAGCCACAACTTTATAGCTTGGCTAACCTTGTCAGGAGCTCTACAAACTCAAGACATTCTGGTTAGGCACTCCATTCTTCCTCGATCCAATTGTGTTTTTTGCCGCTCACATTCAGAGAGCATTAGCCACCTTTTCTTCGAGTGCCAATACTCGAGATCTATTTGGGCCCTCTTGTTAGATTTTTGTGGTTTCACTCATAGATCAATTTTGGATTGGGCAAATGAGTTAGCCTGGATTTCATCCTCATTTAAAGGTAAAGATGTGATTCATTCATTCAGAAAAGTTGTCTTCAACGCCTCGATCTATCATATTTGGCAGGAATGAAACAATCGTATATTCAAGAATGCATTCCTAGATCACTCTTATATCATCTCCAAGATAAAAAAAAATGACTCGAGAGGCCGCTTCATAATGCCTAAGCCTTTTCTGGAAGACACCTCTCGCAGCAGATTTATTATGGGGAAATGGGGTCTAGCCGGAAATGGGGTCTAGCCGCTGACTATACCGTGACGCCTCCTCGCTCATGCTCTTGGCTGCCCCCTCCTCCTTCCTATTGGACCTTGAATACTAATGGATCCCTTCGTGGATCTGATGCTGGTATCGGAGGCATTCTTCGAGATCATCGTGGCGAGGCTTGGTTAGCTTTCGCAGAAGGTTGTATGGCTCTCTCCATTGATATGCTTGAGCTACATACTATTAATAAAGGCCTCCTTTGCTTTTTGGTGCTTCAAGACTAATGGTCTACTCTGATTCGAAATTGGTGGTGGAGGTCATCAATGAGAATCTCGCCCCTCCTTGGCGATGGACTGCAGATTACAGCGAAACCAGGAGACTTATAGCTTTATTCGAAAGTTGCAAGTTTCATCACATCTGGAGAGAGACAAATTTGGGGGCAGATTGGCTAGCCAAGTATTGTAATTCTATTTCTAGTTTCTTTTTCCTCCCTACTGATCTCCCCTTTGAGCTTCAGAAAGATCATCTTCGATGATAGCTCCGGAAAGGTTTACTATAGAATATAATAACCATTTTTTCTATATATCCTGGTCAGGGTCTTCCTAACCCCAGCTTGCCTTCCAAAAAAAATAAAAAAAACTTCTGTCTATCCTCTTTCTTCCTTCGTCATCAAATAAAGTGTTAAATTTTAATGATCGGGCATTCCTTTAATTCATTGGTAATAAGGATGCTAATTTGTGAGGGTCTGTCGCAATTTTGAAAGAATATGTGCTTGCATAAGTAGCTGAACAGTATTTCTGATCTTCTTCAGAAGAATGAGCTTCTGGTCGAGCACAATACCCGTTTTAATGGTTACCTTGACTGTGGAAAGAAGTTCATATGGGTTTTCTGTTCCAAGTTCTTATGAGGGCTTATAGAGTCTCAGCATTGATTCTTATCTACCCCCCTGCTCATTCTTATTAGAGCTTGAAAACAAGTTCTCATTGCTTAGCTTGTCACAGTGCACACAACTTGCTGGAATCCTTGCCTTGTTTTCCTAGGCATGCCATCTGATTTCCATTTCTATGGTTTGAGTATCATCTGAAAAACATGGTCTCAACATTGCTATGGGAGCAGCACGGAAACTCAGATATCAACCACATCAACTGTAGATAATCTTTATAACTTTTTGGTCATTTAAAAGTTCAGATGTGTTCTATCATCTATGCTTCCACTCCATTTAGGCTCCATGTCTTGTCAAAATGTAAGTGTATGAATATATTCTAATGCCACTTTCAGCTTCCCCTCGTCCTTTTAGGGCCTTTAACCTTCCCAGAGCCCTCCTTGTTGGTACCCATTATTGGTTTTCAGTTGCACAGTAACCAGTGTAGTTAAGGCGTCGCCTAGGCCTTTTTGGTGGTGGGGCACCCGACTAGGTGCTTAGGCGGGCAAAAACAGCTAGGCGGTCGACTAGGTGATGCCTAGACGCCTAGGCATTGATATCTGGGCGGTCGTCTAGGTGGTCTAGCTTATAAAAGCTATTTTTTTTCTTTTTTTGCTTAAAAAAAATCCAAAAAATCTCAATAAATAAGAAAAAAAATAAAAAAACATGTAATGAAGAAGTATTAAGATTCTAAATCGTTTTTATCACTAAAAATATCTTTTTTTTCACTAAAAATATCGTTTTCGCAGGGGGGCTCTGTCCCCCTGCCACCCCCCCGGGAATCTGCTGAAGGTTGTACATTCCAAAACAAACAAGATGCTTCTAAAGCCAATATGAAGCTCAAAATTTAGAAATAAGAAAATTAGATGAGTCGAAGGTTGAAACATACAAATAATCCAGTCTAGATAGGTAGATACACACTGTTGGGACAACACACGATGAAGCTCTTCTTAAATACTTTACTATTTCTTGGGTTTAAATGATGAAACTCTTTTATTATTTTTATATTACATAATCTTTAACATCATGTTATAATTCTGAAGACATTTTTTAGGCTCTAGGGCCTAATATTATACATGTAACATGGACAGTAACACGAATTTGGGTATTTGGCCCAGATTTTGAAGTGTTTAATACTCTACTATGTCAACATATCTTTGGTTATGTGATATGAATGATTGTAATAGACTTTTTATTTTATGTTTTTGTGGAATGTGGGTATGGAGTTTTGGTCTTTTGGATGTTATATATAATAATATATATACGTGATATATATATATATATAATTATATATATATATATTTATATTAAATTTATCGCCTAGGCAACGCCTCGCCTAGCCGGGGCTAATCGCCTAGGCATCGCCTAGACGCCTTGACTACACTGACAGTAACTAGCGTGTCTAATCTAAAATGAGGGCTTTGTCCCCGCCGAAAATGATGTTTACTATACTATATCTTGGAGGATTCAGTTATAATATGGAAGCATGTGAACTTATCTCCTTGATGCAAAATTTAATATTTCCTTTTTCTGGAACTGATGTGCACAATTTTCAATAATATTTCAGGGAAATTGCAAAACATCTATCACTTCCTCCAGTGAAGCTGCACTGCAGCATGCTTGCTGAGGATGCAATCAAGGCGGCTATAAAAGATTATGAAGCGAAACGAGCAAAGTTTGATGCAAACGCTGAGGCTGCACCTGCTGAGAAGGCTGCTGATGCCTAATGTAACGTACTGTCAGGAAAAAAGAGAAAAAGATCTAGAAAGGGGATATGATCTACCCATCAGTTAGCTCTTATAAGAATGGATCTTGGCTGAACTTAGAAGTGCGTCTACACACTTGTTTTTCATGGTTTCTGTATGATCACTTGCTCTCCTTTAATGAAGGATCTAAACTCTGTAAATAGCCAATTCATATGGGTATAAAGTTGCTTCTTACTTGTGGGGTTTCTATATAATACATATCTTCTCTTTCACCTAGCAATTAAAATAACCAGAGATAAACTGATCCTGACCAGCATGGGTGGATGTAATTCTGGGCCAACCAATTGCATGATATTGACTGGCTGATAAGATCGGATCTCTCTCTGGAGTATCCAGTCACCTTTCGTCCTCTAGTTAGTCTGCCTTCTGGATTAAGATCCCTTATGATGGGGGATCACGAATGGATGTGTGAGAGGTGCTGAAGTAGCCTTGATAATTGAAGGTTTGATGATGCCGGGTGAATGCAACTCGATCAGGATGACGAGAGGCCAAAATAGAACCAACTAGGCTTCTGTTGAGGTCATATTAGTTTGGTTATGGCTGTTGCATTCGTGCAGTTCACTGAAGCTGGGTGAGAACCTGGCTAGCTTCGCAGTGTGTACTTGATATCCTAGAGGTAGACAGAAAACGCTTGGTACTTGCTAGGAAGGTCTTTCTATTTCATGCCAAATTGCCAATGCTGTTAAACTTGAAATGACATGATGTCACTCTCAACAAGGCATACAGAAGTGTCAGATCGAGTTACTGCAGAACTTTGGCGTCGTGATGCTCTTTGCCTTGTATGTTTTAGAGTCGTGATGCTCTTTGCATTGTAAGACCGAGTGGATAAAGGAGGAGGGTTGATTTCTGGTTGGCATCCTTGTTTACCAGGATATCTTAAGAAGATAGATTGAATACCCCGCTTTTATAGTAAAGAAAATAAATATTTATCTTCTCTCCAAACTTGACCCTTGAGACTTGAGAGAGGGTAGGGTTTGGTCCTAATGAGTTCAGGCGTTTGACAGCCCTAGTGAGTCAGTCAAGACCTGAAGAGTGTTTTTTTGGGATAGGAATATCGTGATTCCCAGGCGTGTTGTATGTGGAACCCACCACATCGAGAGATGGGAGGCTGAGCCCCCTTTTTTGTTTTCATACACACAACTCCATTTTGTTGTCATCGTATATTGCTAGAAAAACCCTTGTCTAAATGAGCTACTTGCTAGAGAGGGAGCAATTCAAAGAGAAAAGGACGAGAAAATCTCTCCCTTTCTTTCCTCTCCATCACTTCAAACGCCCATTCTCCTGCTCCTTCACTACGTAGAAACCCAACAAGTATGATTGTCAACATCGTTTTGGTCCCACATAAAGAGAAGTGAATGGTTGTCCTTGAACCAATCTACACTCGATGACAAATATTTTCCTAGTGGCATTTTATTATTGTATATTTCTTCGGCTCTGCATATACGGCCTGTAGCGAATAGCAGGTTCGCGGCTATGTTTAACATGAATACATACTCGCAAAGAAAACAACTGAAACTGATCGTATCATACTTTTCTTTACAGTTTTAGTTATGCTAATGCGTGAGGAATGAAAAAGTGTGAAATAAGTAGGAAATGTAGAAAACCAAAGCAATAAGGGCTCGTTCTTTTGCGCACTGCGCAAGTTTTGTCCTTTGACAATATGTATTTTCTTTTGAGAACAAGACATATCGTGTTTTTCATCTCTAGGATAGCAATAAGACCTTAAATGCAGCAAACGAAATGATATCAAATCTCATAAAAAACTATAATAAAACTTGTAATCTCAAGGTGGTAAAAAGTAATTTTGTTAGAAATCTTAACATAATAACTCAAATTTCTTAACAATTACTATGAAAAAGTATAAAGTGTCAAGCTTTATAAGTCTTAGCAAAAGAACGGATCCTAAAAGAAAATGCAAATCACACCAATATGCAACATACTTGCTTGCATCCACTAATGAGCCCTGCAATTCATTACTCTCAAGGGAAAGGAATTACAATTTGTAACAACGTTTTCTCCTTGCATAACTATAATTTTTTTCTAATTGAGAATATATATCTCGTACAACATATTTGGATCGGGTTCTCGGTTAGGGGACACCCCCCCCCCCATCGGGGCATGTCAATTGTACTTTCTCTGCATTGTAATGCAGAATACTAGACACCTATCAAAATAGTAGGTAATCGGTAAGTATGATATGGTTACACTACTCTCCTCCCGTTGCAATCTCACAATTGTCGGGCTTTGAAAGATTTGCATATCGCTATATTGGTGTGCTCCCACCTTTGATTCTCAGCTGAAAACGATGAGATGGTGGTGTTTTTCCAAGAAACACGAGAATTTAATGGTGATTATTATAATTATTGGCAAGAAAGTTTTGGTAACAGCTCTTAGGGGCTTGTCCATGTGTCCTGTCTACGTCTTGCCATTGTCTTCGAGGACCACTACTGCAGCCACCATCACTCAAAGGGCTGAAAACTTGAGGTTAGAGATCAAGATTCTCTCATCTTCACTAGCTCATCCACACATTGTGTTAAATTAGTTATTTTCACGCTTTTTTCATTCTTTCTTTCCGAAGACACCCTAATATAATACCCATGCCGTAGCATACTATGAGAATCTGTCCATGAGCTATAAACCATTCATCACTAAATCCCCTTAATTATTATATCTCAATACATTATAAATACGCGTAGATGCGGGTGGGGTTCAATTACATTGAGTGATGCTTTACGTGCTATTCTTTACTCTCTTTTGTTTTCTTTAGAGAGAGCTCTGTCTGTGTGGGGCCATTGGCCTTCGAGCTTGACCACCGAAAATATCATAGGATAAGGGTGCCTTATGGAATGCTGTTGGATGGGTGAATGGAATGGGGATGGGTTCGTTACATATTTTTTAGCTCCAGATCTTTTTTTTGTGGCCAAAAGATTAGCTGTGGCGGCTGCCCGAGCTGGGTGCTCGGGCATCCACAAATCAGTGGGCATGTGGCGTTTTAAAGGGGAAAGATACCAAGTGGGGAGAAGTCAAAATATTGGGGAAAAAATGAAATGACTTCTCCTCTAAATTATCGCCAGGTGCCCAATGTATTGTGGATGCCCGAGCGCCCAGCTCGGGCAGCCGTTTTTGTTTTAGGGAGGTAAGTTGGGGTTAGGTAGACCCAACAAAATATAAAAAAAAAATCTCTTTCCATATCTATCTTCACATAAGAGTTACAAATCTTTAAGCTACAAATCACATCTTAAGAGTTAAGCATTCCCAGACGCTACCTAATTATTATTGGGAGAGGAATGCTAGCCCTACTCTCTCAGTCAACTCATACTTTCACCCTCTACCAACCATTTGTCTATTTTTGGTGAGAGTGCTTTAATCATTATGGCCAGGTGGTTAGTGGAGGATGATAATAGATGTTGATTGAGAATAGGTCTAGCACTCCCCATTATTCAAGACTGATGTAACGAATTCTTTCCATTTTTAAACTTTTATACTTGTCTCTATACAAGGTTAAACCATGGACCAAATTAATCACCTTACCAGCATCAACATCAGGGGCTTCAGAATCT
The DNA here is from genome assembly GCA_015143295.1 of Tetracentron sinense. Taxonomy (NCBI): domain Eukaryota; kingdom Viridiplantae; phylum Streptophyta; class Magnoliopsida; order Trochodendrales; family Trochodendraceae; genus Tetracentron; species Tetracentron sinense. The sequence continues at coordinate 38,256,742 of CM026560.1, forward strand.
TTTTAATGTCATTGTCATCACCATTGGCGCGTTGGTTGAGTCTTCCATTGATATTTCGGTCGACTTCCAGACCGGAGATAGATGTTGCATGGTCGAAATCTAATGCAATAAGAACAATTTTATTTGTGATTTTTTTAAGTTAATAATCTACATAATTTTAATATTTTCAGCCAGCTCTTACCATTACTAATATATGGTAGTTTGCTTAGTTTTGTGATTTGACAATATCCGTTTTCTTTTGAAAACTTGATGTATTGTGTTTATGAAGTTGCAATTCTTGTAAGACTTCAAATGGAATAAAATGAATGATTTCAAATCTTATAAAAAAATGATAAGACTTGAAATCACATGTGACAAGATGGTAAGAATTAAGACTCAAATTTCCTATCAATTACCACAACCTAGTGCAAAACACATGTTTTGAACTAATCCCTCTCTTAAAAGAGAGTATTATTAGAATTATCCTTTTATATTAAAATAACAACCCAAGAATATTCATTGGGATATATTACACTCTTACAGATGTTTAATTAGTTTCCCTATTTGACTATTGAAAGGGAAAAATCTCGTACACGCCACACGTATATAGCTGCTTAGTTGGTAGAGGAATGTTAGCAAAACGACACTTGTGAATGAGTCTGAGGGGGTGGGTGTGCACCCTGAAATAAGCTCCGATGATAAAGTCAGTATAAGGCACAAGCACATGAACATATGAACATAATAGTATAAAGATACTTATCGTGAGGTCACTGGGTATATGCACTTGAGGACGAGCTCTGGTGTTATGCTCTGGAGATTGTAGCTCAGGAAGCACAAAGAATATGGCTTAGACAACGTAGCTCGGACAAGGCACAAACAACGTAGCTCGGACAACGTAGCTCGGATAAGGCATAGACAATGTAACTCGGATAAGGCACAGACAACGTAGCTCTGACAACGTAGCTCGAATAAGGCACAGACAACGTAGCTTGGATAAGGCACATACAACGTAGCTCAGATAAGGCACAGACAACGGGTACGTTGTGCATCTCACGACGGGTACGTTGTGCAGCTCACAACAAACAACGAGCTCGGACAACGCGACAACGGATTCGGCACTATTCACAACACAACGCGACAACGGATTTGGCACTATTCACAGCACAACGTGACAACGGATTCGGCACTATTCATAGCACAACGCGACAACGGATTTGACACTATTCACAACACAACACGACAACGGATTTGGCACTATTCACAGCACAACGTGACAACGGATTCGGCACTATTTATGGCCTATTTGAGAGAATCCGGTGACCATAATAGATTGTGAAGCGATAAAGAGCATCAAGTAGCCGGATAACACCAATGGAGGATGAGAGAATCAGGTGAGTGGCCGCCTGCATATCCCTTCGGGGTAGGGGTGTGAATGACTCAAGCTTCTCAGATCTCCTTCTTCCTTTTCTGCCCTTTATTTCCTCTCTTGCCTTCCGCACCATCCTTCCATTCTTTCTGGTGATTCTTGCTTATTTATAGGCATTTTGAGTCATCATGACTTGTGTAGTCATGATGAGGTCACCTGTCAGACAACACTCAAATGAGCCAGCACATAGCTCAAGTGGGCTTATGTCGGCTAAATTGTTAGAATTTGCTAGAGTGAGAAATTCCTATTTTACTCATTCTTTTTACTCATTTTTACGAATTTTATCCCTTACACTTAGCCCCTTCTCGGTTCCTTGGACTCCGTTCGAGGTGTCGAGAATACATAATGGGTAAAATTCTCAAAGACGATAGCCTACAAGCTGCACAAACAAACAAGTAACTTGCTCCCAAGTACGTAGAGCACAAAAATGAACATAGATCAGTAACACTTCAAAAAAGAATAATCTTTTTACTTCCACGATTGTAAGACACCGACACATTATGAGATGACAGTAAAGGAGTACGGAAGCGCATAACATAACACATCATAAATGTAATCAGACAACTGACATTTCATATGATAGGCCTCGTGATGGGACACCACGCTCAGATGACATTTCATTAGTATAAGCCACTAGATTTGCTCAGATGACAATTCATTAGATAAGCCACATGTGTCCCGTGGTGAGTACCCTACTCAGATGATAAGTCATTTGACATTGCATTTATGACACATTTCATTAGACAGTTCATCGATCATTTACTGATAGGCTGATAATTCACTTGAGAATTCACTTGATATTGAAAATGCACTAGAGTATGCACTGGACAGTTCAATTGATAAAGCACTTGAGAATGCACTCGATAACTACCTCTTGATTGTTGTCATGTAGTGGAAGCATCATTCAGAGGTAGAAGATGCTCGTCATTTGTGATTGTCTAAGCCCATTTGCCTCATTCTCAATTGTTCCCACAGACGGCGCCATTTTGAAAGAGAAAAATCCCGTACACGCCACACGTCTATAACTGCTTAGTTGGTAGAGGAATGTTAGCAAAACGCCACCTGTGAATGAGTCTGAGGGGGCGGGTGTGCACCCTGAAATAAGCTCCGATGATAAAGTCAGTATAAGGCACAAGCACATGAACATATGAACATAATAGTATAAAGATACTTATCGTGAGGTCACTGGGTATATGCACTTGAGGACGAGCTCTGGTATTATGCTCTGGAGATTCTAGCTCAGGAGGCACAAAGAATATGACTCAGACAACGTAGCTCGGATAAGGCACAGACAACGTAACTCGGATAAGGCACAGACAACGTAGCTCTGACAACGTAGCTCGGATAAGGCATAGACAACGTAGCTCGGATAAGGCACAGACAACGGGTACGTTGTGCATCTCACGACGGGTACGTTGTGCAGCTCACAACGGACAACGAGCTTGGGCACTATTCACATCGGACAACGCGACAACGGATTCGGCACTATTCAAAGCACAACGCGACAACGGATTTGGCACTATTCACAGCACAACGTGACAACGGATTCGGCACTATTCACAGCACAACGTGAAAACGGATTCGGCACTATTCACAGCACAACGCGATAACGGATTTGGCACTATTCACAGCACAACGCGACAACGGATTTGACACTATTCACAGCACAACGCGATAACGGATTTGGCACTATTCACAGCACAAGGTGACAACGGATTCGACACTATTCATGGCCTATTTGAGAGAATCCGGTGACCATAATAGATTGTGAAGCCATAAAGAGCATCAAGTAGCCAGATAACACCAATTGAAGATGAGAGAATCAGGTGAGTGGCCGCCTGCATATCCCTTCGGGGTAGGGGTGTGAATGACTCAAGCTTCTCAGATCTCCTTCTTTCTCTTCTTCTTCTGCCTTTTATTTCCTCTCTTGCCTTCTGCACCATCCTTCCATTCTTTCTGGTGATTCTTGCTTATTTATAGGCATTTTGAGTCATCATGACTTGTGTAGTCATGATGAGGTCACCTGTCAGACAACACTTAAGTGAGCCAGCACATAGCCCAAGTGGGCTTATGTCGGCTAAATTGTTAGAATTTGCTAGAGTGAGAAATTCCTATTTTACCCATTCTTTTTACTCATTTTTATGAATTTTATCCCTTACAACTATGATTCTGAATAGGTAAGTTTCAGGATTTAATTCTCCTGCTCGAGGTTGAGAAACGTTAGCTGGTGAGAGGGAAATGTGACACCAGGTGTTAGATATGCTGAGGTGTTACGTGCTTATCCAATACAAACCCCTCTCAAACAAGGATGGTGTTTACAACTGGTCACCTAAGTTTTCTCTGCAGGAGTGCTAGCCCTACTCAGTCAACTCCTACTCTCACCATCTACCAATTATCCATCTATTCCGGAAGTTTTTACCCATTCTTTGGCAAAAAAAAATAAAAGTTAGATATGTGGTTGGTAGAGAGTGAGAGCATTCCTCTTTTCTCTAAGGCGTATTCTATTCTCACTCAAAAACCAACACCAGCCCTTGCTTTCAATCAAAAATCAAACTCTCTTTTCTATTCTATATTGTAAGTAATGGTTTTTGGCTGCGAGTTCGGAATTCATGAGAGAGGACTAAAGCATATGCCTTTGCCAAAGCTGCCGCCTTGGAGCCGGTTAAGATTTAGAGGTAGAAGCAGCCTCTAAACGTAATAGGGCGCCCTCTCTAAATTAGGCAGATTTAACCCCATGGCCATTTATAGCCATAAATGGCCACGTCACTCGATTATTCCATCTTCGAATATTGCTACCTTCCTTGACGTTTTCTACAAAGAAAATGTCAACCTCTAAATCCCCTCTGCATGAAAAGAAAAATACTGAGGCTAGCATTCTCCATACTACAATGACACCAAGCTTTCAGACGACGTCGACGAGGGCCCCATCAAATCTTAGCCCTCGGTACCGAAGATAAGGCTAGATGGACGGTGGGAGGCACGATATTCATTCGAGCCATCCACATACAGCCCTAAAATTAGAAATATGAGGCTAGCATTTCTCTATATATAAACGTAAAAGACCTAGAAACTTCATTTGGGTTTCATTTGGTGTCATTTGGCATGCATGTATTTTGTATTTGATGGTTATATAAAGAGGGCAGGCTTACCACAGTAGAGCTCAGGAACAAAGGCGAGTAGGGTGGCATCCTGAGTGTTGCTGGTTTACTATCCCCACACTCCTCAACACCAATCCTTCTATAGTTCTTCTAAGCCCCTAGAAATGGCCCCTGAAGTGCCTGTTGATGTCTTCACCGGCACCGGGAAAGTTGCTACGCTCAACGCCGGCTACTCGAAGAGAGCCTACGTAGCTTTCCTGGCCGGTAATGGTGATTATGTGAAAGGAGTTGTTGGACTGGCAAAAGGTCTAAGGAAAGTGAAGAGTGCGTACCCTCTAGTGGTTGCGATCTTGCCCGACGTGCCCGAAGAACATCGTGAAATCTTGAGATCTCAAGGATGCATCGTTCGTGAGATCGAGCCCATCTACCCGCCTCAGAACCAAATCCAATTTGCCATGGCATACTATGTCATCAACTACTCCAAGCTACGTATATGGGATGTAAGTGTACTAATACCCCCAGTTATATATAGATATTGACTAATTACCGAGACTGTTACGTCTCAGGGCAACCCAGACGTCCACGTCTGGGCTGAATTTTAGGGCGTCCAAAATCGTTGGACGCCTTAACATCCGCTACTTTTTTAGCCGGCCTTAAAAGGCTTTTCCGTTAGTAAAATAACGACAATCAAGTTAAATAACATGATTCAGGTTATTTTATTGAATCAAGTAAAATAATATGGTTCTTGTTATATTACTTGAATTTGTCAATTTGTATTATTCACTCAACTAAGCTGGTTTATGCTTATTTTGCTTGAATCACTCAAATAACACACGATTCAAGTAAAATAACATTCGGTTAAAATAATAATATGAAATTTTTACCGGATCAACAAGTAGCATGGATACTAGGGCATCCCAATCCCAAAAATTTGGACACCCTAAAATCCCACATTCCTATGTCCGGTCTTGGGTTGCCATATGACGGGCGGGTCTCATAATCATTTTCCTAATATGAATTACTTGGTATGATTGTAGTTTGAGGAGTATAGCAAGATGGTTTATCTGGATGCCGATATTCAAGTGTATGAGAACATAGACCATCTCTTCGATGCACCGGACGGATACTTCTACGCAGTGAAGGACTGCTTCTGCGAGAAGACATGGAGTCATTCTCCCCAGTTCTCTATAGGGTATTGCCAACAGTGCCCTGATAAGGTGACATGGCCTTCTGAAATGGGTTCACCTCCTCCCTTGTACTTCAATGCAGGGATGTTCGTGTTCGAGCCTAGCCGATTAACTTATGAAAGTCTTCTTGAGACTCTGCAGATCACCCCACCAACACCCTTCGCCGAACAAGTCAGTAACAATCATCTTATGTATCTTACTTTTTTTCAGCAACCACTCTTAAAACTTTACCCTAAATTTCCTTTTTGTTTTGTCCATGATAGGATTTCTTGAACATGTTCTTCCAACGTATGTACAAACCCATCCCTCTTGTGTACAACCTGGTTCTAGCTATGCTATGGCGCCACCCCGAGAACGTCGAGCTAGAAAAAGTTAAGGTGGTGCACTACTGTGCTGCTGTAAGTTCCCACTTCCCTCCATTTCTAGTTTTTTTTTTTTTTTGATAAAACTTTTGAGACCCCCTGCGGAGACCACCGAGACCATGCTCTAAGAGCATGAGATTTCAGGTGGAGCCTACCGAGTGAAATGGGCCCCACCACCTAAAATCCCATGCTCTTAGAGCATGGTCTCGGCCCTAATGGGGTCTCACTAGCAAAGTCGCTTTGCTTTTTTTTTTTTTTATTTATTTTTATTTTGGGGGGGGGTTGACGGAGAGTGTCCCAACCCTGACAAGGAAGGATTAGTCCCTCGGATGCACGCAATCTGCCTCAAATCACGTCTCCATTTTTAGCTTGAATGAGTATTGAAAAAGATCCCATGTTCTGTTATTAACTCTTCTTATATTGCTTTCTCTAATTATCAAAATAGGGATCCAAGCCGTGGAGGTATACTGGCAAAGAAACTAATATGGACAGAGAGGATATTAAGATGTTAGTCGCGAAATGGTGGGATATCTACAATGATGAATCGCTCGACTTCAAGAAGGAGGACCCAGCTGAGGGAGAAACCTTCTCGAGGCCGTCAATCATGGCCACCATGCCGGAGCCCGCGATTTCTTACATTCCTGCACCCTCTGCTGCTTAAAAGAACTCTTAAGAGAGTGGTTAAAGTTTGTGTAATCCTATCTTTTGTCATATATATTAAAAACCCGTTAAGGCTACTAAGATGGCCTCTGTTGTGAGAAATCACAAGTGCATATAAACTCAAGTGTGATGTTCTTGTTTACTATTGTATTTGATGCTCTCTCTATATATATCTTCTTTCTATGTCTCTACCTGCAAACTTGATGGCTGGGATCACGCACTACAAATAAGGAAATTTATTCCACATTCTTTACAGTACAATCTCATGGACTAAATCGGCATTGCATTTTGTACAAAAACATAACTATGCTCATTACTACAATAAAACATTCCCTAATACTTCCCCTCAAACATTTGAGGATCGAGATCTTCACGGGTTTGTCACAAGTCACCCTTGATCTTCCTTGATTTGTTGATGAATAATCAAAACATTCAACCATGCTTGGAGGTCATGACTGTTAGTTTGTGAAGTCATCTTTGTCGCATCCCACTCATCTTATGTGTATGTTGGAGCTGAGACTGTCATGATAGTCTCTCAAAGCACATGAAGCATGACCCACGATTTAAAGAAAAACTCTCATTGGAGAGGTCATCAACAAATGAAAAGAAAATGAGAGTTCGTGAAGCATGATTATGAGAAATAGGGGTTGTAAAGGTATAGAGGATAATGATGGAGTTGGAAAGAGAAAAGCAAGAGCTAAGAGGTCACCAAAGGATCAATGACTCTGATACCGCGAAGAAAACTAAATATTATTGATAGAGAGTAGGATAATAAAGTGTGATGAGATATACCGTATCTCATCACAATGTGATTTGAATTTGAATAGATTAGATTAAGTAAAATTATATTTGATTTGATATGGTTGAGGTTTCCTTCTATATTAAGAATCTTGAGTTATCTAATTAAACCCTCTTTAGGTCCTTGTAATATATATATATATATACCATTTCAAATTCCAATCACTATAAAAAAAGAAGCTATGATGTAATTAATTAGCAGGTTCGATGTTTGGAAAAATGCGATTTTGGTTTCAATGTTAACATGCCAAAGATAGATATATAAATAACAAAAGCAAAACAATATATATGCACGGTTCACCCACAATAGAGCTACGTCCACAAATGATGACTATTAAGAATTTCCACTGTGTATAAATTATAGGGTACAAGAATCTCACTCCCAAACACAAGGAATCTGCTCTCTCTATGAGAGCCATTGAAAATAACCGTAAGCCCGTTTTTCTTTTCGTGAGCTACCCGTTGTCATAGGAGTCACCACTTTTCTTCTTGAGAGTCACTCATTCTTCTTGAGAACTATCAGGGCTCTCCCTAAGAGCAGCCCGCTCTCTTTGTGAGCCTCATTCACTCACATCCTCAGCCTATTCAATAAGTCTACTTCGTAGGCTTATTTGTTGGATTTTAGAATAATAGCTGTAAAAAAGTATGGTTTTTTTTTTTAATATAGGGCTTTTGTTGGGAGTGCGTAAAATGATAAAGGTTTTTTTTCCTTTATTATTTTTCTTGATTATCATAGTGAAAACTGAATCTCGTCGTCGATGTAGTCCACACTGGGTGAACCACATAAATTCATTTCTCTGTTCTTGATATCGATCTTTTAATTTTTCTTTGATTATTATGCAAGTTTTATCACTTGATCCCCAAATACAATCCTAAACCAACTAGTTTTTTTTCTAAATTCTAATCCTAAAATTTAATTCCATAATAATTGAGTTTTACATAAAATATAATTCTAGGCAAATGCCAATAATCTCTACTTTGACTTGAATTCTACCAAACCACACAAGAATACATATAATTTATCTTCTTCACCACCCTTTAGAGTAGTCCAATTAGCCTTGCCACATGTTGATTAACTCTAAGCAAAAAATGACATCTTCGAATAAAAAATACTTCTTCTGTTACTCAGGAACAAAATTCGATAAGTCCAATCAGACTATTCAATCCTCCAAACATAGAAGTGGTATGACGGAAGAGTCTGTTCGTTAAGAACCACTCTATAACCAAACGGAGCATTGCCCAGATTAACCCAGAATAGAGAACTCGATTAGTGCAGAAATATACCAACCCATGGGCATTGTTACCAAACAAAGTCAGTAGACAGAGCTGTTTTCAAACAGACTGCTACATCGGAATTTCTAGAATCTATACAGATCCAATTTTGGAATTGTGCTAGAATCACTCCTAGAGTCTAATTCTTTTTGGGAATCACTTTCAGTAATAACCTAATCTTGATATAAACTGTGTAACAAAGTGTTATCCCTGTGAAGGATAACTCAGTCTCTAATTGGATTAACAAAATCTAATTTGTGGGCATCATATAAAGAGGTTAAAAGTATAGTTCCTGCTAGATGGTGCAAATCTATAGTAGAATGGATCGATTACACGTTAGGTTGAATCCTTAAGATAGAGTTGCCATAGTCTCTTGCACAAACGAGAGGCTCCAACCATTTGTAAGAAGCGCTTGTCACGGCTCTTAGCCGAATTGATTGTGGTCATTGTGTGCAAGCTATTTGAAGTAATCAAACCAACACCTACCCATTCACATAATTTGTCCCTAATTAAAGACACAACTAGAGTCTAGCCAATGTCGTGGCATTAATTATCGTTGTGATATAACATATATATGGCCCATGAAGAATGTACAAACAACACCCCGCTTCTTGCGCCAGTGGTAGGGTGTGGCCTCTCTATTGAGGGAGATCTGGGGATCCAATCCCCCAGGGTGGTGAGTTCGCAAGAGCTCCAATCTCCCAAGCTAACAACTATATAACTATTGTTCTAACCACTAACCGTAGTTAAATGATACCCTCAACAAAAAAAAAAAAACAATGTACAAACAGATGGTCCATGCGGGAAGTCTTCCTTAAATCCTCGGGGGGTTGCCCTAACAATGTTCCTGGTTGAAAACTACCTAACCCCTTTATCAATCAGAAAAGGATTATATGGTTGGGGTTGAACTGTACAAAAAATTTGCTTAGCTATTACACCCAATAATCAATGTTTGAAGTTGGAGTGTGTTTCCAGCTTATTCCAATTTTAGAAAGAGGAAAGACTATTCCTCGAAAGATAAGGGCCTTTGCAACTGGATGACTTCAATTATAACAATTAAAGGCTTTGAAAAATCAAGCACTTGGAAAAATAGCCTAAGTTCAAATTCGTTCAGAGCCACAAAATGGGCTATCTAAGAGTAGCAATGCTTCCATATAACTTTTGCATCAATTGAAAAACACTATATCTAGTTAAGGGACTCTATTTTAATGAAAGTAAATAGAGGATTATACATGTTTAATTGACTTTTCGGTAGGTAAGATAGGGTTAGGCATGACCCCGACCAGTGACATAGATAAAAAGAAAACCGAAATTACAAATGTTAATTTGTACCCATTGAGAGGAATCGGCCATTCCGGAGGATACAAGATGCTTAATTTACGTTGTTAGGGCAAATACCTTCAATTGAGATTTTAGTTGTGCTTTAGTCTAAACCATTATTAGGGTCTAATAAATGTGCTTTTGTCCTAGTCTTTTTCTTCGTCTTTGTTTCCTCACCTTTGTGTTTGTATCAGTAATAAGAACATTCAGACCTAATTTAATTTTTATTTCTTAAATTTAAATTGAAATTTTCTATAAGCTGTTTTTATTACTATTATTATTACTTTTTAACAAACCAAAAAAAAACTGTGTACCTAGATTTGTGTTCCTCATTAGAATATACAGTTTTAGAACAAGACAATTTAAGTGGTCATAGAACCTAAATTCATTTTTGAACTATTGAAAGTCATCCTTCATGATTCTTAAAATTTCTAACAAGTAATGTATCAATTCTGTGTGTGTTTATCAAAAGAAAAAGTTGTTAACTTCCCCTTAGCCCATAATATCACATCGCCTACGGATGGTAAGGCCTGGCCTTCTCCTTAAGTACTCCCACCTCACCCCTCTTTTTTGAGAGGTGTGTGTGGTTAAAAGCTTGAGTTGAGATTGTAGGATTTTGTGTGAGTGTGTTTGATGTGTTTACCAAAATAAAAATGATCAATTCTTAAGTGAATACATTAATTAATTTTTACGTATGGGACGTGGAGCAGGATTGAACATGATGGTGTGCATGCAAGAAGGTAATGGCTTCGTTGGAGCCATGGCATGCCTAGCATATCATGTGCCATCAAGATGAATTCATCCAATGTGGCATGCCATGGGCACTGCGTAGGCAAGTGATAGAAATTAGAGGAATGCTAGCCCTAGTTAGATAGAGGGAGAGAATAGGGTTGACTGAGAGTAGGGCTAAGCACTCCTCTAGAAATTAAACTGTAGAAAGAAAAGCCATGTGCATACCACCTCGGCGATCATTTGGATATAGTAGTCTATGCCCCTTCGAACTTTCCTCCAAGGACCGTGTTAGTATCTTAGTTGCTTCTAGCTAGTTCACACTTTTCATATGTTTATCTTCTTCTTTATCTTCTTTATGTTTATCTTTATCTTTACTAACATAATGCGAGAGCCTTTGCGTAGATGAAATTTTCGAAATTCCCAAACTATCCCTTGCCTTTGATTTAATGTTTTACTTTAATTCCCAAACTAACCCTTGTTCATCTATCTATTTAGAATCATAGCCAATCACGATTGAACTCGGGGAGAGTTCAATTGCACCCGTGGGTTAACACGTGTCTCTTTTAACTCCTATTAACCGTGATTAACTCCTTTCTCTCGCGCTCACATGCATTGCACGTGCTACTAACGAGTTCAATTGCACCCACAGGTTAACACGTGTCCCTTTTAACTCCTATTAACTGTGGTTAACTCCTTCCCCTCGCTCTCACGTGCATCGCACGTGCCACCCGCTAGTGTATTATAAAGAAGAAGTCACAGGGCATGTTCTATTTATTAGCGAATTGGTATTGATCAGGTAGTATAATAAGGTTAATGAGAAGCAATTTCTGTAATGATAAGATATATTGTATCACTATCGGTTAGGCTTTGTCAAAAAAATCCTATAACTAAGGTTACCCTGCCCGACCGACCCGACTCTCTAGGGCAGGGTTAGGCCTAGTCAATCTAAGCCCTTGAAGAGTTAGGGTCTTGCTTTTAGGACTTTGCTACTAAGACCGCATAGGCCGAGACCACATTAAGACCGCTCATGTGATGAACGGATCTAAAAAATTTCATAAATCTGATTTTATTTTTTTGAAATCCACTCATCACATGCGCGGTCTTAGCGTGGTCTAGGCCCTTTACGGTCTCCGTAGTATTTCCCTTGCTTTTTTATATGTAAGGGCAGGGTTAGGGTTGACCCAGTCCTGTCCTTTAACAACTCTATTGTGAGCTTATCTAATCACAATTGTCACAGGATTCTCTCGAGTTCAACTCGAGAGGATCTCTCGAGTTCAACTCGAGAGGATCCTGAGCCATCACAATTTTAGATTCACATTAGTATAAGATTTGATAATATATTATTTAGAATAGATTGATTTACTTCCCAATAAACTCTCTTGTTATCTGTATATAAATCGTTGGGGTTATTTTAAGACTCGTAATCTTCTCCAGTTGTAACCGGTTTTTGCCAAAACCGGTTAAACTCCCGAGGTGGTCAGGTGTCCCTTTCTATACCCTTTAACTATGGTTAAGATTCACTCAACCTAGGGTTCACCCACTTATCTTTGGTTTTTAGAAAAAATATTAAAAAAAATTTAACCCTAGGAGGTAATGAATTTTAACCACGGTTAATAAATTATTTTATTATTTTTTCAAAAAACCAATGATAGGTGAGTGAACCCTAGGGGTGAATGAATCTTAACCACTGTTAATGTGTCAAAAGGGGCATGTGGCCACCTCTGGGGTGTAACCGGTTTTGGAAAAGCCGGTTACAACTGAAGATTACGTCCCTTATTTTAAACAGTAATCTATATATAGTTACTCCCAAATATAGTCATAAATCCTAACCTTCTAATTCAAATAATTAAGGGTTTTTTGATTTTAAAAAATGATAAAATAAAAGTCAAATCTAATCTTAACCCTTAATTATTTGAATTAGAGGGTTAGGATTTGGGAGTATCCATAGACTAATTCTATTATAAATCAATCATTATCAATTAACTCAGTTTTTTTCATGTATCAAGCGGTTGATCCGATCCCGCCTACATTTCCAAGCTCATCGAATTCTTTGGGTCAGTCTTGTCTAGATCTCTTACACAGCAATTACGGATCTCACTAGACGATTATTGCCACAATTTAATCACATATTTTGAATGGGTAAACAAAAATTTAACATGGTAGGTCTTTGCTTCACGACCAGTTTGGGCTTTTTAAGCTTCCCACCGTGTTAATGTCTATGTGTTGATCCCTCAGACAAGGGTTAGGAACCTGTCTTCATATATTAAACCATGGTTATAGTGATTTCTGATTATAACATAAGTACCACATTGCTTTATAATCACTGGATTGGGTTGACTTTTGACTTAGTAGATGTTCCTAGTAGCGTAGCTGGCCTGGGATTGTCTCTGGCGAAGCCAGAAAGGGCGTATCTCGGGGTTCCATAGAATAGGTGACAAGTGGTGGAGAAGTCAAAATCATGGGGCCCACGATTTTGACTTCTCCACCCTTAATAAGACATGTGGCGATAAGTGTGTGAGAATAAAGGGGAGAGATATCATATGGGGAGAAGTCAAAAAAATGGGGGAGAAAATGAAATGACTTCTCCCCATTTTTTGGCCAACTGTCGCATAATGTATGGAACCCCAAGAGGGGTTTCTGGCTTCGCCAGAGACAAGCCAAAGCCAGCGTAGCTACCAGCCACCTCCTCACACATGCATGGTTCTGTGCAATCACATGTTCTAATATATGGCTTATAGACTGTCAAAACAGTCTATCAACCATATACGATAAATTATGCTCTCTATTGATTATGGTAGACTGCAATGTTTTTAAGACACGAATTATGCAGAGAAATCAAATGTAGCCATGCATTCAAGTACCCAACCATACATGTAGTTGATGATGTGCATGCATACATGGATATATACATGTATGCATATGTATCATACTACGACTTGATTAGAAATACGTATGTTCTTAGTATGAAGTATATGAATAAGGTTTGGCTAAAATTAAAAGCTCTCCTTTATACATGGTTAATGAGGGACTATTCAAGAACTTCTCTATAAAACCCATAGCTATCTCCTTTTTCTTTCTTCACCCTAGTCTCTCTCTCTCTCTCTCTGTGAATGGATAAGAAACCCTGCAACTCCGAGGATGCTGAAGTGAGAAAAGGGCCATGGACCATGGAAGAAGACTTGATTCTGATAAACTACATCGCGAATCATGGAGAAGGCGTATGGAATTCACTAGCTCGATCTGCAGGTAACCCGTTTCGCATCGATCTCGCGTAACATCTTGGATACATTTTTTGTTTCTACGGCTAACCCAATAACAAAACCATGTTGTTATTGTGATGATTGTGATTCTCTTCTAAGGCCTAAAACGCACCGGAAAAAGTTGTCGGCTCCGATGGCTCAACTACCTGAGGCCTGATGTCCGTAGGGGTAATATTACACCTGAAGAACAGCTTTTGATCATGGAACTACATGCAAGGTGGGGAAACAGGTGAGTCCACGTGGGATAATTACATAAATGCCCATATCTTTAATGGAGTCAAATCATCTACGGTGATTCACTCACCCTTAGGGGGGGGGGGGGGACTGTGGTTTGGAGCCCTTAGGCTTTCGGGGGCGTAGTCCCCACGATTTTTTTCTTTTTTTGACTGAGTTGTCCATCATGGTCATAAAATTCGTAAATGTTGCTTTCCAAAACGGGGTTCAGTAACAAGAAAAAGTGAAAAACATGAGCTGATCTTCATTGGTTCCTACCCACTTTTTTAATACCTACTAACTATGGTTAAGATTCACTCAACCTTAGGGTTTATCCATTTAACCTTGGTTTTTTTTTTAAATATTAATAACTTTAAGTTGGTTAAACTTAACCACGGTCAAAGGGGTTGAAATGGGAAGGCATTTGACACATATCCCTTTTGACACTCACTAACTATGGTTAAGATTCACTCACCCCTAAGGTTTATACATCTATCCTTAGTTTTTATTAAAAAAATTAACTCCTAAGATAATAAATCTTAACTAGGGTTAAAAGGGACACATAAGGAATTAATCCCTTTATATTATATATATATATATATATAATTACTTTTTGGGGGGGCATTGTATACAAAATTTATATATTATGTAGTTTTTTTTTTTTTAATTTATAACTACTTCATATTAAAATTTCAAAAAAATTGGGGGGGCCATGGCTCCCCTGGCTCCGCCATGCCTATGGTTAAGATTCACTAACCCTTAGGGTTCATAGTTTTTACCTTGGTTGTTAGAAAAAGTCATGATTGAAAATATTAACCACAATTAAATGAGCTAATCAAAGTTAAAAGGGAAATTTGGCAAAAAAAAAAAATAGGGTGACTCCTCGCTGCACCTCGCGAGGAGTGGATTATTGCTCTTTACGCAGTCTCTTTTTCGTTCTTAATATATATATATATATATGTATGAAAAAATAAGAAAATTTCGCCAACGGGTTTTGATGGGTTGTCTGTAACCTTTAAATATGCTAAAAATCCAATTTGTTTTATCGTTTTAGAAACTTACAATATTTGTTGATTATCTACACCTATCTCATTATCTATATGGAATATTAACGGGTTTTTTTTCTTCTTCTAACAAACTACTTTTATTTTCTTTCGTTTTTTGAGGTACTGTTTCATCACATGTACGTTATGGATGTGATGAAGTTCTTGAGGCTCATCATCCTTAGTGAACCTCTAATCCATGATATAAACATATTTTTCCTTTTTATTTTAAGTTTTTATTGAATTTATCACAACTATAATAGAAAATTTTAAATGATGATATTTTACAAGAAATTGATGGATTTTCTTTGCCAAACATAGAAACAAAGTGCAAATTAAGCTCTTTGGATGTAGAAGGCATTGTATATTCCAATTTTCTACATATGGAGACCACGTTGTGAACGCGAGCAAATCGATTGTCCAAGTCTAGTTTCTTTTCTAAGATGAACCAATTCTGTTGGTCACATGTTAAATCTCCCAATCTAAAGAAAGATGCACCAATTTTCCTATAGTTGAGGTAGACATGAACTATATTGCTTTGGCTCTTTAGGTCAATGGCATGCCCATTTTAATTTAAGGGTCCTACTCAAAATACACTCACCTTATACTAGGGATGTCAATGGGATATTGGGTCGACCAGCTAACCTGTCGGATCAGACCTGTTTATACCCATTTCCACCTTATGCTTTCGGGTTTTGGACATTAGCCATACCCGGAACCTTTGGATGGCGGACAATACTGATCTTGGTGGTGAATCCACTACCATGCCTTACAGTTGTAGGGGCTTAGATACCACTAAAAGGAGTCTAATCCCTTGTTAATAACACCCTCTAATAGCCATTATATTAATCCTTATTTTATTGAGTATTTCCAAATATACTTCAAAATCTTAACCCTTTAATTCAAATAATTAAGAGTTTATAAAATGACAAACTAAGTTAAGTCAAATATAATTTTAGTCCTTAATTATTCGAATTAAAGGGTTAAGATTTGAGATTATATTTAAGAGTGCTCATAGACCGATTCTTATTTTAAACCTTTATTCAACGAGTTCTCAATGGGTACTCCCAAATATGCTCTGAAATCTTAATTGTCTATGACTAACCTCTAAGGTTCAATATACTTTTGAAAAATAGGAAGCAAAGCCACATTTTTTATTTTAATCTTGACCCTTAATTATTTGAATTAAATGGTTAAGATTGAGGAGTATACTTTGGAGTGCCCATAGACTGATTCCTATCCAATTGCCTATTTTTTATATGTATTTCTTTTGTAACCAAATTTAGTTTTAAAAATATGATTCAATCTTTGAAAGTTATGTGAAAAAAGAAAATGAATAGATTAATTGAAACAAAAATAAGCAATTGAATAAACTTCTTGTATTTTACTGTTTCATGCATGTTTGATCTATCTATTTTACGAATTCTTTGCTGATGCAGGTGGTCGAAAATTGCAAAGCATCTACCAGGAAGAACCGATAATGAAATAAAGAATTTCTGGAGGACAAGAATTCAAAAACATATTAAGCAAGCAGAACCTTTACCTGGTCAGTGTTCCGAATTAAACGATAATGCTAGCTCAAGTCAAATGTGTGATGCTGGAGATGGAGTTGATCAGCCTTACTCCCCAACTTACTCTGGAAACCTCGAGCCTTTTCCACTGCCGTTACCAAATGAATCCGATGACAACTTTTGGAGCGTCGAAGATCTCTGGACTTTGCCTTAATTTAATGGCAAACAGAACATAAAAAAGTTTATATATCGTTATTGTGATTTGGAGTACTATATTAGGTGTGTCTATAGTTAAAATTAATGTAGCATTTCAAAAATGCTTATTAATTACAAGTCGACATGTGGGCTATAATACAACGGACGGATGGGTGGGTGGGTAATTAAATACGATTATATAGTAAATGAGTATATTTTGCTTATTATCATCTCTTCATGAGATGAGTTTCGATTCAAACTCATGATCATCTTACTATTTAATTTAAGAGCTTAATTTGGAAGAATAATGGCTTATTGACGTACTCTAGGGGCACGAATATGATATATACTTTATTGCCCAAGGAACACAAACCATTAATTCTCCAAGAAGAAAAGAAGATGAAAGAAAACGGACGAGTGGCTGCCTACTTCTGCAACTAAGGGCCCGTTTGGCATCATTTCTAATGAACAATTCTCTATTTTCTGATAATATAATTTATATTCTCAAAAAATAGAGAATTGTTCATTAGGAGTGCATGATGCCATACGGGCCTAAGTGACTGATCCTCTCACTATTATAGTGAAGTTCATTGTTAGGTAAACATGAAAATGATTTTAGATAATACTAGATTATGAGTTACATCATATAAATCACATAAATCACGAGGTTATCTTAAAATCCTAATTGCATATTAATCGGATAATATACATGTCTACCTTGTAAAGGATAATAGCCTGTTAATGAAAATACATTTGGGAGTACCCGTAGACTGTCCTTTCGCTTTCTTGATAGGGAAATTAAAAATAGAGTTCACTAATGGAAGCTGCAATCTCTACGCGTGAGCAAGGAATAATCCATTTAGGAGTACCCATAACCTCTAAACCATCAGACCTTAGTTAAGATAATGAGGAAAGCGAAGCATACTCTCACAATCTCAGTAATTGCTGGCTCAGTACTAAAAAAATTAATAATAATTGCTGGCAAAGAGATTGCAAGCATTCATTCCTGAGAGCCACATACTCTTGTTCGCCTCAATTGAAGTCTTGGTTTGCATGCATAACTCAATTGACATGCCAAAAGGGTATGTGACGTCTCCATAGCATTGCTGGTGGTCTTCTCGCCGACTAGAGATGATCCCAAGTCATAGACAAATGACTTTGTGTTAGCCCATTTGTGGACTCCACACAAAGTCAAAGGGAAATAAATGTAGTATGGGATTGTCTCTGGTGGCAGATGCCAGAAAAATATGTGGTCTCGGTATTCTACGCATCATCCGAAATGTGAGGATAAAAAGGGGGAGAGATATCAAGTGGGGAGAAGTCAAAAACATGCATGAGGAGAAAATGATATGACTTCTCTTCTTTTTATCGCCACATGTTGGATGATGTGTGGAAGCGAGATCATTTTTCTGACATCTGCGAGTGACAATCCGATGCCAATAAATGTAGGGTGAATGTAGGGTGAGGTGCTGGATTACAAACTTATTTCATCCTTAAAACTTCTATTTTATTGATAATGTTTCAGGATCATAGCTTACAATGACACTATATAGAGTTTAAATAAATAATCAAATGCTCCTTGATGACCCTAAAAATAATCTGAAACTAATCTTAGAGATAACAATTCAAGAGATTATGATTGTGATGTAAAACACATATGATAATGTATCCTATGTTACATTTATTTCCCTAATCTTTACGTGGAATTGCATGATTGTAACTTGTAAGTGAGTTCACGCCTGTACATGCTATGAGATACGAAGGAATGCATGCACATGCTCAATCCTACATGCAGATACATACTCATACATGTCCACGCGCGATTAACCCCCCACAGTAATAAAATAAACACATGTTAGGCTGATATATCCATTTCTAGCAAAATCATTTCCCCGATCTCATTTTATCCCATTTTGTGCATGGCCATGCACAATGAAAGCCAACGTGAGCCTAACTTTTAAATGTCCACCAGTACTCTCCACATGAATCAATACCCGAATATCCACATGCTATATATCATGTGGTGACCTTTACCAATAAAATATAACAAAAGTAGTAGTAATAATAATAATAATAAAAAATGTTTTTTTTTTCTTTTTGGGGTATCGAGGGTGCTCGGGTCTCTTAGAGCGCCCAACTAAATCCCCTCGGCACTTGCAAACTCCTCAATCCACCCGAACCAGGAAAGAAAGGATACATCCCTGAGGGTGGCCAAGAAGAGGAAGGGAATCGAACTTAAGACCTCCGCTTCCTGAGGCGTGGTCCTAACCAATAGCACCAACCCCCCATTGGTCTGATGGATGATGATGATGAGGTGGTTGTTTTCTAGAGCACAGTTCCAACGTTTAGATAAAATTAGGTCCAGATTCAGGGACTATGAGTAGGTCACAGCTGGAGTTGAAGAAGTTCTATACTCCCTAAAGACACAAAAGTTAGGTAATTGGATGAGTTAAATCCTAGGATTTTCATGTGTCTCACCCTCAAGTTAAGCATCCCCATATGAGAAAAGGTTCCTTCACGAGATGAAATAAGGCCTCTTCACATGGAAAGTCTAAGAAGAGAAGATGTGAACATTCTCTATCTCCCTCTTATAGCAGGAGTTGTGCATAAAACGGTTAAGACATGGAGTTGTCTTATGGGCTTGCACATTGTATATGGCAAAAGAAAAGAAAGGACGTTCTTTTTGGGCTTTTATGGGTTGCCTTAACTCACACGAAAGGCGCTCGTCTATGGGCCTCTCCTTTTTTAGTCACGTGTTTTATGTGCATTTTATTTTCTTGAAAGCGACAAAAGGAATCACTGTCGTGTGAAAGAAGAGGAACTATCACATGATGGGTTGGCCATGATTGCTGAAAACGTGTGAAAATAGGTAGAGCTATTGGCCTATTGCTGTCAATGGGTCACATGATCAAATGACAATAGGCCCAATAAATAAACGCGGGCCGATCTTAAATGGGCCTAATGCTTCTTCAGGGAAATGGGAAATATGTAAGAGACCGAGACCGAGCCCGAGCCCGAGCCCGAGCCCGGCAGAACTGACTCACTTATGGATGGGCCCTGAAGAAGCTGAAAAACTACAGGGCACTACTTTTGGTTCTAAAGCAAGCAACCCTACTAGTGAATGGTGTGAGATCTTCTGATCTATAGGACAGACAACCATTTTCACTATGGATGTCTCTGAATGCCTTGGTGACACCAAAGGCACCATCTTGCTTCAATATTCCCCTCTCTCTCACATAATCTCGCTTTAAAAATCAAACACACCATTGGCACGAACCTCGGACGGGTTAAAATTGCGAGGCTGGAATTCAAAACTTTCTTGAATTAGGCATGGCCATATAGCTAGACAGAGCTGAAGGAGGTTCGAAGCCCTAACTCGGAAAGTCAACACTAAACAGGCCAGAACCTACTACCAGGAACAGTTTGCAGGAGGGCTGTCTTAAAATCCAATTTACAGCAAATCCACTTAACAGCCATCTACATTGTCCTTGCTCCTGTCCAACATTACATTGTTCAGGTAGATAAGGGTGGCAAAGGGATCAGTCAATCTGGTTGGATGGGCTAGTACCAAACTACTGAACTCAGAAGTTAAGATACTCGCTAGACTCATTCTCCGATTACAATATAATGTAGACAGCGAACACTCTGGTGACAATGGAATGATGTTAACACCTAGCCCGAGTCTATAATTGATAGGGAACTCAGTCTTGCTATAAGTTACATCACATATAATTTCAGATCATTGTATGTTTTTACTTTTTAAAGTACATATATTTAACATAGCATCCAAAATGTTTATGATTCTGACAACAGCAGATCAGTTGATACACATTACTCTATAGGTGCATGGCTTCAGTGCCGCAGCAACCTTCTGGGATATTGCCTTGCATTTCTCCTTCGCCAGGCCCATCTTTCTTTGATATCACCTAGTTCATCCACTGAACGATCATCAAATTCTCCTTCAGATACCTTGAGCTCTTGACTATAACTGGCAGTGTCATACACTCCTCTAATTTTAGCAGTCTCCGCAAGCAGGTCGTTTATCAGCATTTCAGTGGTTCTTGTAGTGATTCCCCTTAGGTACCAGGAAATAGGCGGGGGCGGAACAAGAGCTGGCTGGATCAGTTGCTCTAAGCTCACTATTGATCCAATCCTTCCTTTACCTCCAGTACATGAATGGTAGTCTGCCCATGTTTTGGGTTTGAAAGGAAAGCATAATTCTTCATCAACAAATGCAGGTTCGACCCTCCAGCTGCCCTCAAATTTTTTCATAAATCCTGTTTTAACTTGCTTGAACTTCATCTGACATATGATGAAACATAGTAACAGGTGAAATATATTAGTGATTACAACTCAGGAACCACACTTTCTGTCACATGATCTTTAATCTCCAACACACGAAGAACAGTAAATGTGGCATACCAACACTATCTGATCATGAGATAATTTAGTTAGCAACATAATATGATCAAATGTATTCGTAGCACATCAAATACTACTCCAAGCGCCACCCAAAAAAAATGCTACTAGAGAGAGAGAGATCTTTTAGTTGGTAGTTGCTTCCATAGTTACCAAGCCAAAGTTCCGGAATTATTCAGCTAGAGAAAAATTCAATAAACAATGGCAAGTTTTGAAACTTTCGGGAACAAATGTTGATCAATATATGAATAAATTATAAATAATATTTGTAATTAGGAAAACTTGTAAGAAATTTATTTCACATATTAGATATTTTTTGGGTCTTTTTCAAAAAGTTGTAAATATTTGGCATTTAATTCGCAAAACGTGCGACCTTTTTGAAGAATAATTTTTTTCAAAAAGTTGCGAATACTTCGTAAATTAATCGTTTACTGATAAAGTCGTGACTTATTCGGGACTTTCTGACAAAATTGGAGAACTTTGATACTATGACTTGCTTCAAATAACATTTGTCTTAGCAACACTGCTTATAGAAGAAACCATAGTTTTCCTTACCGAGTGATCTTTTCTGTTCTGATCCACTATAACATGGACTGAAATGGTCCCTGACCACCAAAGAAACCTCCATAAAGCTGCTTGTTCCACTTCAACCACCTGCCTTAATCCATCATCAGCCAAGACCCTTCTGGAAATTACTTCCTGATAGAATTGTCCAATATTGTTAAAACAAAGGGTTGAAATTTCCTTGAAATGCTGGAAGTTTATTCTATTTGTTGCCTGTGGATGAGATATACAGCAGTAATAATTGGACGGGTCACTATCTTAGACAGGTCCCCCAATTTTAGACCGTTCGATTAGACCATAGTTTGTCGGCATTAACCCCCTAGGGTTCACTAGACCTTACCAAGACTAGAAATTACTGATTTTCTGAACTTCGATCAGTCAGTCTAAACATCTCCAATCGAGCTGTTTTTTTTGTCATGTGTCCCCTAAAGGACTCACCTTGATATGATGACATCCAACAGTCAAATTTGAAAACAACCTGCCATGAGTCGAGTTTTTAGCTAACCGCTCACTATAGGTTCTACCTGTCATCTCTGATTGGGCTATTTTTTGTCACGTGTCTCCCAAGGGATGCACCTTTACATCCAATGGTCAAATTTGACATGTAACGTGTCAAATTTTTAGGTGGCCACTCACTAGAGATTCTAGTGAGCACCACCCACTAGAATGAGAGAGAGAGAGAGAGAGAGAGAGAAATTTCAATGAGTGCATTGACTTGTCCGACACATGATAACTATGTCAATTTTCACGAAATGGTGTAACTGTAATATAGACGAAATCATAGTTAAAAGATACCACCAAGTTTCAAGTATAAAGTCACACAACTGGGACACTCCATTTTTCAGATTATCTGCATTCAAACTCGAATTCAAGTAGTTCACTGTTTATTAATTTTCTGGTAGTCTAGCAATTACTTGCGTTTGTATATATGGGATGTCTGGATATGCATGCATGCATGTAACAAAGATGTATGTATGTATGTATGTATCTATCTATCTATGGGACTAAGTACATACACACATTCAAGTATGAATGCATGCTCATGTGCAAGCAAATATTGATTGTAAAGTTACATCTATGAAAGTACAAAATCTATGCTTAAGCAACTGGAACACTAGATGGTGTTCCTTGTAATAGCACAGGCTGAATCCAAAAGGAATACTGGATGAAAGGATACCACTTACCTTGATATTCTTGAAGACCCTCCTATTATCAGGGTCGATAACAATATTATATACTGCATCTGGGGGCAACCCAACTTTGACTTTCACATTTAGATTGCAAAGAGAACCTTTGGGTACGCTGACCTGCCAAGAAGTAAATTAGCTTCCACGCCTTCACTGGCTTGGATGTTTCTGTATTTCACCTTCAGTTCAAAGTTCAAATCACCAGCTAAGAGATTATGGCTGAGGAGAACCTAGGGAACTCGTTAAATAGACTGTAAGGACAGTTCACCATGGCATAGCAGTCCATGGCGCACATGCAGGAGGGTGAGTCACCACTTGGTAGGCGCCATGGGAGAAGTCTTCCTCAAAAAATACAACCTACCCAAATGTCTTAGCAATAGAATGCAAAGTTCTCTTCCGTCTGACCCTGCATATGTGCCAGCTATCAGTTGCACCACTATGCTGTTGATGGATCGTCATTATAAACTATCCAACTGATACCTTAGATATCATCCTGAATGAATACCATTCACGTGGAAGGGGTAAAATAATTCTACATTTATTATTTTAAATAAAAATCAACAGTCTGTAAAAGGACAAGTGTCCATTTTACTGGTTTACCAATAAAAATGTGCTCATTTTCCTAGGTAACTCTTCCTTACCTTTATTTCAGGAGGTTGATCAGCCCACACAGGATTTTCTTTCCACGCCTGCAGTTGCTTCTCTAAGTTGACCTCCAAAGCAGTGGATGATCCTTTCTCCTTTTTTAGGACAGGACTTGCAGAGTTTCCTCCCCAGTCATCTTTTGCTGACTTCTTGAAATGTGACTATGACAAGATATAAAACTCCCTCTAATCAATATCAAAGTAAATATCCATTCATTGATTATAAGATTTGAAAAAACTGTCTGACCTTCAGATAATTTTGAAGTCTTACAGGGATCTGCACAAAAAAATTGGGAATTGCTTGATCAAATGCCTTTGGATGTTCATTTCTTTTGTTGTCGTGGATATCTAGACTTGTTCTAGTCACTTTCTTGTTATCCATTAAAGCCTGGATTTGATTGCGAATATTAGTAAATAGAAATAATAAAAAAATAAAACAAAAACAACCAAAGGGGTGTTTGGCATTGTTTCCGGGAAGCCTTTTCCTACTACCTCGGAATAGAATTGAAAATTTGCGTTTGACAAGACGTTTCTTCAGAACATTTCTTGGAAACAAGGTGTTCCCACTTCCCATTACTGTCTTTTGGTGACAATAAAAATAAATATATATATTTTGGAACATTCCCAAGAAAGTCAACAAGAGGGGTGTTAACTGTTAACCCATAAACCCTAGCCTATCTCTCTCCCTAACTCTTTCACCGCCACCTGCTCCCTCACCCTAACCCCCACCCCCACCCCGACCACCTCTTACCTCACCCGCCCCCCTCCATTGCTACCACCACCACATCCATCATGATCCCCATCCCACTTTCACCACCACCTCCATCATGACCACTCCCCCACCCTCACCACCACCACCGTCCCATATTATCAAAGTTCTCCAATTTTTTCAAAGAGTTCTAAATAAATCGTGACTTTTTGTTGAACGATTAAGTGACGAAGTAATCGCAACTTTTTAAAAAACCGCAAATTAAACACAATTTTTTTAAAAAGTACTGAATAAATATTTAATATATGAAATATATTTGTTATAATGTTTCGTAATTAGTAATCTAATTATACATTTCTTGCTTGACATTTTACTAATTTATTTCCGAATTTTGCCGATTGTTTCCAAAATTTTCCCTGAATGAATAATTTCCGAACCACAACTTGGTGACTATGACTGCCCCCACCACTTCCACCTCATTGTCACCCCAACTCTCTATAGGAAGGGCAATACGAAATAGAAAATGTAAAGCATGAAATGTAAATATTTGTAGCATGACATGTATAATTTAGACAAGTTAATGGAACTTTGTAATTGGATGTATGATTATTTTGTTATATAATCCAGTTGGAATAGTATAACAGTGATCTGACAAGAATCTTTCATTTATGTTCTCCATATTCCATAATGGATTCTGACTGCCTATTTCCAAACGGGTTCCAATTAGCGGCT
Organism: Tetracentron sinense; assembly: GCA_015143295.1. Classification (NCBI taxonomy): domain Eukaryota; kingdom Viridiplantae; phylum Streptophyta; class Magnoliopsida; order Trochodendrales; family Trochodendraceae; genus Tetracentron; species Tetracentron sinense. The sequence continues at coordinate 38,282,053 of CM026560.1, forward strand.
TCTCCCAGTGTCGGTAGAAAGTGAAGTAAAATCTAACATTTTCTTTTGATAGTGAAAGAATTTCGAGAGAGAGAGAGGAAATGCACAGATCAAGAGACAACCACCCCTCATCTCAAATGACGAAGGTATGCTCTCATTGAGGGAGGTCCTGGGATCAAGTCCCAAAGGGGAATGACTCTTAATAGATTGGTAGCAGGTATCTCTAGCTAATGTGGTGGTCAGGCTCACTCACCCAAAATATTGACACTGACCAACTAACTTAGATAAATGATGCCTTGCCTCATACCCAAAGAGGAGGGGGGAGGGGGGAGATATCCTTTGTACAAGGAAGTCTGCTCTAAATATTTCAAAGGTTGGCAACTGTATGTTCCATATGATAAGCTAATATAAAAAATATTCTACTTTTGTCACAGCCCACCAATCGATATTGAAATATTTAGTAAAACGGAAATATTTCATAAAGAAGGGATTACTAGAAATGTCAACAAAGTTTTAAAGACAGCAACTTCGTCTTACAAAATCAAACATGAACAAGCCATCAATTAGAGGTTCAACATTTGGTTTTCCTTGATACCCTTCTTAGTGAGAATTGTAGTTTCATTCTTATATTCTGTAGTTTCTCATATCTTAGGGACTTCTACAGTTTCACTCTTTCTCATTATTGTTTTGGAAAATGCATATATTGGGACTAAATCCTCTTGTTTGTTTAATGAATTTTATAAAATCCTTTTGAATAAACAGGTTCAGTTCCAAAAAAAATTTGAAATAAACTATATTCATCTTAATTTATGGGAATGATTTATATAATATCACCTTTTAGCTTCATGAATTCAATTATAGAACTAGAACTTTATTTAATTTCTCTTACCATATTAAGGAGGAATGTTCAGAAATACTTGATAAAATTATAGCTTTTCAAAATAGTTTTAAGTTAACCTGGTATTAGAGCCTCTCTACAATGTAGGTTTGCTAAATATTTTTTGTTTCACTTTAATTTTTAACATTTTGATGCTTAGATCCACCTTGTGCCTTTGCTAATCACCTAAAGACTTCTTCCTAAACAAGTAACATCAGAGCAACCTAATAAGTAGTCATTAATTCACTCACACAATTCTCAGACCTCTAATCAGTTAAATGCTTCATCAAATCTAACCTAACACACCAAAAAACATTCTTTTTTATCGATAAATGCAAAAGAATCTCTTTTGTTTGAAATAGGAAAGGCCAATTGCCCATCAGAGAAAATAATAAATTGATCGACAAAAAGACATGAATAGAAGATAGAAAGCACCAATCAGGCCAATATTTCACATATTACTCAGAGCCCCAATCAAATCTAGGCAAATGTCCTCAGCAGAAAAAAAATCTTGCCTTAGACCATCTAACATCATAGCGCAGCAAATTGAATCCAAAAATCACAACACAAAGAGATTATAGACCAAGCCAAGGTCAACCAAGGAAGACCTCAGAGTCGGAGCTAATCACAATTATGACGAGATCCGTCATCATTACACCAATTTAAACACAAAAAATCTACACACTGTCACAATCCCTAAAACTATGGCCAGATCAAGGCAAACTGTTCATCAAGGCCTCCAGAGACCAGTTAACCAAATAGCATCAAAACCCTGGCACCAATTTACATCCCAAACTGATCTAAAAGAACAGACATCACTTATAATAAGCAAAAAATTGAAAATTTACAGCAAATTAGAACGAAATTACATCCCTAATCACAAAATCAAGAAGTACCCATTTAAGAAAATGCACCAAAACTGACCTCAAATCGCAAACCCAAGAAGTACTCATTTGAGAAAATGCACCAAAACTGACCTCAAATCACTGCATTAAGCGTTACCCATAAGAAATCAAAGCAAAATAAACCAAAATCACAACGATAAAAAGCACCATAGAAATTCCAAAGCTTTTGAACCCCCTTCCCCAACCCTAAGTTGCCAAAAAAAGAAAAGAGAGAGAGATCAAATTGAAGGAACCCAGAAAAAGAAAACAGAACAGCAACATCTGTAAACAAGTTTACTAACATTTAAAGCAGAGAATCAGAGAGTGATTTCACTTACAGAGCGAATCTGGTGGTTGACTATTCAGTATTCACTCTTTTGCAGAATCTCTAATATAATGACTCCGAAATTTTATGTTCTCTTCTCGTTGGACAACTAATCCTCATCGCTTTCGTTATACCCTTTTCTTCGTTTCTTTACCCAAAAAAAAAAAAAAAAAAAAAAAAAAAAAAAAAAAAAAAAAAAAAAAGAAGTCTATGGGTACTCCCATTTATACTCCCTAATCCTGGCCATCAAAATCTATCAATTAAGGGTTATGATTCATGCTGAGTTGGCACAATTTTAAAAAAACAAGTCAATCCATATACACCCTAGCCATGCTTTTAATTCCTGTAATTCCTATTTTACCCTTTATTAAAAACAAGAAAAAAAATTAAAAACACCTTGTTGCTTGATCGCACAACTCCTCCCTCTCCTTCTCAAAATCTTTCTATTTTCCTGAAGTTCCGACTAACTGAGCAGCGCCTCCTCTTGGAGACGCGCACTGAAGCGGCATGCCTATTCCTCATCCTCCTCTTTTCTTAGACCAGAGGGAACTCGTCACCAACGCTCCTCTTCATCAGGTATGTTGGCCTCTTTAATTTTTTTTTTCAAAACCCTAAAAAATCACGGTTCTCCCTTTCTATGTCTTCTGGGTTTGTTGTTCTTGTTTCTCAATTTGTTTTAAAACCCTATAAATAAAAAATCTAATGCTCATATTTGAATGATTAATTTGAAGAATAAAACTCTCATTTTTTCCCGAAATTTGAACGGGTCTCTTCAGTCACCAATACAACAGTGTCTCATGCTATAGTCTATTCCTTCCAATTAGATCCGTTGGATCTCTTTCCCCACCTCCTAAGGATACTAGTTCAAGCATTGCCTTTATTTCTCCAGTCGTGACCTAAGTTTTAGATGCAAAGATTTGATATGCTGATTCTACCATAGGCTTTACTGGAGACTTACAACTCCCAACAAATTAAAACATCAGAGTCATTTGGGTCCACCATTACAGACTTACTTATCAATTCTAGGAATGTGGTAGTAAGTCCTTCCAATACCAATTCTACCATAGGCTTATTCATACCAATTCTGAAAATTCTCCCAGGTCCATTAGTTAAGACTTGAGAGTGCCGGTTCCTGATTCATTTGGCAGTTGCAACCATGACAAACAGTTACAATTTTGGAACTGGGGCTCCATTTTATTAAATCATTAAACTTACAAAAAAAAAAGAGAGCCAAATCATCTCCGGTGAAAACTGGATTTGGCAAATCCGGTTATCACCCCTAGAGTTCACCACGTGTCTCCTTTGACACCCCTTAACTGTGGCCAAGGTTCACCCACCCATTTTTGGTTTTTTTTTTTAATTAAAAAACTGTTTTTAATATTAAAAAAACTCTAAAAACTGTTTATAATTTTTTTTAAAAATTAATATTTAAAAAAAAAACCAAAAAGAAATTGTCATGATGGAGAATGAGATGCTCCAAAAGGAAAATGGAGAAGATGTAGCAAAAGATAATCATTTCAATAGTAAGGCAACAACACAAGATAAGACAATTTATAAAGATGCCATTGAATCCATAGATTGATCGATACTTCTTGATCCGCATATAACTCGAACAAAGGGGAGGAAAAAGAATGCAAATGGAAGTGAAAAAATTGTTTGTAATAGTAGATTGAAGAGCGGCATTGAAATTTCAAAAAGTATGAAATCAAGAAAATATAAGGTGTGTGGAGGACTTTATCATGATAGCCGTACTTGTGCAATGAAGAGAAAACAACTTATTGATAGTATAACTGTATGAACTGTCTAACAGGTTTTCTAGTTTGGCTAATGTTTTTCTATTTTTTTTGCTAACATTTCAATAATTTTTTTTTTTTGCAGAGTTAGGTGAGGAAAAAAAGCAACCAGAATACATAGAAAACAAAGAACATAAAAAGGGTAAAATATTTAATCTTAGAATGTGATATTATGTAATTTTATGCATTGTTAACCATCTTATTATATATTTGTGTAGATGTGGATCTTGACTGTAGTACACCTGAATGGCCATTGGAGTGGGATAATATGCCGAGATTGTGAGTGATATGAACTGTCTAACAGGTATATAATTAATTTTGTAAAGGACTATTTGATTCAATATTATATATATATAGAGAGTCAATTTAATAATTGAAATAAACGGTTATGATTTGGGAGTATATTTGGGAGTGCACTTTGGGAGTATCCCCAGACTAATTCATATATATATTCCTAATTGATAGATACTATAGTCTTGATTAAATTTGTGAAGAAAAAACTAAAATGCTCTTATTTGAAATGGTGCAGTTTCTTAGGTGTCATGGTCCTTGTTGGCTAGTCATCAACCTAGTAGAGCATATTTGTCAGCAACTGCCTAGAACATTTTGTTGCCGGAACATTTCAGGACATCTATGGATGATATTGGACAGCTCTTTCTTAGGATACTTGCGCACTTAAATTTATGTTACATGTAAATGTTTAACAGTGTTAATTAGCATTTGGTCTTTATTTAGTCCATACTTTTTTTGTCAATCCTCGAGTGATTTAAATTTAGCTTGCTAGCCAAGTCCATGAGTAACAGGTTTGACCAAATTGAGATTATGTCAAGTTTTGCTAGCCACGGGCAGCCTTATTGCTATTTTGTTGGATCTTGATGTCTATGGATTAAATATTCAATTATGCATTTGGGTGCCAAACTTTTCATTCCAACACCAGGTTTGTTGGGGGTTTAAATCAGGTTATCTCATAAACAAAACTCAGCGTGACCCAGATCCAGAAGGATTGGGACATGCCAAGATGAAACCTGGACTTAGTCTGAGCTTCTAAACAAACAACAATCATGAGGCACCACAACTAATTGCTATGCCATTGTAGTCTTGTCTGCAATGGGATTCAAAGGGATATGAGCTAACAAATGACATAGCAGTGCCACTTTGAATTCAGACAAGGATTAGCTTAAGAAATCTTATAAAATTTAAGAAATCTCATAATACCTTATGAGGGTAAGTTAAGAACAGTTACATGAGTGTTGAGGGGTGATTTTAGAGTGGACCAATAGGCTACCTGTTGTAACCCAATGGGTTACTGCCCATATGCTCTCATCTATATTCTTTTGTCTCAATTGACCACCACTACCCATCCAGGAAATCTGCTAACCATGACAAATTTCAGAGACTTCAAATGCAGCAAAAGCATGACAAAGTGACTTCAAATGTGCTGTGTGTGTGGTTAGTTAAAACTTATCAAAAAACAAATGCAGCAAAAGCAAAATGAATGATTTCATATCTCATAAAAAGAATTAGTTTTGATTTTTGAAAGAAACCATGACAAAGTGACTGAAATTTCCTAACATCTACCTGGACTAGTGCAAAGTGCCAGGCTTGCAAAGACCCAGAAATTACAGGATGATTATTTAACTTACTTTGGGCATGCAACATATAGATTGGTCATGGGCTTCTTGGTAAAGCATTGATCATCAAACCCTAGATTTGTATTGTTCATTGAGGAAATTTCTCGAACATGAGTCGTGCTATATTGTTCTGTTACCACCCTCCAAGATTGTTAAACCTCTCTTTTAAGTTCATAAAGTGCAAATTACAAGCGCTGTCTAAATAACAAGAAGACAGAAATACATTCAAAATGGCAGAACTTGGTCTGTTGTGATTTTCTCAGTTACGGGTAGTAATTGAAGAGGGTGATTGTCTTAATCTTCCCACCGGTCTTCAGGCAATCGATCCGCCCAATCTGAAACAAACCCTCCTAATGATACCCCACGCATCGTCTCCATGATCTTCACTGCATTCTCTGGTGCTAAAGGGGCGTTTCGACGGCTCTCGTCATCTCTCACAGCTCTTGAAAGCGCCCAATCTGAAGCTTCTCTCGTCCTCTCTTCTGCTTCCCCTTCTTCATTGTATTCTAGGTCGTCATCCTTCAAATCCAGCTATGCTAGGGTTTTTAAAACAAATAGAGATTTAAGAACACCAAACCCAGAAGAGATAGGAAGGGAGAGGAGGAATAGGCATGCCGCTTCAGCGCGCGTCGCCGAGAGGAGGGGCTGCTCAGTTGGTTGGAACTTCAGGGAGAAGGAGAAAGAGATGGAGAGGGAGAGAGAGGGAGAGGGAGAGTGAGAGGGAGGAGTTGTGCGATCCAGCAACAAGGTCTTTTTAATTTTTTTTCTTTTTTTTAATAAAGGGTAAAATAGGAATTATAGGAATTAAAAGCATGGCTCGGGTGTTTATGGCTTAACTTGCTTTTTTTTAATTATGCCAACTCAGCATGAATCATAACCCTTAATTGATAGATTTTGATGGCTAAGATTAGGGAGTAGATTGGAAGTATAAATGGGAGTACCCATAGACTGACTAAAAAAAAAAGAGTCAGTCTATAGGTACTCCCAAATATACTCCCGAATATACTCCTTAAATCCTAACCGTTTATAACAAACCATTAAGGGTCAGGATTTGAGTTGGCTTATTTTGTATTTTCTAATGTCGCATCAGCTCTAATCCTAACCATTTATAGTTGAGATAAACGGACAAGATTTGGGAGTATATTTGGGAGTACACTTTGGGAGTATCCCTAGACTAATTCAAAAAAAAATGATAGCTCAAAATTGTAGCACGTGACTCGTACAAGCATGTTAACCCACCCAACTTTCCATGGATTAGAATTAAGTTTCTATTCCCAGGGACTTGTTCCTTGGGAGTGATGTCAAACGACCCCTACTAATCAACTAGGAAACGGTTTCACCGATTGTAAAATAAATAGAGTAATTGCTGGGCTAGAGTCCCGGGTTAGCTCCTGTGCTCATTTGTTCAATTCCTACTACTTGACTTACCCTGGTATATAGGTAAAATTTCAAGTGAGTCGGTGCATATACCCAAAGGGACTAGTCCTTGGCTCGAAGGCTTTGGGACGCCATCCGTTACCCAAAAAAAAAAAAAAAGTTATTAATGGATTGTTTGGTTGCATTGATTTGGGAGATGTTAATGAGCCGGGCTGGCCTTAGGGCTGCCCGTTCGATTAAATAGTTGGGCAGGCCTAGGGCTCGTTGTATTATACTTCTAACTAAGTATGTGTGGCCTGGCCTGAGAAGAGAATCTTAAAAACAGTCTCTTTTCCTTTAATCTCTAGGAGAGCCCGGCCCAATTAACAAACGGAACGGGTCAGGCCAAAACCGTACAGACACCCCTAAGAATACTTTTGTGTGTGTTGGGTGGGGTTGAAGACCCTAATAATAGATATATAATACATTTTTTTGGTGAAGATATATAATACATTTAATCGACTAAAAAACACTGCAACACTAACCTGGAGGCTCCAGCCAGACAAAATCCATCTGGCCCTCATCCCATATGTCGACATGTGTCTCTTTTAACACCCCTTAACTATGATTAAGATTTACTAACCCCTTGGGTTCAACTATGTAACCTTGGTTAGAAAAAAAATTAACAATAGGAGTTAAAAAAATGTTAACCAGGATTAAAAGGGCAGTTAATGAATTCTATGACTGAGCCAGATGGTTTCGGTCTGGCGAGGACTAGACCAAATCTGGTCCCCTTGTAAGCACGACACATTAGGCAGAGTGAAACGGCATCGGATTGTCTCTTCGTAGAAGCCAGAAAAATGGTCTTTAAGCATCCACATATCATCCAACATTTGGCGATAAAAAGGGGTAGAGATATCAAGTGCATGGGAGAAGTGATTTCATTTTCTCCCCATGATTTTGACTTCTCCCCACTTGACATCTCTACCCCTTTTTATCGTCATATGCCAGATGATGTGTGGATGCCCAAAAACCATTTTCCTGGCATCCCATGCCTAGCGAGACAGTTCTATTTGCTTACATGAAGGTTTTGGATGCATGGCGTTACAGAATTTTTCTATGCAACTAGTGTGGCAGCTGATTTAAGCATGTTAACCCACCCAAACTTTCCATGGGTTAGAATTGAGGTTTTGCTTTTGGTCCTGTCCTAGTGGTTGTGTATCTCCTTGGGGTGGTGTGGCTCGTGTTCGAGTCTTCCTGGTGTGGCTGTTGAGCGCCCACCATGATAACCCCTAACATAAGTAGATAAATGATTAGGACTAAGTCCTAATCCAAAGGGTTGGGGACTTCTCTCGAGTTCCAAAAAAAAAAAATTTTTTTTGAGGTTTTACCGTTTAGACAAGTGTGTTGGGTTTAGGTTTTACCGTTCGTTTTATAATTGCAGTTGGCTTTGGACTGAGTTTGACGAGCTTGGCAAGTCATTTTCCTTGGTTGATTTTTAATAGCTTTTAAAATTGGAATGATACAGAAAAGATCAGCATAATATGCACCAATGGATAAATGGTCCAAAAAATTTCACTATTTTTCCAAAAAAATATCTTTACTATTATAATGCGAGATGAGGCGTCGTATGATTTTTTCAAAAATTTTAAATTATCCTTATATAAAACAAAACTTTAATTCAATATCTTACTTTAATGTGTTAATGTTTTACTAGTAATTCTCAAATTACCCCTTATCTATTTAAAGAATAGAATCACAGCAAATTGTGATTGAACTCATAGAGAGTTCAGGTTAACATGTGTTCCTTTTAATTCCTATTAACTGTGGTTAATTCCTTCCCCTCGCTCTCATGAGCATCACATGTGCCACCCGCTAGTATATATATTGATGAAAGGTGTGTCTATAGAAGGTCATGAGATCAAGTCCCAAGATACAACTTTCTTTTATGAGGCAAGCCCTATCAATTAATTTATGCACACAATTATAACAATTTAAAATATAAAACTTTTATTATGCTTTATTTTAAATTGATTATATTTTCTTAGGGTAATCATTTATCTAAGATATAGTAGGTTAGGTTAAGAGATAGGATAGTACAAATGATGGATCTCTCAACCGCCACATCACCACTCAAACTCAAACTCAAACCCGAATCCTCCCCCCAAAGAGGCATCCAACCTCTAAAGCAAACCAAACCAGGGGACGTAACCGAATCATTGAACCAGATGAGATTAAGGACCACCTCAGTGGGTTGGGTTCGAGAGCCTTCTTCATTTTGTTTATAAATTGACGATTTTCCAAGGAGAACCTGAATCCAAAACGAACACTGCCCATCTCAAACCATTGCCACGTTGTAATGATAAGTTATAGCACAAGTAGCAAATTAAATAATACAGAAGGAGGATTCACTGAAAGAGGGAACCTACAAAAGATGGCTATAGAAGGAAATTGAGGGGTGCCACATTAAATTTTAGGGTTAGGTTCAAAAGGAGCTAGCCGTACATCCATAATCCTATTCCTAAAATCTGACATGGGATCCGTTATATTATTTTGGACTTTGCTATTGAGACCCCTTAGGGCCGAGACCACCGAGACTGTGCTCTAAGAGCACGATCTCGGTGGTTTCAGTTCTAAGGGGGTCTCAGAAGCTTTATCCTATTATTTTCTAGCCATCTTCTATAGATTCTCGTTTAATCATACAATACTAAACATACATTAGAGGACGTTTGGTAACTCTAAACCAAAAAACTAGAGCTTTTTTGAAAATTACGCTTATTTAAACTTTAAATTGTTAAGTTAAAATTTAATTAGATGTCTAGATCTTTTTAAAGAAGATGTTTTATCTCTAAAGAAAAAAATAGTTTGTGTTTCTTTATTACTTTAGAGGTAAAACTTCTATTTAAAATGATTTAAACATTAAATTAAACTTTAAATTAACAATTTAAAATCTAACTAAGCTCAATTTTCAAATAAGCTCTACTTATTTAGTTTAAAGGTACCAAACGCCCTTATAATGAGTGAAACTCAGTAGTGCTACAAAGTCTCAATATGCTCAACATCAGAAAATGTTAGATATGCCCTCTATCCCAAAAAAAAGGGCACATTTATTGTTTCATTTTTAAAATTATATATTTTAACATATTTGGGGCGCAGCTACTTGGTCTATTGTAGCTCAAGGCTACAAATGTCATTGCTGTCAAGTTCCACTCGTAAGTAACTAGTAATAAGTTCTACTTGATACATGATACATGCCCCTTTAGTTCATACATATGGCAAGATGTGCCCCTCTCATGAGGGTGATCCTAAAATCAAGTCCTAAGAAGGGAAGCTTATCAAGCAAAGAATTTCACTAATCGTTGATAAATGATGTGTGTACTTAGGTGTGCCTAGTTTGGCCCAACTTAATTAAATAGTTGGGAGGGCTTGGGCCCAGAAGTTTAAGCATTGTCCGGTTATACTATATTTTTAAGTGGGCTACTCCACCTGATAATGCAAGTTTATAAAAAACCAAACAGCCATTTTAATTTCGTCTCTGAATTGTATTGTTAGGCGGTCAGACCAAATTTGATTTCGAGACTGCCCGATTAAAACCAAGTCTGGTCCAGTTATTAATCGACTGGCTCGGTCTGAACCCGGCACAATGACATCCCTACTTGTAAAAAAATATGTTTAACTTACCGATTTCCACTATGTCATTAAATGTCAACCCTCATTGGATCTCGTCCTCTTTTTTAACACTTCACTCAACCTTAGGATTCATCCATTTAACCTTGGTTTTTTTAAAAACAAATATTAACTTGAAATTGATTAAAGCTTAATCACAATTAAAGAGGATGAAATAGGAAGACATTTGATTTATGTAATTAAATGTGGGGTGAGCTAATCACTACTCAAAAACATTGCCTCTTTGAGCCCCTAGGTAGATGGATAAGTTGAAACCTTATACGTGTGTTTTACCGTGTATTTACCTAAAGAGATACTACGGCCAGTAAACGAGAAGCATTCAAATGGATCAGCTGAATTTATTGGCCCAGGTCAGGCTGCATAGGCAGATTAACAAAAGGGAGAAAAAGGACAGCATGCAACCGCAGCAGCAGAGCAACTACTATCCAATGGTGGGAAATGGCATGAGGCATGGAATTATTAGGGGCCTCGGATTGTCTCTGGCGAAGCCAGAATCCACTTGTCTGGGGCAACCATAGAATAGGGGACAAGTGGTGGAGAAGTCAAAATCATGGGTCTCATGATTTTTATTTCTCCACATGGCGATAAGGTGTTGAGATAAAGGGGAGAGATATCAAGTGGGGAGAAAATGAAATGACTTCTCCCCTTTTTAATGCCACATGTCTCCTATTCTATGGTTGTCCCAGAGGGGATTCTAGCTTCACCAGAGACAATCCGAGGCCATTATTAGGTAGTATGACGTATGTACCTTATGGGGTTTAACCCCCCCTCCCCCGCGGTCGTTTTTGAGTGACAAGGGTATTCAGGTCTCTTAGAGCACCGGACTAATATCTCTGCAAATCCCCCTAACTGTTGTTCCCATAGGGGTAAATTACCTGGAATCGCTATCCAACACAAATTGCAGTCTTTGAAGAACTCGAACAAAATAACAACTTTTATTCCAGAAATTCCTGTACTTAAAAACTGTTAGAACATTGGTAGTTCGTGTGAAGTGAGGCGCGGATCACGTCGCTTTCTTTAAGACATTTCGCGCCCCCCACAAATGCACTGGGTTGACAGACACGATGCCTCCAGGATACAACAACTCCACACAAATCTAACCCTGACTATAGGCGTGCATAACCTATAGTCGCACACCTTACTCTGTTTCTTACCCAGCAATCTCTCAAATAAAAAAAATTCTCAAACATAAGAAAACATTGAGAAAGCCCATTTCTAATCTTCTCTCTTACCAATTGAGGAGACATTACATAGTATATATATAGAAAACTAAATAGGTTTTTTGGAATTCTAAAACTGTCACATTAGTGACTAATAATTATGATAATAAACTTTTAAAACGTTTCCTACCATTAAAGCCTTTAATGGCTATAGTAAAATTAAATAAATTAATATTTAATTCTTTTATTTAATTAATTTTGAATCAACCACCAAAGGTACAACAATCCCCCACTTAATTCAAAAATAATAAAACCGCGAAGAAAAAATAAAGTTACTGGGTAAAATTAGATTTAATGCATAAGCAAAAGGTGTCACATAGATTTGAACCTTAGCATAGTTTAAAGTAAAATTCTCACCAGATACTCAGTTACCATAGATCATAGATCTTAGTATTCAAAACTGAGCTCTTTTAGTGATGAGTCTTTATACCTTAAACACATTAACTCTTACAGAGTCTACAGGTGTCTAAGCCAGCACTTTTCGGCCATGTACTTTATCCCGGTTTAATAAGTGCTCTAGAGAAATAGCCAATTTCTCATAGGAAGCGGCCCCACTTCCACACTTATATAGGTGAGTCTATCAAGGATGCCTATATGACTCTACATCCCACTCAATAGAGCTATAGATCTCATTAAGAGGAAACCCTCAACCTCTAATCGTCACATACTTTATGCACTATTCACACCATAAGAAGAGACTTGAAGAGTAATAATATTATTACTATTATTCTCCTATTATAGTGTTTCACCTCAAACCACTCTGTAACTTGTTCTTCCCATTAAACCTGTTCTTGGGATCTCCAGTCTTCAGGTTGGGTTACCATTACAGTTGATTTATTTTCAATTAGCTTAAGTCTCATTCCCCTCGATGTATACTTCCCTTACTAGGCCTTCAGTAAAGGGAATTGCCAAATTTTCTGGCCATCTGATTTCATTTTTAGGTATAACTCCATCTCATAGGAGTTCTCAAATATAATCCATCTCTTATGAATTCTCTTAGATATAATTCCATTTTATAGGAATTCTCTTATTTATAATTCCATCTCGTAGGAATTCTCTCGAATATAATTTTGAAATTTTTTCTCAAATATAATTCGAGATTACCATTATACCGAGTGTTATTAGCTCTACTTATTACAACATTGCAATCACAATTAATTTTAATTGCAGGAATAATTTTATTCCAAAAGGAATATCGAACAAAAAGTTCTGAAGCTACTCAGCTTCTTCTCCTGCTAAGCTAGATCTATTAGTGTCGATTTCATAGTAGAAATAGACCCAATTGTTTCTTAGAATATTAAGAAACATCACCACAACCAATTATGAATATATAACCACTTGTTATTTTATATTCATTAGAAATAGAATTCAATTAGCATTACTATACCTTTCAATTTAAGAAGGATTTCTCTCATAATAAAAATCAGAATTTATGATTTTCTTTAAATATTTAAATATATTTAAATATTTAATCACTTTGCTAATTGCATCCCAATGCTCCCTACTGGGATTACTAGTGTATCCACTTAATTTCCCGACTGCTTATGAATACAATTTGTAGCATGTATCAAGCTTCCAATTAGACTAACATATACATTTTAATTTATACTATCTTCTTCATTAGACGATAGATAAATATTAGGATCATTTGGAGTAAAAATATTACTGCAATCGTAACGATTATATTTTAATAATAATTTTAATGCAATGATATTGAAATAAACTTATCTCATCATCCATTCTAATTATTTTAATTCCAATAATTAAATTTGTTTCTCCAATATCCTTTATGTCAAATTGGGATGACACGAATTCTTTTGTCTCATTTATGATTTTTTGATTTGTTCCAAAAATCAGTAAATCATCTACATATAAACAAATGATTACTCCACAATCACCATTATATTTGTAATATATACATATTACTTTCATTTGTTATATATTCATGAGTTATTATCAATCCATATAAATTTCTTCATCTAAATCACCATTTAAGAATTTAGTGAATTATTAAATTATAGGGATAAAAGTCAGAATCAAAATCTTTAATCTTTTTAGCTCTTTTACTCTTTCATTGTTTAATTTCAGTCTCATCTGAATTAATTAATGTAAGAGTTTTAGAACTAAGATAATTAGTTTTAAACTCCCACTATTTTCAGAATAAAAAGATTAGCTTCACTTGATTCAAATATAACATTATTTTCAATGCCTAAGAATCTATAAGCTTTACTGTTAATCACATAACCAGTAAAAACACATCTCCTAGTGTAGGTCATAATTTAATTATTTTAGGATAATTAAATTTAACCATTGCTTAATATCCCCAAGTTCTGAAATAATTTAAATTTGGATCTTTCCAAATTTCATATTCTGTCTTGCACCCTCTCTTTCATTTGGAGATAAGAGCACACTAGTATTAAAAATACTAGTTCCAATTAGATTTTGAATTTATCTTAACCCCCACTATTTTTAGAATTTAAAATGAAAAGGATTTTCAAAAATTCTTTTCTTAATTCTAACTCACTTTATAGATCAAGATCTAAATTCTATCTACCTCATTATAAAGGCACATCTCATTCAGTCATATCCTAATAATATTATTTTAAAATTATTTAGTCTTTACAATAACTAAACAATTACACATCTTAAAATAATTTAACTTAGGATTTCACCTCTCTAATTTCCATATATTCAGTTAATTTATCCTCTTACTTGTGTCCAACCATTTACAGTCATTGCAATTTATCAAGTCATGTAATTATATATGACAATAAAATATAGCATGTAGTTTCATAAGTAATTCTATCAACAATCATCTGAAAATATAAAAATTGAGTTTAAGAGATCTGACCGTTCATTGGGAGTGTTACCCATGCGTGTGTGCAACTCCAGATTTTTCTGAACTGCAACTTTTGTGCTACCATTCACCACATCTCCAAGTGCACACTGTTTCAGACGGATCTGAACTCGAATTTACATCATATCATATGATGTTCCAAGATATCAAAGGCGTCCTTTGGCTCGGCTCGGCTCAGCTCGGCTCGGCTTATCTTATCTTTGCATTAGATGGCGCTAGAACCAAAACTTGTATAATAAATGCTTTCAAACCAAAAGTGGAAAGTTTCCTTTTAAAGCGTCCCTCTCAAAACCAAGGTAAAGCTTATGGACAATTCACTAATTGTGTATATGCTCAAAGCACCGTAGCAAAACTATTAACCATCAACCATCATTTCTTTTTCCAGTACACCTTCTTTTCACCTTCCTTCAAGCCCACGTTATCATCCGTTTTACACCTTTTATGGAAAGTCCATCTATCTCCCCTTAAAACGTTTTGCAATATTAACTCCATCCCGAGAAGATTTGTCAAATTCATTGGTGTTATTTTGTGGCAAGGCTTCATCTTGCTTCGGTATTCAACAGGAAAGACAAAAAAAAAAACATTGTTTATCGTCCACCCGGGCATGGCAACAGGTCCACCACGCCGTGTTCAGGAATCTACCAGATTCATCGGCTCTTATAGAATTCCGGTTTGTCATGATCTTCATGACCGCCTCGAACTTGGAAGCTAACAACTTCATGCAATTACAGGATTTTGAAACGATGTGTCTTAAAATTGTTGTTCCCATAGGGGTAAATTACCTGGAATCGCTATCCAACACAAATTGCAGTCTTTGAAGAACTCGAACAAAATAACAACTTTTATTCCAGAAATTCCTGCACTTAAAAACTGTTAGAACATTGGTAGTTCGTGTGAAGTGAGGCGCGGATCACGTCGCTTTCTTTAAGACATTTCGCACCCCCCACAAATGCACTGGGTTGACAGACACGATGCCTCCAGGATACAACAACTCCACACAAATCTAACCCTGACTATAGGCATGCATAACCTATAGTCGCACACCTTACTCTGTTTCTTACCCAGCAATCTCTCAAATAAAAAAAATTCTCAAACATAAGAAAACATTGAGAAATCCCATTTCTAATCTTCTCTCTTACCAATTGAGGAGACATTACATAGTATATATATAGAAAACTAAATAGGTTTTTTGGAATTCTAAAACTGTCACATTAGTGACTAATAATTATGATAATAAACTTTTAAAACGTTTCCTACCATTAAAGCCTTTAATGGCTATAGTAAAATTAAATAAATTAATATTTAATTCTTTTATTTAATTAATTTTGAATCAACCACCAGAGGTACAACACTAACCACACGCACCAAATAAGTAGAGATAAATTTATGAGGGTGGCCAATATGATGAAGGGAATGGAACTTAAGACCTCCACTTCTTGAGGCGTGGACTTAGCTTATCTATGAGCAAATATCCGTATTTTCAACCCTCCAAATGAATTAAGAAGGATGAACAGATTTATCGAGTTCAATTTAATTAAAAGTTCCAAATGTATGAACTTAAAAAATCTAATTTTTTGTGGAAGTTGAAAGTTTATAGAATTTTTACTCTATGATATAATATAGGCTCCGTTTGTTTCGATGTAAAATAGGGGAAAACAAATGAATTTCACCGAAAATATCAATTGTCCTAAATAAATTATGTGCGAAAAATGATATTTTCCGTGAAATTCATTTGTTTTCCCCTATTTTACATCAAAACAAACGGAGCATTAGTTGTACACATTAAGTAAAATTAGGCGTTAAACAAGGAAAGTTCTAAATTTTAAAAGTTTCGCCAGAGCCTTAAGGTCATCCTACGGTGTGGCTGCCTTTGGATTTAAAGCCTTTTTTGTACTACTATTATCACGACCATTGTAAATTTGAGGAAGACCGTTGTAAGTTGTAACTGTCGTTGTATCTGAAACATATTACTTTACTAGTAATGAAAGCCGCCGACGGGGAGGCCTACGTGGCGATTGGAGAGTAACTCTACGGGCACCAGTACAATTAAAGATTTTTTTATGGAGTCAAATCATCTCCGGGCAAATCCGGTTATCACCCCTAGAGGTCGCCAAGTGTTTCCTTTGACACCCCTTAACCGTGGGTAAGGTTCACTCACCACTAGGGTTCACCCACCCATTTTTGGTTTTTTTTAAAATGTTAATTTTTTTTTTAAAATTAAAAAACTGTTTTTAATTTTAAAAAAACTCTAAAAAATAAGTGGGTAAGCCTTAGGGGTGGGTGAACCTTACCCACGTTTAAGAGGTATCAAAGGAGACACGTGGCAACCTTTAGAGGTGATAACTGGATTTGCATTTGACTCTTTTTTTTATTCATACCTGTTGGAGTCATAACCCTTGATCTAGGGGTTACGTGTGTGGACGAACCTCTTCCAATATTTTGGGATTTTGGGTGGGGTATAATGTCATGGTGAAAGCAGTCGGAAGATCAAAGCTCTAGAGCGTTTTCCCTCTTCAAGGGCATGCGACGTCATAGGAATTGGCTGGATGAGTGCACTTTTATTTGACCTAAGACAGTCTTTAGCATTTAAAAAGGACTGGTATGCTTTTAATTATGGGCTGCACACGAGCTGGGTTTGGGCTTTTACTTTTGATATTTTTTAATAGGCCCACGACACTACAAAACATTTGCAAAGGCTTTTAAGCCCGAACTCGACCGAATGTTGAGCCCTACTTTTCATAACAAATATTACAGTTGAAAAGTTGTAATCTTACTGATTAGAACTCTTTTAATCATTCTTTCCTAGAATCTGTCGATGGAAATTTGTGGATGCATTTGAACTCGAAGAGACAAGTGATGTTAAGAGAGTTCTAATCATTCTTTCTGGTATTCTGTCTTTGGAAATGTGAAGAAATTTGTGGATGATTTTAATGAGAACTAGAAGGGGAAGAGAACATGATATTAAGAGAGAGGGTGAAATTTTTTTAATTTTTTATTATTTAAATATGACTTTTTAAATTTGACCTCCATTTGCAAGTATCCCAGTGGATGCCTACGAAAAAAAAAGGGATACGATGTGATTACAATTTTTTTGCGGGGTAGCATTATTGAAAACAAAAGATGAATATTTGAATACAATTAATCTCTCTGCTTTTCTTTTCTAATTTTTAATTTTTCTTTTAATACAATTGACTTTTTTTTAAACATTTTCTAATTATTATTTAATTCTTTTTTCTTTTCAAATATTGGTGCATGGCACTGGCTTCTTAGAGCATTTCCAACCCAATTTCTTAAATTTCTCTACTTTTACTTTATAGTAGAGAGTTTTCTTAAAATAGGGGGCACTTTTTCTCCTTGCAACTCCAACCCCACTCTTTACTTCTTCTCTACTTTTATTTAAATACTCACTTTTTTATTTCTTTTTATTTTAACATTATTGCAACCGTTAAGACTTCAATTGCACTTCAACACCATTTTTTTATTTCTTTTCTAAAAACTAATATTATATTGTTAAATCTCAAGAGTTAGTGAATCTTAACTATAGTCAGTAGAAGTTAAAAAGAGACATGTGTTGGTCTGTGGGTGCGATTGAACTCTCTCTTATTAGTTCAATCACAATTGACTGTGGTTCCCAACTCTACTTCATATTCTAATGATTTGACAAGATTATTAAAAAAAATAATATAATAATAATAGGGAGAGGGATTTGGCTCCCCACTAGTAAGGAGCCAAATCAAAAATCCTATAATAGGGAGTCCATATAAGGAGTGCCTTGGAGTGCTTAAAAGAGGGTATGCCTCTCTACTATGGGGAAGAGAGCTCCTTTAGGGAGTGCGTTGGAGATGCTCTTCCTAGTGCATATTAAATAAGAGCAATAGTTGACTCTACGGTGGAGGAGCTAACCATTGCTTCTTGCTCTCACAAAAATCAGCCACTTCTACCTGCCATAAACTTGGGTTAAGTTATTTTAACCCTATAGTTAAATTTGTTTATTTTATGCTCTCACAAAAATCCACCCCTTTTACCTGCCATAAACTTGGGTTAAGTTATTTTAACCCTGTAATTAAATTTGTTTATTTTATTTAAAATAAAACCAGAGTAGAGGAACCAACCGTAGGGATGAATGAATCTTTAACCACAGTTAAAAACAATTAAAAGAGGGACACGTGGCAAGGAAAGGGGAGCCGAGACGCACCTCCTCGCGTCACCGACTCAAGAGGTGATTATTTTCCATTAAATAAATATAAAAAGTAGAAAAATATGGAAGCTGCCCGAAGAAGAGCGGTCAAGAGAGAGGGGATCAGGGGACACTGGTTATGGGAAACAGTGACGTCAGAGAGGGTCAGAAGTTCATGTGTAATAGCTTGCATGGAGTTGTCAACTTCGGCCCGTCCGGGCAAACTTGTCGTTGTCGTCGTGAGTTGGTCGCACCGTCCGTCCACGGTCAGCACTGTGGCTGCCGTACCTCCTGAACCCCTGACCTGACCCTCCTCTCTCATCTTTTGATTAACTCAACGGAATCAATCCCACTCCACTACTCTTTCCTGTCCCAACCTGGTTTCTTCTATTTCTCCACCTTCTCTAATATTATTATTATTTTTAATTTCGTTGTTTTTTGGGATAAACATGGGATGCCTGGAGCTCAAGACTATGAATAATACCCACATGCTACCCAGGGATACCCTCCCCCTGGCAACCTATAACACAGGTGCTCCCAGACTTAATCTTCAGACCTCCAAGTTTACTGTTCATCTTCCGACCACTGGGCTACACCCCCGGAGGGTAAAGGGTAGCTTACAAATGCTAATTTTTGAAAGAGTAGCTTCACCCCCTTATTAGCTCTGTATCTTACGATATACCCTTTTAAAAAGGAGTTTAAATACAAAGAAAGAGCTCTGCTTTACGGTGGGAAGCGGAACTTCTCTTTTCTCTGTGGTGTAGCACTTTTGTGAGGAACCAAATCCTCCACTGCTACTGTTTATAATCGGATTTGGTGCACCTAAGGTCCCAACGTGTCCCTTTCGACACTCTTAATTGTTGTTAAGATTCACCCACCCTTGGGTTTCATCCACTCATATTTGGTTAAAAAAAAAATATTAATTCTATTTTAAAATATTATAATATTAAAATATTTTTTTATTTAAAACAAAAGATGAGTGGGTAAACCCTAAGAATAAGTGAATCTTAACCACAATTAAGAAATATTAAAAGAGGACACATGGCGACCTCAGGGGCATAACCGGATTCCCCATAATCCGAATATAACGTTGGAGGATTTGGTTCCCTCTTCTGATTACGGAGAGAAGGCTTTGCTCTATAATTAAGGATAAAGCTTCTACGACCGTCTTAAGGTCGAGACCATGCTCCCTGAACACGACTTTTCAAGTGGTGCCCATCATGTGAAATGGGCCCACCTGAAATCTCGTGATAGGGAGCATGGTCTCGGCCCATTATTTCCTCTCATCTCTTGATTTTGCTAGACCCACCACAATTCCTTTTTTTAACCCAAAAAGGGCGACTATAGAAAGTGAGAGTAGGGGTAGCATTCCTCCTCTCTCTCTCTCTATATAGAGAGAGAGGCTGCCTACTCATGATCTGATATTCCAAACCTTTCAGTATAGAAAACGATTCTCCATTGTTTACCCATGTCCCAGAAACCCTTGAAACCTTCCTTCCACCAATTCTCTTTCTTTCTAATATGGAATTCCCTCATCAAACACCAGTACAACCATGCTTTGATTCAATGCGTCTTCCATCATCAAATCTCTGTCTCCTACTTCAATCATTTTATCTAATTCAGCCATGATAAGCCTAAGCACCAACATGTTCATGTCCAGGCCCTATCCTACCTGAGCTTTGTTAGCCGTGACATCACATTTGCATGCATGCATGTGTGTCATGGCAACATCCAGATACAGCCGAGTCTCGCTGCTTGTTCTTGACCTTGTAAGGCCTTCCCTTAGAACGGCGACACCCGAAAGCGAGATTATTACGGTGAGTACAGGCTTGGTCATAGACCATCATTCCGATAGAAGCCGCAAGGATCTGTCTGTAATGGTTAGCGCTACTTAGTGTAATATCCCTCTCTGTCTCTTGTCTATCCCTCCTGAGCAATTGAAAAATGTTTGGCTTTTGACTTTCTTCTCCACGTTCCTTTATATTTTTCTTTTCCTTTCGTTCTGTGGTTCCCTAACTAGACATTTTTTTTAAAAAAATCTTCCTATGCTGTTTTTTATGGGATTTTTATCTTCCTATATATGTTATTTGATATGAAAAGCAGTACGCGCGACTACTATGACTCTTTTTTGTTGGCACGGGGTATATTGATAGTGTTGTGTTTCAAAAAAATTTAAAGGAATATGCTATGTTTGTGAGACTGTGGCGCTCTTATGATGATGTTGTGCAAGTTATCTTGGCCATTTTATGGTGCAATATGAGAAGACATTAATATTATTATTTTCTGAATATTCCTCACTAAATGTCAGTCATGACTCATGAGACTCAAGATGCATCCTTAGTTCTTTTAAGCAACCTGAATATATTCTCTAACACTCATTTTGAGAGTATTAATTGTCACCTAATAAAGGAAAGAATCCATGCATACCAAAAAATCTGGCATACTTGTCATCAACGGTACCTTGATCTAAGGTGTATTGGCTAATCTGAATGAATAATGCTTCTTAGACCGTCCCGAGGGAAAATCCCGTGCCTTTTTTTTTTTTTTTACACATGCCTAGACTGTTTCAATAGTAAAATCCAATCCGAATATGTGATATTATGCACATCACAGTTCTGACTGGTGAGCGCGGCCGGATTACAATGATACTATTATGTTGACTTTGAAAACCCATTATATTTTTTTTATAAAGAGACTAACTATGACTAAGAGTTCCAGTTGAACAGTGACGGGAAAAAAGAGGAGTGCTAGCCCTACTCCCGGTGAACCTCTTCTTTCACCTTGCACCAACCACTCTCCATTCTCCAGTGATTAAAACATTTTTGTACAAAAAAAAGATAAACAATTGGTTTAGGGTGAGAGTATGGGTTGACGGAGAGTAGGGCCAGCAATCCTCTTCAAAAAATGCCTCACAAATGGGAATTTGTGCGGAAAAAATTAGTTGTACTTGTTCCTAATTACCAAACTCTCACTTTCCAAGGCATTCAACTCCTGTTCGTTTGGGAAATAGTTAACAAGGCATTCAACTCCTGTTGATAATAAATCTCTTTTTCGTTTGAGAAATAGTTAACGGACCTGGGAAATGGATTTTAAAATCCAAGGCTGGACTTCATTGGTTCATGTCCCAGGTGATTTTTTTTTCGAGTAGTGACGGACTCATGAAATCCATTTCCAAACCTAAGGCACCACCTCATTGGTGGATGTCTCGCTCTTAAATACTCACCAATTATGAAGAGTATTTAAGAGAGGGGCATCTACCAATGAGATGGTGCCTTAGGTTTGGAAATGGATTTCATGAGTACCTTAACTATTTCCCTTTTCTAAACTTCATAAAGGTAATGTCTTCCATTAAAAGAATAGAAACTTGTCTTCCATTTAAAAAAAAATGACACATGTTTTATACAAACACTCTACCACTCATAAGGAGAGTGAGTTAATATATATATATATATATATATATATATCTAATGAGGGTGTCCGGCCCTCTTAGAGCATCTCCAACGCACTCCCTATTCCGACTCCCTTCACCGGAATAGGGAGCCTGAAACACTTTTTGATACTCCAATGGGCTCATCAGATAACCTCGCTATTCTAGGGAGCACGATTCTACTCGTCAACAAAGGCGAGCGGAATCAACTCGCTACTCATTTTTATACTCATTTAAAAAATAAAATAAAAAAGACCGTTAGAACCACTGAATATCGGGAGGCGTGATGAATGGGGAAGAAGAAGGGAAAAGATAGGGAGTGGATTAGAGTACTCCTGCAAAAATCTCTTCTCTATCCGTCAGTAACTCACCATTTAGACGAAAAAATAGGGAAGATTTACATCTACATTAGAGATGCTCTTAGAGCACCAGCTAGACTAAGTCCCTCAATCACGTGCCCCCTCCATCCACCACATCGAGCAAGTATGGATAAATCCTTAAGGTGTGTTCGTTTGGCGAGAAAGAAAGAGAAACATTGGTTTTCTTGCATTTTTCTTGCGTTGCGCAAGAAACACATTTTCATTTTCTTGCATTTTCTCAATAAAGATCACAAACTTTCACCAAAAAACCTTATCCATATTCTGTTGATTATTTAAAAAGAAAATTTATGTTTTTTTTCTTTTCCTATCTTTTCTTTTCTTTCATCCACTTTCACGCCAAATGAACAAACCCTAACCATATGTTTGGTTGCTGGGAAAATAAATAAAAACATGGAAAAGAAAAGAAAATTGGACAAAATGCAACTAAAAATTATATTAGAAATCTAAAAAAAAAAAATTTCCATGTTTTCACCTATTTTATTGGTAACCAAACATAGCATAAGGGTGGTCAATAATGGAAAGAGAATCGAACTAAAAACTCTGCTTCCTAAGGTGTTGTCATGTTGTCAGCTGTATTGCATTAAAGAATGCATGAGTAACTGATTTTAACAAGTGAGATAAAGTTTCTCAAACCATCCAGACCGGTGGAGCTATCTAGAGACCGCACCAAGACAATGCACACAGTGCACGAGATTCAAAAACAAATTGAATCTGACGTGGTCTCCACCCTGGACAGTCTTGGTAGCAAAGTCCTAATACAATCATCGACTATATTTTTACCTAGCTGATGACACATGCAAAAATCAAGCGGTCAACCTGGACTGCTAATTGAGTCGTTCCACTAAGTAGATCTCCTCGCATAAAGTATGGACAGGGCTGTCAAAGGGCCAGGGCTTATCAGGCCCGACCCTCATTCACCGGGGTGAGGCCCTGCTCTCGAAGGGTGTAAAAACTACCTAAGCCCAAGCCCTACCCTCAAGGGTTAGGGTCATGGCCAGGATCGGGGCCAGGGTGGGGTCAGGGTCAAGCCAAGGCCGAAAGAAAAAAAAAAGAATCATGTTTTAGTAATTTTTATTGCATTGATTGCCAACCTGATTTACAAACCTTTTTCTAGCTTTATTCAAATTTGGGACTGGCAATGCAACTCAAAGAGAACATGATGTAATTTTAGTAACGTTAGATTGTTAGTATAATATATCCCCAATTGTTACCGTTAAATTGTTAGGATTAATGCACCCCCTAATTGTTTCTATTAAATTATTAATATTAGTATCATTATATTAGTACCAAGCCCAACCCTCAAGTAAGAGGGCTTTCCAAAATTGGGCTCGGCCCAGCCCTAGGACCTTATTAAGGGGGAAAAAACCCTCTATTCTACGAGCTTAGAAGAGCCAGAACCCTCATCAAAGGGCGGGAATGACAGCCCTAAGTATGGCCTTAGAGGCCTCGGATTGTCTTTGGCGAAGCCAGAGAGGGCTCTCGGGGTTCCATACACTGTGTGACAGTTGGTGTAAAAATGGGGATAAGTCATTTCATTTTCTCCCCATGATTTTGACTTCTCCCCATTTGATATCTCTCACACTTATTGCCACATGTGCGCATGATTTTGACTTCTCCACCACTTGTCACCTATTCTATGGAACCCAAGACAAGCCCTTTCTGGCTTCAAAAAAGACAATCCAAGGCCGGCCTTAGATGATCGCAATATCAACCCAACAGCCTTGGATTGTCTCCGGTGAAGTCAGAAAGGGCTTGTCTCGGGGTTCCATAGAATAGGTAACAAGTGGTGGAAAAGTCAAAATCATGGGGCCCATGATTTTGACCTCCCCACCCATAATAAGACATGTGGCGATAAGTGTGTGAGAATAAGGGTGAGAGATATCAAATGGGGAGAAGTCAAAATTATGGGGAGAAAATGAAATGACTTCTCCCCATTTTTACGCCAACTGACGCATAATGTATGGAACCCCGAGAGCCCTTTCTGGCTTCGCCAGAGACAATCCGAGGCCCAAACCAATGAATATCTTTGTTCGTAGGATTTTTTTTTCAATACTCATAGGGTATCCAATCATACAATACCCATAAATCTGAACGGTCTATTCTAAAGTTAGACACGGTTCAGATGCATTCACATGCTAGTTACTTATTTATAAGTGTTTTAAGCCAACAGGTCACTTCTTGGGTGACCTGTTGGAGAAAAAAACATAGAGAAATTATGGCTTGATGAGTGGCCACAAATCTTAGGTATTGAACGGTTAAATACCTAAGGGTATGGAAGTGCGACTCTTGCTTTTAATGTAATTGTTGGTAATCTTCCAATCAAAAAGTGGCAGGAGATCTTCTAGTCGGGACCTAGTGAAGTACAGTGGGTCCCAACCTCTGCCTCCAATCACTTGGCAAGGCATATTCAATTAATTCACAAAACCTAATCTAGCCCTGTCAATTGCGACGGATCAGCTAATCTAACATACGAAACTCTGGAGGTGCGCTCCTTAGAGCATTCCTAGCAACCTCACCAAATTTGTCTCACCAAAATAGCCAAAACTCACAAAAAGTCATGTTAGTGAGCCACTTTTTTAAAACACTCTCAGCAGCCTCACCAAAATAGCTAAAACTATCAATTTTTTTTTATTATTTGTGTCACAACCACAAAAAAAAAGGGAGAGAGACTTTTATTTTATTTGTGAGGGCCTATAAAGAAGGGAAAGAGAGATATTTTGGTTTGGTGAGTGTAGAGTGACTTATCAACATTGGACTCACCAACATTGGTGAGTACTGTACACTCACCAAACTGTAATCTACAAATTGGTGAGGCTGTTAGAGACGGTAATTTACACTTTTTAGCCGATTGGCTCACCAAAATAGCTAAAAAACTATTTTGGTGAGGCTGCTAGGAATGCTCTTATTGGCTTTAGCTAGGGTAGAAAGAACGGTAACGCAATGAACACAGAAGCTAAGGCCATAAAATATGCAGTTAAGCTAATAATCAAAATTGGTTGAAATCAAATATTGAAAGTGATATTGCTAGCGATAGTAGACTGCTTAAAGAACAACCTTGATCCTCCCAACTGGAATATTCTAGCAATCATTGTAGACATTAAAGCTTTGGCTACAGCAATCCCACATCTCAGATTCATTTATGTTCCTTGGTCGACAAATAGTTTTGCCCACAAATTGGCTGGTTTTGGCCGATTCTATTGGGAGTTGAATGTTTTGGAGGCTCATCTCCTCAATCCTGCAGATGAATCCTTACTTGCAAAGTCTTTCCAAGTTTTCTTATAGTGAAATGATGTCCTTCAAACAAAAAAAAAACCCTTAATTTTTGCTACAAGAATTATGTGATGGAATGATCTAAATTCTAAACTGTTCACTAGGTGTACCATCATCGGAACAGTAAAAGATGGTTCACAAAAGTTCTTGTATCTTGACCATCAAAATAGTGTCCACAAACTGAACAATCCTGAATGGTCCATGTAATCTTGAGGGATACCAATTCTAAGTCCAAACTAATAACCAAAGATTGTACTCCTAAGGAAGGATGGGACTGAAGGGACTGATCATATCTTCTCATTCCCCTTTAGAATCTCGGACTGTCTTCTTTCCTAACCATAAGTTCCCAATTACCATTTAAAAAAAAAAAACATAAGTTCCCAATTTCCCTTCAAATTAAATCCATTTGAAACCCCCCCACCCCCACCCCCACCCCCACCCCATGACCTTTCTCTCATTCCCTAAAACAACACATGGACCAAGAGAATGCTAAGGGCTGAGCCCAACACATCTTACCCAAAGGGCTAAACTCTTGATGGGAGGGACGAGCTGGAAGCATATTGTTTGTGCCCAACGCTGGGTTTATCCTGGTGGCCAGAACCCTGTGCTGACGTGTGGCACGAGAAGCACGCCACTCACGTGCTCGCTAACCCTGATGGAATCCTCAAACTCCGTGAGAAGTTTGGTGAGCTCGGCTGAAAAAAAAAAAGAGGGAGGGGGAGGGGGGAACTGAATTCCAAATTTTCACTTCATGAGGAATTTGAAACCCATTTTCGTGCTTCTTCCCAGCTTCGTCTTCGGAGGCAGATCTTGTCTGGTTCCTATCCTATTCAGTATGCAGAAAACGTTCATTTTATTAGGGATTGGAAACCCCATTTTCCCTTCTTCTTCCCTGCTTCCTATTCGGAAGCAAATCTCATTTGGTTCCTTGTCTGTGCCTATTGCAGGAAACATAGAAGGGGGGATTTTGCACATAAATCCGAACCCGGCTTCAACTTGAAAGGTAAAATGTTTCTGCAACTCAAGTCAACTTGAAAGGTAAAAAATGTTTCCCCAGCTTGATTGTTACAATCACTGCCTATTCCAACGCAAAATAAAAACCCTAAAGTCCCGTCGATGGAGCTTCATTTCCACCATTAAATCTAATTGTTCTGCTGTTTTTATCGTTTTGGCAATAAAGAGGGGCAAGGAACAGATTCTCAAAAAGCTGTACGATGTCACCGAAAAGATTTTGGAGCCGGAGGCATCTAAATATATTGCCTTGCTTATTTTCTTTAATTAGGGTTTCATGATCTTTTTTGTGGTTTGAATGAGTTGTGTTTCAAATGTTTGGTTTATTAAATTTTATGGTTTGGTAGCGATCAAATATGTGGAAATTTTTTATTTTGGGGTTTGATTTGGTTGGGGATTTGATATATTGCTGTTCTGGATAGTCGGCTGGGTCTAACTGTCATTTGAAGATTAGGGTTTCTTAGGTGAGGAAGAAAGTTGACTCTTTTAAACTTCAATTAATAGGTTTCAGTGTTTTTCTCCTTTACAGTTACTTGTTGTTTCTAGAGTGGTTTGGAGCATTTTTTTTGGCTTGGGGCATTTACTGATTGAATGATTTCCTAGTAATGTGTGCATATGAATTCCTTTTAAAACAATCAAATTTGACTACTTACCTTTCCTTCCTTATTTGATCATGCAATTTTTTTTTATCGATATTTGATCATGCTATTCATACTTTGAAAAACACCTTTTTTTAGCTAAGTTATTCCTTGATAACATCTTCAACTCCATGGTATGGCCCATATTCACCGATCCCACCTTTCTAAATATTTTCTGAAAAGGGTTTTTATTTTCCAAATATGTGTATCCTGCTCCAAGATTCATGGATTTACAATTGTTTTTCGATTATGAGAAGATGGGAAATTCTGGGTTTTGTGATTAAACTCAGAATTTCCAGATTGGACCCAATTCCAATACAGGGTTTGTCACTAATGCAATACCCTGAATTTATAAGAATGTTCTTCCTTTTTCTTGCTTATTCAGTGGATTCTAAGCTACTACTCACAAGATGGGTGAATGCATTTTTTGTTTATTTCTTGCAAAATCATGGGTTTTTTCAATGAATCTGTTGAACAAATGGAACTGATTGGGTATGTTGATAAATTTTGCAGAGAGGACACTCCATTCTGTATCGAGTTGTGCAGACAAGAACAGATAGAGATAGACGAAGTGAAAGAGAAGAACTGGAACCTCTCATCTTATCTTCCATGAAGGCTTTGAGAAAAGATCAGAAGAAATCATGAAAAACATGTACCGTTGCAACAGCTTGAACAACAAAACATGGATCTTTTCAAGTAGAGCAAATGAAATAATCAAACATAAAAATTAGAGAGAATGTGCTTTTGTTTATAGGATTGCTATTTTCTTGTTGTAGTCCACCTATTGTTTTTCCCAATTTTGTGGAGTGATGCTCATTCATTGATTTCTGAGAATTGGATTTACAGAGGTGGGTTTCTTTACATATAAGTTGCAATATGGTTACATACTTTCTTGTGGTTGTTGATTTATGGGGTAGTTTACATCATCTGTTCAATGGGTCTTGCTCCTAACATGATAAAAATACCCAATGAGAAGGATCTACTTTGTGATTACATCATCTCAAAATCTGGTTTACTGCTACTAAAAGACAGCATGGTAACAGAGAAGGGGGATGCTCCAATACTCCACGGAAACTGGGCAGCCCAGATAGTAGCCTAATTTTTCAATCTATCAAGCTGCCTCTTGATCAAAGTGGATCTGGACGACCACATTGTAAAGCTTGTCTCTTGGTATGACAAGGAATGGAGTTACAGGTAAATCCATCTTGCTATAATAACCCTCTTCTTCTCTCCAGCAAGCACAACACTGACCCTCTTCCCCTTCCGAACAAGCACACACTGAGTCTCGTCATCTATGTTTAACATGCTAATAATTTCAAGCCCTTTGCACAATAGATTAGTGTCCTTCAAGTGTTGGATTGTCAACAGACAACAATCTGTTGACAATGGCGGTCTAATGCAGGGCCCTCTTGTGACATTCCATAGAAAATGCTCAAGCACTATGATGTTGTTGTTTTAACTTCATGTCATAGATTTAAAAAGTGAAGATCAAAGAATTTTGCTAAAAATTAATGCGAAGTTAAAATCAGAATTTCATTCATTGCTACTTAAATACATTAGTGGCAAACACTTACAATTCCACTCAAATACATTAGTGGCACAGCCCCACCTCTTGCGTGAGTGGTAGGGGTGAGGCTTTCCATCGGGAAGGTCTGGGGATCTAATCCCCTTGGGGTAAGGGTTGCAAGAGCCTCAATGCCCCCAGCTAACTACTGACCGTACTAACTCTACTGATGTATGCCGATACCCAAAAAAAAAATACATTAGTGGCAAACGCTTTCATGCTTCATGTGCTCGAATGGAGCAATTTACATGCTCATGATTGTCACAACCTAAGGGTCATCATTGATCAAACTCGCTCTTTTTACATGACAAATTCAGGCACATCAAGCCCTCTCCACGATATTATATCATACAACTGTAAATAATGTGTGTGTGTGTGTGTGTGTGTAACTGTGTATATGGTGGTGGTAGACGATTGGGAGTAGGGGTAGGGGTAGGGGTAGGGGTAGGGGCGGGGATGGGTAAGTATACTGATAGTAAGACATGAATATTCACTGTATAACTTAGCTCCAAACAGAACCATTGTTGTTGGCCTGACATCTAATTCAATCTTAAATTTTAACCTTCTATAGGGAGGAAAAACATAATAAATATTGAAACATTTGTTCTTCCAGATGAAAACAAAGAATAAATTCTCGACATATACACCATGATTGTTCTCAGTTTAGCACACATATATTAGAATTTTTTCACACCATTCCAAAAAAAAACAATTGCCATAAAATCAAAATAGGCAAATCGCATAAGCACACGCACAAACCCTAATCCCTAAACAAGAACAAAATAAAAAATCAAACCCTAATCTCTAACCTACTAATATCAGAAATTGATAATGGTAGAAGCTACTTATAAATTGGTAAGGGTGGATTGAAAGAAGATGTTGAGAGAGATGATACCTTCAAAAAATCTCTCAGTAGCGATGGCAGATAGTAATCGTATGGTTCACGTGGTGACGCCGAAGATGGCAGGCGATGGCAGCCTGTATCGCAGATTCGCAATAGCAATGGCAGCTTCTCTCTTTGTTGCCAACGATGGCAGCCTATATCACAGACTCACAATGGCAAATGGCAGCCTCTCTCTTTGTTACCGACGATGGCAGCCTGAATCGCAAAGAGAACAAGAATTTCTCTATTTCCTGCAACGGGCAAAGACAAGGAACTAGACGAGATTTGCTTCCGAATAGGAAGCAGGGAAGAAGAAGAGAAAATGGGGTTTCCAATCCCTAATAAAATGAACATTTTGAATAGGAGAGGAACCAGACGAGATTTGCCTCCGAAGACGAAGCTGGGAAAAAGATGCACGAAAATAGGTTTCAAAGCTTAAAATCAATTCTAATAAAATTGATTATGTAGAAATTAATGGTCATTTTTTCAAATAATAGCGTTCGGAAAAGACAAAATTAAGCCTCTCAACCTCCAAAAACTATTATTTGAAAAAAATGATTATTTAACCATTAATTTTTATATAATCAATTTTATCAGAATTGATTTTTGGCTAATAAAATCAAATCTAAACGCCACCTGATGAAGTGAAATTTTGAAATTCAGTTCCGCTCTTTTCTGTCGAGCTCACCAAACATCTCACGACGTTTGAGAATTCCATCGGGGCTAGCGAGCACATGAGCGGCTTGCTTCTCGTGCCATGTGTCAACACAGAGTTCTGGCCACGGGGATGAACTAATGTTGGACACAGACGATACGCTTCTAGACGAGCCTTAAATAGTCAGATTCTTGATGATTAACTTCAATTTTTTGGTTACTATATGATGAATACTTGAGACTCCTCATCTTATTAAAATAGTCAGATCACACATTTCCATGGGAAATGCCTGTCCATATTGGTCCACCAACTTTTTTTTTGTGCAACGATAAGTATATTCATAAAATTCATTTAGAAACCTAAGATTAGATCTCATTCAGTCTTTTTTTTTTTAATTACCACTTTTAAGACATCTTGGAATGAGGGCTACATTACATGAATAATTTTGATTCTTAGCTATGCTTCATGATGTTGAAGCAAAGCTCCATTTTTTACACTACGGGCATGACACTAATGTAATTAATTGTTGGAATAATTTTGTAAAACATCAAATTATAAGATTGTCACTCTAAGAGTGTAAAAAGGGAGCTCTGCTCAACACGATGAAGTAGAGCTCTTCTTTGTATTTAAACACTGCATGATTAAACTCTAATTGAGGCTCAATGATAGGCTGATAGCATTTGCATGTGTAAAATTGCTTACAGATCTTAGTATTCATGTACCCAAAAATATTCTTAAGTCTATGTATCGAGATCATCTGATCAGGTCAATTTTCGGATTTGTAATAATCCTTCCCAGCCACAGATCAGCGGTGAACGAAATGCATCATCCCGTAGTAATTTAAGTACCATGCTTCTGGAATTACTCTAGCATTGCTCCTTATTTGTTTTTTTTGTTGCGAACGTGGAACGGTGGAAGCTGCCATTAAGTACCGCCTTGAAGTTTTTAGACGTTATTAAAAAACAGAAAATAACTTTGATATTAGCCGTACTTTTCGCCTGTGAATACACGAGAATTTGATTTTCCCGCGATACGATGAACCGAGAATTTAATTTCTCTGCGGTATCAGTTACTACTGTATATTATCCCCCTTCTTTCTGTCTCCTTATTACATAGGTATCGATTTCTTCGCCGATTCTGAATAGCTGATGATGAAGCGTAAGTGCAAAAGCCTCCCATTCCTTCTTCAGGTATTCTAATTTTTTTTAATTTTATATTTTCGCTTCTTCTCTCTCTTACTTTTTCGACATTTCTTTCGGGTAGATTCGTTTTTTCTTCAATCTTTTAATCGGTTTTTATAATTTTTTTAATCTAATTTTGTTTGAATCCTCCATGAATTCAAAACCCTAAGCCATTAATTTTCCTTTCAGCTGTGAAATCCATTTGATTATCCGAGAAAAACAAAGAGAGATTCTTCTTGAACATTTCTCTAACATGGAAGAAGCCCAAGCTGCATCGGAACCAGCTAAAGCTCAAACCCTAGAAAATAAAACCCTAAAAGAAGTATCCGGAGTACAGGCCGGGATGGCTGAGGTTTCAGTTGCAGGAACTCAAGAAAATGGAATTAGGGTTTCTGTTAACAAGAACGAATGTTTGGACGGTGATGTTGTAGTAGTAGCAACTCGAGTTGTTGAGACGGAGGTATCGGTTAATGAAGTTCCTTCTATGCTTGATACAGGCAAGAACAGAGGGACGGGTGGTGAAGAGATGAAGGGACCTTCGGTGGATGGGGGTGGCGTTGCAGAAACTCCAAGGACCGGAGATTCTTTGGGGTTACAAGAAAATGGGAAAGGACTAGGGCAAATGCATGAAAATGAAAATAAGACTGTAGTAGGAGATGTTTCTGTGCCGGAAGTTACTGAGAATGAGAAAATTGATATCGAAAAGATAACGTCTCGAATTAATGGGCGTGATTCAGCTAGGAAGATAGAAGTTTCTGGAAATGGTGTTTCACGCATTGTGAAAGTTCAAGATAATGAGAGTGAAGCAAAACATTCATTGTTTCGAGCAAGTAAGGAAAATCTAACTTCGGAAAGTGAAGTGCAGGAGAGTGGCAATGGCAATTCGGATAACAAAAGTGTGTCTAAAGATAATGGAGCCTTATTGCCTGAAAATGAGGAAGACCAATGTGCCAAAGTTACAGAATTGCCTGAGATGACAGAAAATAGCACTGTAGAAAAGGATGAAGGGAATGAAAAAGAAGAAGTGAGCGATGAAGAAGAAGAAGAAGAGGAGGAGGAGGATCAAGAATATGATTTCTCTGTGGGTGATTTTGTGTGGGGTAAAATTAAAAGTCACCCTTGGTGGCCCGGACAGATCTATGATCCTTCAGATGCATCTAAGTTTGCCGCTAAGTACCAACGGAGGGATCGCCTCCTGGTGGCATACTTTGGGGATGGAACTTTTGCTTGGTGCTACCCATCTCAGTTAAAGCCCTTTCAGGAGAACTTTGAACGAATGTCGAAACAAAGCAACTCTAAGAGCTTCCTTTTTGCTGTAGAGGAGGCTGTCGATAAGATTCGTAGACATGTGGAGTTGGAGATGACTTGTCTCTGTACGCCGAAAGAAACCGGGACTGGATTAACTAGACCATTGGCTGTAAACACTGGAATCAAGGAAGGAATTACAGTGCTAGGAGGAGGAATTGGTGAATTTTCGATTACTCAGTATGAACCTGCAAAATTTATTGCACGTCTCAGATACATTGCTCAGGTTGTTTCTATAACCAGTATGCTTGAGCTTACAGTGATTAAGAGTCAGCTATCAGCCTTTTATTGTGCAAAAGGGTACAACCAATTGCCTATGTACCATCAACCCCATGAAATTACAGATCCTGAAAACAATACTATAAGTGGGAGAACAGGCGAAAGTGATCTTGATGGTCAAATGGGGAACCTAATTCCAAGCCCATCTGAAGAAGACTGGCTTTCTTCACCGATAGGCCCTTACTTTGGCAAAGCTGGCCCGAATTCATCACAGAAACGGCCAGGAATTTCAGAGGATAAGCTTTATCAGAGAAAGAAGCAGAAAAGCATGGCTGAACTTTTGGGATGGGACATGGATGTTGAGCCTGAAAATTATGGGAGTGTTGTGGCTAAAGAAGCAACTTTTTCGGGCAAACCAGCATCGACATCAAGGAAGAAAAGGAGGAACAAGGATTCTGAAGTTGCAAATGGCAGTGATGAATCTGAAGAAGTTCTTAGTGGCAGTAAATTGGCTTCTCCAACCAAAAAGAGGAAGAAGACCAGGCTCTTAGGATCTCCTACAACAGCAGGGAACAAAGGTTCCAGAGTTGCAATTGATGATGGTGTGGCCAAAGAAGAAACTAAACAGGGCTTTGCTTTGAGGGAACGGAAGAAGAGCAAGTATTTGACACCGCCCTACACTATCCTAAATCGGGGGCATAAGGGCTTGAACTCTTCGAGAGATTCTGAAACCGAAATTCTGAAGGTTCCCAAAGTTTCCCGTGTAGGCGAGTGTATGAGTAGGGCTGCTGGCCAGCTAATTGGGTCCCCTCCAATTGTAAAATGCAGTGGCGAGACATTTCAAAAGAAACCCTCCAAGGAAGCCAGTGGTGGGCGTAACACATCTGATAGGCTAAGTCCTCGAAAGCCAAAACTAAACCAGAGCAAGATTGTTCCCAAGGAAAGCAATGCATCTGCGAACGAAATTCTCTCTGAATTCCAATCTGCAGCTCTCGATGCTCTATATCTGAAGAAAAATCAATCTTCTGATTCGATCAAGGGATTCTTTTCCAGATTAAGAAGCTCACTGTATCTTAATGGATCCAACTACAAGATTTATAAGAAACACTTAGCTGGTCAAACCATGAGAACAAGGAAATCTTTAGATGCCAAACCTGGCTCATTGGGAAAAGATAAGCAGCAGACTGGCCACCATTCACTCCAAGGTAAATCTGACCAGAAGAAGTTAAAGAGGAAGGAGGACGCAATGCCAAAGAGTCCTAAAATTACCAAACCCGGCTTGTTGGGAAAAGATAAGCATGAGAAGGACCACCATTCACTCCAAAGGAAATCTGACCGGAAGAAGATAAAAAGGAAGGACGAAGCAATGCCAGAGAGTCCTAAAATTACCAATCCTGGCTCGTCGAGAAAAGATAAGCAGGACACTGACCACGATTTACTGCAGAGGAAATCTGACCGGAAGACGATAAAAAGAAAGGAGGAAGCATTGCCAGAGAGTCCTAAAATTACTAAACCTGGCTCTTCGAAAAAAGCTAAGCAGGAGACTGACCACCATTCACTCCAAGGTAGATCTGACCGGAAGAAGATAAAAAGGAAGGAAGAAGCAATGCCAGAGAGTCCTAAAATTACCAAACCCGGCTCATTGGGAAAAGATAAGCAGGAGTCTGACCACCATTCACTCCAAGGTAAATCTGTCCGGAAGAAGATAAAAAGGAAGGAGGAAGTAACCCCAGAGAGTCCTAAAATTACCAAACCTGGTTTGCTGGGAATAGATAAGCAGGAGATTGACCACCATTCACTCCAAGGTAAATCTGTCCGGAAGAAGATAAAAAGGAAGGATGAACCAATGCTAGAGAGTCCTAAAATTAAATGTGCTGTTGGCACAGATGTGAAGACAATTGATAGGGAGGAGCCGAAGGGAGAAGCTTTACCAGTGGCTCTTCTCTTAACATTTGCCCAAGGGTTTCCTTTACCATCAAAAGATGATCTAAACACAAAATTTACTAGGTTTGGGGTGTTGAATGAATCGGAAACAGAGGTTTTGGAAGATTCTGGTTGTGCCCGGGTTGTCTACTTGAGGAGTAGTGATGCAGAAGCAGCCTTCAACAGTTCAGAAAAGAACAATCCCTTTGGACCTGCTGTGGTTAGTTACCGGCTGCGATATCTTTCAGCTGCTTCTAGAGCCTTGGAACTTGATGGTAATTCAATTCAGCGTCCTCCCTCCCCGCCTGTGGAGGGAGATGAGACCCCTGCAAAGCCATCTGCCTTCGAAAATCCTGTTGGTGAGACGCCACCACTTATCCTTATTAGGCAGAATCTTGAGGTGATGACATCGGTGCTGGAGAAGTCGGGGGATCAACTGTCGTCAGAGGTGAAGGCGGACTTGGAGGATGATATCAAAGGCCTCCTGGAGAAGGTAAGCACAATGGTTGAGTCTTCCTCTTATTAGATTAAACTCCTTCAGATATAGAGCGCTTTTCCCTTTTTACCTCTTTTTTTTTCCTCATGTAGCCCTTGAGTTTTAGTTGAGTTGAGATCTTGGGATCCATGTTTCTCTGTCTTTAGGGTGTTTGTACAAATGAATGTAGGAGTAGTTAACTTGGTACATTGGGTTGGTTTGGCATAGGAATCCCTGTTTTATTCCCTGTAACCAATTGCTGTTGCTCTTCTAGTATAGATACACCAACATTTAGTCTCTCTACACAATTTTTTGTTTTAATATGATAGGTAATCTTAGAAGTTTTTCGGCTGGGTCTCGACTTCGCATGGGGTGTATAAGGGTCCACAACTTCTCCATTAGTGAGGCCCTCTTGGAGTGAGTGTGTGGGTTTACTCTTATGACACTTTAGCGGTACCCTTAGGTCTGACTGTGTGCGTGTGTTTACATTGTGCTACTTGATACCCTTCCAACCATAAAACATCTTAGAAGTACATTTCTGAAGACTGTAAAGTGGAGCCAGTTGCTTTGCTGTGGTACAGAATAGTTTACATTGGGATGGGTGGGCTTGTGCAGCAATATCTGTTGGTGTGGGGAGCTACATTCTCCAGCTCCCAATCAAGCCAAGAGTAATGAAAATTGATTCATCAGAGTAAGATAGATATATGCAATGGGCATATTTGGCTCGGGCTCGGGCTCGGGCTCGGGAGTTGTATGCTATCGATGAACCACCTTCGGACCAACCTGGTGACTCGAGCAATTGCTACTATTAGGAGGTCAGGTTTGGGGTTGAAGCTAACCAAGGATTACCCAAAAGGGATGGGCAACGTGCAAACAGAACCTAACTGGGCGATGCAATCTGGTTGGTTTGACTGTACCTATGCCACTCCTATCATAGTGTGCTGCCACCTACACCTAGACAGGTTGTTTCTTATGCCTGTGCAATGACGCTGCTGGTCCTCCTGGTCCTCGTCATTTCTGAACTCTTCGCATGTTCAGAGTGAGGAGTCGGTTAGGCGTTACAGCCTAACAGGCATATCTAAAGCATAAATATTACTCTTTGATTGTTCTATTCCTCCTCCCATATCAGAAGGTAGGCAACATCAAAACCTTTGCAAAGATGCTGTTACACTAAATGGGGCATTTGGGCACCTGAATGAAATTGTTTCATTCTGGAGTGTTTAAATTTTAAGACTTAATTGCGAGCTCTAGTCTAAAATCAAATGAGTTTGTTTTATCAAAACTCTATGAAATTACCAGATCTACATGGTCACCTTCTCTAGATCCTTTTATTTCTCATAATCTTGGTTATTCTGCGTGTGTGTTTGGGTGGTCGTGTTGGGTATAGTGTGTGTTTTCTTGTGGTTAACCCAAAAAAAAAACTGTGTAAAAACACAATTTGCAAATGACTTCAATTAGGTGTCCAAACATGCACTAGCCATTTGAAACTAACCTGTTAATTCAAGCCAGTTTTGCTGAAACGAACAAATTCATTATCCACGAATCCCTATTCAGCAAAGAGGAGAAAGGCTGAATCAGAAAATACTTACCATCAAATAAGTCATCTTTCTCCAGATTGTGCATTCTTTTGCCCAATCACATAAACCAGCATAACCAATTCTTCCTTTAAGCTCTGACCACGGAGCTTTCTTGAGCCAAATCTGATGTAGAACAGGTGGGTGGAGGATTTTGTGCGACCTAGCTTTCAACGGTTGCAACTTTACAACTTTACGCTAGGGTATCAGAATTGCTGTTATTATATATCAATGAAAAGCTATTGACTAGGCCTACGAATGTTCGAGTTTTCAGTTTTGATCAATATGTAATTTTGATTCCTTTACCTTATGTTTGGTTGCCGAGAAAATAAGTAAAAACATGGAAAAGAAAAGAAAATTAAACAAAACATAGCTAAAAATTGTATTAAAAATCTAAAATTTTCGTTTCTTTTCCATGTTTTCACCTATTTTCAAGGCAACCAAACATAGCATTAAAGACTTTTTCCTGTTTTTCCTTATGGATTCAAGATTAGTTCTTGGAGAGATGGTGTTTAGGTAGATTTTAGATTGTTTAGATTTTAGAATTATCAGAAATCAAGGAATGAGATCTACAATTCGGATCAACTTTAATAAACAGATCTGGCCGTTTTGATCTGAATTTTAGTGAAAGAAGAAGAATTCAGATTTTAAAAAATGGAACAACAGAGGATGAACTGAGCCATGGATCAGAGGGAGAGGGAAGAACAAAACTTATTCTAGAGAACTGATGTTGCAGAAAAACTCAGAGCTGAAAAATCTCTTCTTTGTCTTTTGGCATATGGAAACCCCTATCTATAGAGTTCTTAAGTGAGATCCACCAATCTGTTAGAAGAGTGACAGCTCACTTCCAGTTGTCAAAGCAATCTGATACGCTCTTGCCAGTTCTGCAAATCAGTTTCAGCTGTCTTGGAATGTAATGACCAAATACCCCCCTAAGCATCATTCCTCTTAGAACAAGTTGTTTAGTTAAGGAAAAATGCCCATGATCATACTTTATTCATGAGTCTGATGGAATTAAATCATACCGATAGCCATAAACAAATTCTAGATGCAAACATTCTATAACAGTATACCAAAAATCCTAGGATCTACATCATGCCAGATTATTAAGGATTTATGGGTTCGGGTGAGATACCTGGATCTATTATGAACGATCGTCTACCGTTGCAGAAATACTACGACAATCGATCACGAACGGATGAACACGAACGGGTGGGTGGTTTTGTGATCTTCCTCAACCAAATCGCCTTAGCTCCTCAATGGGACCGTCATCTCTCTTCCAGATGGGGAGAAGGGAAACTGTGTTATAATTTGGTGTGTTGGGGACCATAACCTAAAGGGTCTTTATATATTGTTTAATTAGGGTTCCCATAATCCCCTAATTAGAACAAAATTGGTATCTACTCAATTAATCCATATCAATTTTTAGCAGTCTATGGGCTTACTAAATTAGACCACTTGATTTCAGCCCACTAAATTAAATAGCTAATATAATTGAATAAACAAAATAGTATGTTGCCCAATTTAGTATAGGAAACGTGATTTCCTAACAATCTCCCACTTGGGTTACATATTGTTCCTGAAACAATTATATCACAAAATTCCTTAGGCGCGCATCTGTATGCTATTTATCTTTAGACTTCTCCTTAAACAATCTGGTCCATCTCATATATTAGCAATGGAATCACCGCGACTTTTATCACAATACAATCGTGACTAAACCACGATGATCACCATATTAATACACTCAATGACATAGATTAAATATGGATGAGTACCATGGAAATTACATGCAATGTGATCTCACACATGCCTATTTCTAATTGGTCCTTTTTCAGTCTTTAGTGAGATCAATCCAAAATCCTTAATGCAATACAAACATTGCACATAGAAAACATAAGTAAGCTCAGAAATAGAATCATAAACCATTAATTAACTTTATTCTGCAGAAAACTAAACAATTCAATGTCTAAAGTAAAATATATAGAACATAAAAATGACTCCCACTAAACCAAGGTATTATCAGAAATAACACTCATGTGAGCAGTGTGCTCATGAAAAACCTTAGGTGTTAAGCCCTTGGTCAATGGGTCCGCTAGCATAGAATTTGTTCCTATATGTTCTATGAAAATCTGCCTATCCTGAACTCTCTCCTTAACAACTAGAAACTTGATGTCGATAAACTTCGACTTCGTCGAGCTCCTGTTGTTGTTGGAGTAAAGCACCGCCGAGTTATTGTCACAGTAAATCTTTAATGGCCTATCAATGCCATCTACCACACGTAGTCCAGTGACAAAGTTTCGCAGCCATATCCCGTAGTTGAAAGCCTCATAACAAGCAATAAACTCCGCAGCCATGGTTGAAGAAGCTATGAGAGTCTGCTTAGCAGACTTCCATGATATAGCTCCTCCAGCCAACATAAAGATGTAGCCTGAAGTGGAGCGCCTGCTACCCTGGCATCCCGCAAAATCGGAGTAAGAGAACCCGATGATCTCTAAACTGTCTGATCTCCGATAAGTGAGTATGTAGTCTTTTGTTCTCCTCAAGTAACGCATCACGCGTTTGGCTGTCTTCCAATGCTAC